>OY748294.1:9033758-9367198 GCA_963556515.1 Nudaria mundana
CATAAATAAATAAAAAACATATATATACACAATATCCAATAGTTTAGTCAAATCAGCGAAATATTGACGTTAATCCAGCCTCCTTTGAGCTTCCATGAGTAGCAACCGTAAACGTTGAAATTGTTTTTTGTACGAGAATACTAGATGAACCGGAACGTTGTTCTGCTACTCAAATCACTACATATCATACTTTTTTTTTTAATTCCGCGGCCGAAGGCCGCGGCCGCTCTAACGTGGGTTGCCGGGCGTCTCTGGTTACAAGCAGAACGTATTTCCAGTGGCGCCCGGCGGACATATTTTACTTAAACAAAGTCAAACGACCCCCTCGTCAATGGGGTCAACTGTGTAGGTATTGGCCGCAACAGTACATCTCCCTTGGTTGGGTATCATGAGAGATGTACTCTGCGCTGCGATTTGGTCGGGTTTGATCCCGCGTCAGTGAGTGAATCTGGCCTTAGCCCCACAGCACGCGACCCTTCTAGCCTGCTTCTGTAAGGACAGCGGGTGGCTATCCCACCGTCCTCAGGCCCCGACTGCGAAACTCAGTGGGTACGCTCCCTCTCTCTCTCGGCCGCCTCCTTCGCGAACATGACTTGTTTGCTCGCGCTAGATACCATGCGAGCTTGAAGCATGGTTTCCAGCGAGTGGGTATCCACGCCCAGACCCACTACGAGGACCCGGCGCTGACTCACCCACACTGAGAACTCCACCAACGAGTGGAGTGCAGTGTCGTCGTCGGAATTTTCTGCTTCTGTGCTAATTTTCATACAAACGAGTTCAACGATTTCCGCGTTATTGTCAACTTCCAATCATTCTAAAACCTAACGAACTGAAAGGTGTTATCTCTATTTGTTCAAAATAAGTAAATTAACCTTTGGAAGTAACATACTTACGAACTGGAAATTTTCTAATTATTTACCTACACAGGTAATCTTAGAATTTTAAGTAGGTAGTTGCTTTTAGATTAATTTAGTTGGTTAGTTGACTTTAGTCTTGCAACAAATTAAATTGGTTTGCGCAGAAGTTACAAAACTAGCCCGTAATAAAGACTTATTTAAAATGTAGTAAGTACGTACTTACCTACCTTAGTTATCACAATGTTGATGCTTTTATTACCAACTAGGGGACGCCCGCAGTTACTTGACAAATTATATACACAATAACCACTCTATCCATTAGTGAAAACCGCATCAAAATCCGTTGCGTAGTTTTAAAGATCTAAGCATACAAAGGGAACGAAAGTGACTTTGTTTTATACTAAGTATGTTATGATATGCAACGCATAGATCCACAGGATAACTTCATAAAATCACGCCTGTTTTCTCCAAAGGTTAAGCAGAAGCATCAGGAGCGCCTGATTCTTAGAGTCTGTTGATTGGCAGGTGCTCTACTTGCAGGTGAAGTTCACTTCGGACCCTGAGATCATCGTGGGCCCCTTTACACCGACTAAAGCTACCTCAAGGGTAAAAATATGTTTTTACTGAAAACATGAACATTTGCTGTAAAGAAAACTGCTTCGGTGGCGTGGTCGGAAGTGTATCGGCTTTTGACGGTGAAGTTTCAGGTTCGATTCCCGGGTCGAATCAAACTTATTTGTTTGATCCGCAAATGTTTGTTTCCGAGTTTGAGTGTTTTCTATATATACCGTATTTTTTAAAAAATATAGTATAGGTCTGAATGTTTTTCAGTTGCCTAGATCCCAGCTTAATATTAGCTTAGTAGGCTAGAAGACTTTGTGTGAGAATGTCCAAATAATTTATTTATTTATTAAAAAAACCAAAACTTTAACTTTGGATCTAACCAGTTTACTCCTAATAAAAAGTATTGTGGGCAGTTGGTGAACAGGTAAAATATTTCCACGAAATACAGAGTAGGTACACTTTCATTGATCGCATTAAGTACTTTCTATTATAATAATCCTCTAAGCAAAATGCGCAAAAAATGGTCAATAAAAATCGAATGGTCGGTTCCGGAACGTGTAGAACTAGTTTCGTCATCAGAATTCAACTTCCACTTGATTGTTGCAATGTCAATATTGATTACATTAAGAATTCAATGATGTCCACATCCATTAGAGAGTTTAAATAAATTGCCCAATTTAGCAGCTAACTCATGTTTTACAAATGAAATAGTTAGAGTAAATAAGTTTCTTGATTGCTCGTTTTAATATTAAATTAGATTACTAACGTATGAATCTTCTTGGCTACTATTTGCACACACACACACATATCACGCCTATATCCCGAAGGGGTAGGTAGAGGTGCATTACCCACAATTTGCCAGTATTTTTAGTCCCACGTAATAGGGGGCAAGCCATAACCCTTGATATGTGTGCCCGGTGACGGCTATAGCGTCACCGGGCATAAAAATATCCACCGAGATAAAAAGCATTTTTCTTTGTGACCTAATTTTGATTTTTATCATTGATAAAGTTCATCAACAGTGTGGTGCCTAATGCTAAAACACGTCAAATCAAAAGCTATGATCAGTGTACCACCATAAGTGACTTCAACTAAAGTAGGTAACTCACTTTAATAAACTTGAGACCTCAAATATGGTTCAGATAATAAACTCAATCGAATTAAGATTGGGTTGTTTAAAATGCTTTTTCCGTACGAATGCACTTGAATTTTTATTTTTTTTATTTATACTTGATGAGAACTTCCGAGCTAATTATAAACCAACAACGTAACAGGTTGTATAGGATAACAATTATATTACCTACATAAAGGTAGTGTGAATTCTTTGGCCATTAGCCAACTGCTACTTAAAATACTTAAACATTATTATGCAGGCAGATCATATATGTAGCTAAGCCTACCTACATTCAATTCTAAACGATTGTATTGTATGTACATCCTATAACATAATGTTATGCCCACAGCTCCGCCTGCGTGGAATAACATAAATTTATGGCGATAACTCTCTTCGTGCCATTCAATTTTTAAAAAACCAATACTGTACATACTATATTAATATAAAGACATTTTTTTCTTTCAGTCTGTACTGTCCCACTGCTGGGCAAAGGCCTCCCCCAACTCCTTCCAATGTGCTCTATCTTGCGTCACCTCAAACCAGTCTTCGTGGTAGGCATCCAAATTGTTGCCCCATCTCTGTCTGGGCCGACCCGGAGCCGACCGGGTCGACATAAATCTATGTGTGAAAATCAATGATTTTATATACAATGGATTTCGGATCATCGCTCAAAAGTGTCCGAACTAAAAGAGAAACAAAACGCTAAAAGAGAAACAATCGCGCGCCAGTCTTGATTTTGACAACTGAACGACAACACGTTGCACAATGCCGTACATACTGTATTGTAAAAACGTGTAAAAACTACGAAAAAAAAGCAAATTGAAGACGGTGTATCATATTTTCAGTAAATAAGCTTTTGTTTTATCATTTGCAATTTATTATTTCACTTAAAATACAGTATTTCGTCGATAATAAATTAAAAGACAAAAGTAAATATTGCAATCCAGTCCAATACCGAAGTATCTATCTGTCTCTTTCGAATTCATCCCAAGCTCAGTAAAAAGAAAGAGACCCTTTCATTTTCACTGAATAATGTACTAACAAAATGACCATTCAGATTTATTCGGATTACCGATAGCGATGAAACTATTTAGAACAAAGATTATAGTGGAGACGCCTTGGCTCTTTATGATTTTTTTTTCGTTATATGAACCAACATCTATTTCAGTTTTCCTCGGGATCCAGTACACTGTGCACAATGGAAAAATATTATTGCCCTAGCACGGCGAGAAGAATATTTTGATCCAAAAAATAACAATCTTGTTTGTTCGGCTCATTTTATGGACATAACAAAAAGAGGTCCGATCTTTATGAAACTTGTACAAGAATCCCTTGATTGAATACAATTTTTTCTTTTGATTGGGATGGAGGAGATAAGCCCAAAAATATTTTTAATTTTCACAGGGTATCATTGTTTTGTCATAAATATAATTACATAATTACACAAATGTCATTTTAGTTCGTGTATGTACTGTTATTTTTTTTTATTTGCATTCTCGGTAATGTATTCCCACGGGAATCGGGGCCGAGATAACTATATCTCGCGGGCGGAGTCTCGGTGATCAGCTAGTAGCCAATAATTTATCCAAAATTAACCATAAGATAAAAATAAATTAATGACGTGCAGTTTTAGCAACTAATTCAGTCACTTGAAACACGGCTATCTTGTAGTAGACGTAGCGACATAGCGTTATGAAAATAGTAATGAAAGCGGAAGAACTTTGGCACCCGCAAGAAGTTTGGCATTTATAATATTATAATTAGTTAAATTCATTAATTTCCTTTTTGTTATTCATACACTACAGTTACTTATTATGAAACTGACTCGAAAAAAAAAAGTCTTTGTCAGTCGTTAATTAGTTTTTCAGCTTATTTCGTCTAATATAAACAAGTAATTACAATTTATAAGATTATGGAATTTATTATAGTCTTACATTAATTATTACGCGTACGTAGATACATATCATGGAATCCTTAAAAGACTTTAACAAAATAAACCTACTCCATTGTTTCTATGATCACGTAGTTCAAGTTGAAGCTGCATAAGGTGAATTAGTCAGGCGGACAGATAGAAGCTACGTAATGCGATAAATTAGTGCAAACAAAAGTGAACACTATTCCGTTGAATCAAGGTTTAAATTTTAATATGAAATTTGTTTATATCTATGTATGCCTATGTATAATGTATAGGTCGACTCGGGACATTATTTTCTTGCGATTTGTTGTAGATCCTATGTCCATTGTATTATAAGGTCTTTGGTGAAAATTGAAAACCGCAATACAATCAGTTCTGTATCTATGGAGATTAGTGTGACAGACAGATATGATCATTATCATCCACCTAGCCTTTTCCCTTTTAGGGGTCAGCTTTCCAGTCTAACTACGATTTGGCTGAACTTCGATATTTCACGTGAAGCGACTGCCATCTGACCTCCACAACCCATGGGCGATATTGAAGTTCTGTAGTTCGGTCGGATTTTTGATTTAGGGCTCCAACTACCCCTAACGACTGTCATAGATGTTCGTATGACAACCGGGACCGACGGCTTAACGTGTCTTAAGAAATGGTCACCCATCCTGAGACCAGCCTGACTAGATGTTGCTTAACCTTTGCAATGTGTTAACATTGTCCGTGACCACGAGCCCTCACAGATATACAGACAATAATAATCAAAAAGTTTTATGTTTTGTTAAATCAACCTCTCTCTTTTTTTACCCAACAGCCAAGCACAGAGGTCTTTTTGTTATTTTTTTAAATGTCAGTACCTTATCTACAGACTTTATTACTGTTCTATTAAGTACTATATTAATTTTCTTTTAAAGAATCTAAGACAAATAAAGTATTTAAAATGCTCACCTATTTTAAATACTTTTGGTAAACTTAGCGCAGATAAAAATATATACATATTCATAACAAAATATATTCCTTCTGTAAAATACAAGTATCTTTGATTATTACAATATTCACCTCCAAATACTGTATAACGAGTAACGTCCGATTATATTTGAGGTCTTTGCACTGTGCATAATATGTATATCTAATACCTACCTAACATATACGTATAATTCCAGTTTGTATATTAATACGAGTGGTCTGCATATCTAATTAAGATTAATTCATTCTGAATTCAAAATATTTTTATGGGTTAACACTTTATTTATTAGTGGCCATACAATGGTAGTTTCGTATGATTTTTAATAAGGTAGCACAGCGTAGAGCATATAAGGACCTCATAGTTTTATTTACGTCATGAAGAATCCAAGTATTTAACAGGTAAGTAGAAATACATACAACATGAGAAGGTAACCATTCTACACATTTTTATTTTTCATTTTTTGGTTTCCCATAGGAATGTGTACCTACATGGTATGAATATTACGTTGTCGCGTTTCTAGGTATCCGCTACCTGTGTACCAATTATTCCCTTTGACTCCGTCATTTCCAATTGTATTCAGAAGGGGTTTACATTAGTTGTGTGGTGGCCGAGGTTTGAAGTCGCGTTGTCAGATCGCAATGCGAAGTTCAAACAGAAGTGTTTGTATGATGATGAACTCCCAAGGTAGCATTGGGAAACGTTTATCGTGACTCTCACATAATCACACCCTATTCTGCACCCCAATGTATGATACTCGTACACAGATGCTGTGACGAAGACTTTTTGGTAGTTTACTTCAATAACATCATTATCAGTTTAAGGAATCTACCGGCCACATTACTTTCTATGGGATGGGGACGCTCTCCATGATATGGCGTCGAGCATGTGTACTATAATTTTATATCACTTATACGAGTATCATAGATATAAGGGAGCGGCATCCCAAGTCTCTGACTTATACCGTGACATTACGGATGATTTCAGTTCGAATTTTGAATAGGTAATTTAACCTTTTTTTTTTTTTCGGTGTGTCTATTTCATGGAATGGCTACATTTTATAAAGTGAATTCTTCTCGTGTATTGCCAGATGAAACGACAGCTAATTATTACGATCCGGATACATCTATTGAATGATTAAGTATTTATTGTTATTTAATTATTGTGTACCTACATCGTTCGTGTTTGTAATCAGCCTATTGTTTGATCATAATGTTTTGTTTTAGTTATTTGTTCATTGAATTCTCTCCATAGATTTTCCAAACTTTTAAAATAAAAACATATTATGCATAATAGTCGTGTACCTAAATACATATTATTATTTAAGTAGTTTCGAGGCAATAACCAATAAATTATGTACCTCAAAACATAGTACCTACCTACCTACAATAGGGCCGCGGTTTAAAAAAAAAGGTAGGCACCTTACACGAAGTACCTAGCGCAAACATAAACTTAAAGAAACACATAATTAACTAAATAATATCAATAAATATAATGTAGTATACGTAGGTAGTAACTATTTAGTAATCTGTGACGTAGGTCACACTATAAGTTTTGCGTAACTTAAAAAAACAACATGTTAAAACCAAAATATTATGTTTATTGCTTTTCAAAATATTCTCCTTTACATTTTAAACATTTTTTCATGCGATCGAACCATTTTTCAAAACAGGAGGACCACAGATCTGAAGGCATGTTTTCTGCGTGCTGATTGAACGCTATCACTGCCTTTTCGGAGTTGGTAAAAGTGAAACCTCTCATCAAATCTTTGATTTTGGGGAAAATACAGAAATCACAGGGTGACGAGTTGTACTTTTTCGGAAACTAAAAATGACTTTGTTTTGTTGGCCGTGTGTGAAGAAGCGTTGTCATGTAGGAAAACGCGGCTTTTGGATCGTCTTTCGCGAACTTTTTCTAACACCCTGGGTAAACAAATGGTAGAATACCACTGCGCATTAACACTCTTTTGATCTTCAAGTGGAATTGTACAGATGGGACCCGTAGCTGAGAAAAATAACGCGATCATTTTTGTACCAACGTTTCTCACCTGCCTCACTTTTGTTGGCTTGTTCTCATTTTCAAACACCCATTCACAATATTGGTGTTTTTTTCGGGTTCAAAACAATAAATCCACGTTTCTTCTCCTGTGACAATGTCATAAACAGCATTAGAATGTCCGTGGTCGTACTTCAGTAGCATCTGTGAGCACCATTCCACGCGAGCCCGCTTCTGCTCCGCTGTCAGTTCATGAGGGATCCAACGAAAACAAAGTTTCCGAACTTTCAATTCTTCGTGTAAAATTTTCTGGATTTGACTCATACCAATCCCCAATTAACCGCTTAACAGTAGCCACATTATTTTCGTTGACGGCAGTTGAAGGCCGCCCTTCACGAAATTCGTCATGTAAAGAAACTCGACCTCTCTCAAATTCAACAAACCATCGCCTCACGGTGCTCAAACAAGGTGCTCCCAAAAGCATTTTGAAGACGAGCGGCACAGTCTTGCGGAGGGGGAGAACTTTTAAAATCATAAAAAATCATCGCTCTAAAATCTTTTCGACTTAATTCCATTTTCGTTGCATACGTAGAACTTTGATGTGTGATAAAAAACAATTGACAAATGTTTTCCCGTCAATTGTTTTTTTATATTACTAAGAAGGTTGCAACGTTTAAAAAAATATAACATTCGAAATTCAAATACATAGTTCCGATTAGCTAGAAGTGTAAAACTTTTAGTGTGCCCCATGTATAATAAACCTAGATGTTATATTCATTGCAACGACGCGTGACGTTGAAAATATAGAGACATAGTATTTGACCACTGGGAATCCACCGGGAACAATAAAAATGGAACAATATATTATTGAGCGACGCGAGCCGAAGGCGAGCGGAGCTCTCAACGGGTGACTCAAATCATTTTTCAAACGATTTATGTTAAATTATTTCTCGGCGAATACTCGGTCGATTTCGGATTTTCTTGCACTCATCAATAGCTTACAAAATTACCCAGGTTATTACGATGCCAGAATTTTGAATTTAAACTCGCTTCGCTTAAATATATGCTGCAGCGTAACGGTACGTTTCGCGACTGCGGCGACCTAGTACCTAAATAATTATACCTACTCTTATTAGTCTAGTCGACAAGTTGAAAATGGTACAAAATAGGGATACTGCTCTTAAAATTATGTGCGATAGCTCATTGGATTCGGAATGACGCCTAGAAAAATGTGCTAAAAGCGTGTATTAGCACATAAAAAATCGCAAAAGTTATAAACAATTAAAGATGAAAAAAATATGGCATTTCTTTTTTTGCCAATATTTCATAAACTATTAATATTTAAAAAATTTCAAAAAAAGATTCTGAAAGAGGAGGAAATTTCCAATAAAAAACTCTTAACTCCCGGAACTCTATCTCCATTATTTATAATTTTAATTTAACGCTGAAAATAGGTCTGCGCGCGACATTTTTACATTGCGCGGGCGGCGTCAAAAGCGAGAACGGCACATTAATTAATTTATTTAAGGTATTGAATATTTTTAATTTGAAAAAGATATGGTGTATTCTGAACACTATAAATAATTTATTCCCGTTGGAAATTTTAATTAAAGTTAATTTTTCAACAAGTTAAACAATTGTTAACTAACAAAATTTTCTTGAACTTCAGTCTTAATTGTAAGTGAAAAAAAATGTTTAAATAATAGTTGTAAAAAAATTTAGCTTCGTATAGCCTTTGTTACCCACATACTTAACAAGGTTGTGCCATAAATTCGTATATTACGGTACCCATGTGGTGGCTTCGGCCCCTACGTGGATACCAGGTGGTACAACAGTGTTGGTCCGGGGGGGTACCACCGTGCAGCTGTGCTAAAGCCCCCCAAGTAACCCAGCCCAGGCTGGGTTGCGTTAGGGGTTCAGCAGCTGCACTGCCGGGCCCAGGGCGATGTATGGTGCGGCAGGCAGGGGTCCAGTGGGGGCGAAGCGGAGTCTAGTGTGGGTGGTGTGGGTAGATTCGCCGGCCAGGGAGACCTTTAGCAACGGCGTTGCCGCGGCCGCCCGCAACATAGTCATGGGGCCCGCCTGGGACCAACCACCCCAGGAGGCTGCCCCACATGTTGCGCATAATCCTGGTGTGGGATCGCCGCTCCGGGTAGTAACCGGTGTGGGGTAGCGGCGGCCTTGCATCAGGGGGGTTTGGGAGCCCTTCCGTCCGGCGGGTCGGCTCCGACCTAGCCACACGGTTCTAGACGAAGCTAGCCTCTACACTTTGTCACTTACTGCCGCACCAAATGACGCCCTGTCTTCACGCTTCCCTATATCTCATCATGACAGTGCAACAAAGTTATAAACGGTACACAGCGGCCTCTAGAAACCCCACAAAGTCGATTCCTTTTGAGGTGGAGTTCGAGAATATCCGCGGACTCCATGCGAACCTCGATACCGTCCACCATCACCTAGAGACGGCACGGCCTTCTGTGATGTTCCTTACAGAGACACAGATACGCCGCCCTGACGACACGTCTTACCTCAGTTACCCGGGTTATGTCATTGAGGAACAATTCCGCGACAAAGCCGGAGTGTGCGTGTTCGTTAGGGCGGATGTCTGCTGCCGCCGGTTGCGCTGTCTAGAGAACCCCTCCTACTCCGTCCTTTGGCTGCACGTGGATCATGGCTCTATGAGCCAGATCTACGTGTGCGTCTACCGCTCCCACACAGGGGACACTGGGACAACAAGGCTTTTCGAATACCTCAGCGAAATGGCTGAGGATGCGCAGGTGCGGTTCCCGAACACTGACCTGGTTTTCCTGGGGGACTTTAACGGTCATCACGTTGAGTGGCTGGTGTCCCTTAGGACCGATCATGCGGGACGATCCCCCCATGCATTCGCTCTCTCCCACGGGCTGACCCAGATGGTACAGGGGATCACCCGGATACCTGACAGGTCAGACCACACGCCCGCCTTGCTGGATCTACTGCTGACGAGTCGCCCAGCCGAGTACAGTGTGTCGGTACGCGCCCCACTGGGCACTTCCGACCACTGTGTGGTGCACGCCAGCTTCCAAGTGCCACCGCCTGCTCGTTCTGAGCAAATGACTCGACGACTATGGCACTACTCGTCGGCAGACTGGGACGGTCTCCGCGATTACTTTGCGTCCGTGCCGTGGAGCCAACGCTGCTTTGTAGGGAAGGCGCCTTCGGATAGCGCTGCTGCCGTTGCTGGCGTGATCAGTCCCTTATTATATCCCTTTCACTGATGTCGCCAGCATCCGCAAAGCTCACCCCTGGTTCGGGCGTGTATGTGCCGAGGCTGTCCAGAAAAAACAGTCGGCGTATCGCGCCTGGGTCAGGGCTCGGGCGGCACGTGACCCGAATGTGAACCGCCTCAAAACAGCGTACAATAGGGCCACTAGGTTCAGCAAGAGGGCCTTCAAGAGAGCGGATGCCCAGCGCGTCGCGCGGCTTGGTCAGGAGCTCACATCCCACCCCACGGGCAGCCGTGGATACTGGCAACTGGCCAAAGCCGTACAGTCAAATTTTTGCCAACCCTCGCTGCCACCACTGCGTTTTCCTGATCGATCACTGGCTCACAAAGCCCAAGAGAAGGCGGACATGCTCGCAGACCTCTTTGCGGCTAATTCCCGCGTCGATGACCGTGGCCTGCAGCCCCCCGCCATCGCCAACCAAAGCCAGTGGCCCTGACGGCATTCCGGCGGTGGTGTTACGTAAATGTGCTGCTGAGTTGTCTCCAATACTAACGCGTCTGTACCGCCTGTCATACTCTACAGGTCTCGTGCCGGAGGTCTGGAAAGAGGCGAACGTACAACCGATCCCCAAGAAAGGGGATCGCTCCGATCCAGGCAACTATCGACCCATAGCTGTCACCTCAGTCATTTGCAAGGTGCTTGAGCTCCTTATCAATAAGCAGCTCATGCGATACCTGGAGGATCACTCGCTAATCAATGATCGGTAATATGGCTTCAGGCCAAAACGATCAACGGGTGACCTCCTGGCATTCGTCACGCATGTATGGGGTGAGGCTATGGAAAAGTACGGCGAGTCCTTGGCTATTAGCCTGGACTTCGCCAAAGCTTTCGATAGGGTCTGGCATGCTTCGCTCCTTTCCAAGCTTCCGGCATATGGTCTACCTCCTCAACTGTGCAGCTGGATTGCCAGCTTTTTAAACGAGCGCCGAGTGCGGGTCCTCTGCGATGGCCAGGCTTCTCGCTTCTTGCAAGTGAATGCCGGGGTACCGCAGGGGTCCGTACTATCACCAACTCTCTTTCTTCTGCATATCAATGATATGCTATCCCTCGGGAACATTCATTGCTATGCAGATGACAGCACACTGCACGGGAGTTACTCGGTTCGTCCGACGGCGGGACGATCTGAGATTGAGGAGGAGAGATGACGACTCGTGGCTGATCTCGACCGTAACCTCGACAATATCTCCTAATGGGGTGCCGAGAACTTGGTCGAGTTCAATGCCCGCAAAACACAGGCGTGTGCATTTACAGCGAAAAAATTCCCTTTCCTTCCCCTACCCACTCTTCAGAATGCAACATTACCAATGAAGGATAATCTAGACATCCTTGGCATAGACGTACGTCGAGAGCTCAATAACACTAAATACATTGAGAGATGTATTGGGCTAACTTTGCGGAAACTAGGAATACTGAACAAGGTAAAGCGATTCTTTACACCGCACCAGAGGTGTCTGCTGTACAAAACGCAGATTAGACCCTGCGTCGAATACTGCTCTCACCTCTGGGACGGCTCCGCGAAGTATTTACTGGACGCACTCGACGCTATGCAGCGACGCGCTGTTCGCATTATAGATTGTCCGGAGGTAACGGGAAGCCTTGAGCCGCTAGCCCAGCGCCGAACAATTGCTTCCTTGGCCGCGTTCTACCGTATTTACCACGGTGAGTGTTCTGAAGAGCTCTTCCATCTGATCCCACCCTCTCCCTTCCGATCCCGAACAACGCGTGCCGGGCAGAGATGTCACTCTCGTACCGTGGAAACCGTCTTCGCGAGAACTGAGCGTTTTAAACGTTCGTTTCTCCGCCGAACGATGGTGGCTTGGAACGCCCTGCCCGCGCACGTGTTTCCTCCAACATATAACCCTGGGTTCTTTAAGCGAAGCGTGAAGAGGCACATTACTGGGTCGTCAAGTTGAGGGTCACTCTCTATAGTATTCCTGTATACTGTGAGAGTTGCCCACAATCACCAGATGTCGCCACAGCTTACCATCAGGCGGGTGGCGTCAATTTGTCGACCGAAATATAAAAAAAAAAAAAAAGTTAAAAAAATATTTATACTTTGTTTTTGTTAAAAATTGTCACATAGGTAGGTACTTTAGAAGGTCAATATTATATTTGCCTTTAAATACACTAGAATATTCCCTATTCTGTGCCGAAGTATCTTACCTAGGTATCATAATAACATACGGAGGGATAGCCACCCGCCGTCCTTACAGAAGCAGGCTCTCAGGATCCCGACCTAACTCCCTTAGAGGCCACACAGGTGGTCAAAGTTCTCCAGGCGCCACTGGAAATACCTTCTAGTGTCTCTGGTACACACTCGCAGCAATGGACATAGGAGTGGCCGCGGCCTCGCGGAATAAAAAAAATAAAAAATAGATGACATAATAACATAGTATAAACATAGTCGCTTTCATTCCTATGTAAGCTTAGATCATTAAAACTACGCAACGGATTTTGATGCGTCACTTTAACATAATTTGCAGTGAGATTGTAGGTATGTTGTGTTGTTTATAGACTTAAGTAAACCAGCAGCTCAAAACTGCGATGATGGAGAGCATCATTGTGAGCATGGCAGAGTCGAATTCAGTCGATAGCCACTGACATCAAAGAAAATGTCAATCACGGGACCCAATTAACATATTTTTCCACTTTCGCTCAATATTATTGGTTATCGACAATAAGTTCCGAGCGCTATGGTATGCAGAACAATTCTACAGTGAGATTCAAAGTATTGGACGAGACTATTATATCATTCAAGTTCACGGACTAAAAGACACGTCAAACATTGACACAAATTTCCAATTATATGAGAGGTACCAAACATAAAAAAAAATAACAGTCAGTCGAATTGAGAACTTCCTCCTTTTTTGGAAGCCGGTTGACAAAGAAGAAATTTCCTATAAAAATGCTCGCATTCATGAAACCCTGTCTGCATTATTTGTAGAAAACTTGTCCGAAAACCGACTTCAAAGTACCGGAGTGGGAATTAAAATAGATTTTGAAAATTGTACTAGTGAAAAGTGAATATTGTCAAAATTGGTTGACCCAGTTGGTAGATATAAAATGTGACAAACATTGATTAAGTGGGTTAAAAAAGCGCGGTATTATTTCGTTTGAACATACTTGCAATAGGAAAAAGAACCCAGAGTAGACTTTTGTCAAGATAACACGTAAAATAATATGCCCTAAAACAAGAGATTCTACATACCACGTAGATTTAATAGTTTTTTGATTCCTTCTTTATTCATAGTCATAGGTACAAGCCCACCAACGCCAACGTAAAGCCTATTGCCATTAGGCCACATATAGGGTAGGTACATGAGTATCATGACATGGTCTCATATGGTTTTCAAAATAAAGCCACAAAGGAAAAACAAATGACAACTAAGTATATGAAACAAATTGTATTGCCAAAGAGTTCCATTTATAAATGTTATAATTACTTTTAGGGTTCTGTACACAAAGGGTAAAACGGGAACCCTATTACTGAGACTTCACTGTCCGTCCGTCTGTCTTGGGCTGTATCTTATGAACCGTGATAGTTAGAAAGTTGAATTTTTTACAGATTATGTCTTTCTATTGCCTCTATAACAACAAATAATAAAAACAAAATATAATATATTTTTGGCCGGTTTTTTTAATATTGTTCTGTAACTGGCCAGTTCCGGATACATTAAAAGCAGCCCTCGTACTACCTTTACATACCTACCTACATTTGATTAGAATCGCGTGTTATAACTCGACCCAACTACATACTGCACGCACGACCATTACTATGCCGTTTCCTCAATTTCTAAACGTATATTTTTACATTTGTTATGCATTTTTAAAGGTAGCTCCAATTCTGAAATTGTTATATTATTCTGTACTAGCCAATTAGCGACGCGCCCGCTTTATATAGTTTTGTCGTTCTCAATTCCTACGGAAATAAATTACCGGGATAAAAAGTAGCCTACAGCACTAAGACATTTTGACATTTGACTTGACATCAATAAGATTGTCATTGCTGTATTTTTTTTGTTATTATGATTTGACATTGTTCACATAATATTTTTTTTTCCAAAAATTTTACTTTTTAATATTGTATCAGTATTTTTAATTTTTGGCATTGATTGATGTACGAGTATGATATTTACAATTCACACATAAGTCGTAGAATGTAGCCGGGACTGTTATAATAATAAGACCACAATATTGTTAAACCTGCATTCGAGCAACATAAGAATAAGTTTAAGAATTTTCAAAATCGGTTCAGTAGTTACGGAGTTCAATAAAGATAATATCAAATGCTTTAACTAACTTTGACACGATTAGTGCTGTTATTGATTTAATCAATAAAATAATAATACTGCTGCGAACGAAACAAAACTATAGTGGAACTAAATAATGAAAATAATACGAACTAATATTTCAATGTGGATAATTTGGCACGGGTTAGCGAACTGATACTGCACTGTATAAACTCTGATTACACAATACGTAACAACACTATTTAAATTCCGAAAGGATTTATAAGTGTATATTAATAGCAATATGCTCGTCCTTTAATAAGTGGGTCTAACAAAATAACTAGGGAGTGTGTGTTTAATATGTTTCTGCCTACCCCTTCGGGATACAGGCATGATTATATGTAGTGTTTACTGTTTTCTTCCTAATACAAAAGAGAGAAATACATAACTCTCTTTTTTCACAACTTTTTAAACTGTAAAAATATTTTACCTTCTAAATTGATTCTTTATATTGCGTCAACAGTCCACTATCACTGTCCAAAAGATTGATAGTATTTGACTTCAAGAGAAAACGCCTTGGTTAGTGTAAGTATTTAAGTACTATTCCCTATTCTGTGGTGTCAAAAAACGATCTATCCTTGATAAAGGTTTTGACCTTTGATAACATTTGTAGGTTCCCACAATGACATCAGGCTCTCGGCTAAAGCACGAACACTGTCACGTTAAGAATAAAAAATACAAACAACATATTATAAAAAGACACGTTTATTCATAGACTTCACTCTTTCAATCAACAGCCAGTCATACATTATTAGTTACAATATTTTTATTCAGATCAGTTTATCCTATAGAATTCCATATAATAACTATGGTTTATTTAATTTAAGACGATGACACACGGAACAAACAAGTTTTATGAAATGATTATCCGTTTTTGTTTGACTTTATGTAAAATCAATTGCAAAGAGGGATTAGTTGTAATATGTATCTTCTATATTTTTATACTATTGTGTATCACATGCAAATCTGCAAGTTAGATTCTTCAGATAAATATAATGTGATTAGAAGATCAAATTTAGTAAACACTAATAATTCCTGAGACAGCTGATGGTGTACAAGACACAACAGTTAGGTTATACAATTAATTTCTTCACTAATTTCTTTCATAATTAGAACGATCTGAACGATAAAGATATGTTCTTAACACATTAATGATGTGTGTAATAGTTATAAATAAATATTGTGCTGCATCTAAGTAACTAGTTGGAATGTTTATTGTTGAGCCGAACCAAGCTATTTGGCAACTCGTCCTCGACCTTTCCTCTAACACCGACACAAGTCGTCTTCGCCACGACCTCTCATAAAGGTTACCATGTTCTTATCTTATTCTATAGCTAGGACTATCTACTACAATTATATAATTATTATACAAAGCGTTTTTACATGCGCGTTATCACTGGAAAGACCTATAGGTCAGGTAACTTAAATATTTTTGGTAATGTTACGCATCAGTCCAAGCGTCGGATAATACAAGCACTGATATTCACGGTCACGACCACACGATACCGTGACAGACACGGTAAACTAAATTAAGCGAGCAAGTGAGCAATGGCCAGCAGCACAAGTGAGGTCGCCACAGTTGGTAACGCCGCTGAGTTCTGATTGTCCGACAAGTCTTCAAGATCTGCACCGTATATGTAGCTCTTTGAGCCAGTATGTGACTTCAAAATCCTATAATTAACCTCATTCACTGACACTTGATTTTTCACGAAATTAAAGAGCCTATTTACAATAACATACGCATTGCCCTTATTATCGAAAGTGAACCTGTCCACCCACTGGATATAATTACTATCACGAGCTATCGTACGTTGACCCTCTCTGAAATCGACGGCGGTGTTCCATTCTGCGATTGTTGAGTTACCGACTAAGCCGTAGAAAAGGATACCATTGGAGTCCATCTTCATACCATCGGTCTGTGATGCTTTGGGACCCAAGTCCCGGACGTACGGCCGCAAAGCACCATCGCCACCCTGTGCTAGACTTTCGTTACGTAGAACTGATGCATTGATGGCATACATACGGAAACTAGACAGTGGACAATAATAGATAGTTCTATCAACATTACCGTCCTCAGTTCGAAATTGGGGTCCGAGAGCAATACCATCAATATTTACTGGCAGATTGATCGTCGTACCATTGAGCCGGAACGTTGAGGCCTCGGAGACGGAAGACATCGACGGGGTGTCGCGAAGTTTCCACACTTTTTTATCACTTCGACGGAATACTATGATGCCGGGATCAACAGCACTGTTGTCTGTGATATATGCGAAGTCACCATTGCGATTATCTACTACGAGATCATTTAAATATGTAGTTTTAGGATCCACAATATCAGCCGACAATGGTATGCGTTCCATTTCATTTTTGCCAGTCTTCATATCTATGAGCACAATTGAAGGGGAGCACTTATAATCAGGGGTTTGGGTTAAAGTTCCAACTCTCCCGTTATCCAATATCCACATTATACTATTTTTATCGATTTCAATATTTTGAACAAATTGTAGAGCATCACAATCACCCAAGATGTTCTGCTCCCAACTCGGAAATGGCTGTACTTTTGGTGCCGTATCCACTGGGGCTGCGGGGATTGTTCCGAGAGTCGCCGGTACTCCATTCAGCATTCTCGGCATGGTCAAGAAAATATTCTCTTCGTAATAGTTAATGCCAGATATTAAAACATTTTGGGGGATGTATTTACTGCTATTGATGTATGCCGTGCGTTGTTCTGATGATTTCCATTCGTAATCTATGGCATTCCATTCGTATATCACTCGAAACTGTTCTCGTTTAGGAGCTGGTGGTCGCGAAGGGGATTCATTTTGCGCGGCCGCGATTGTTACAGCGGCAAGAATCACAAGTGCTAACATTGTTGGCGGGAGCGCGGCGTTCAGCGTGTGGCGCGGTCGGCGCGAACAATATGACTGACGTTGGAACAACTCCATCGCTACGACTTCTGGACTGGCTCGAGTTAAGCGCGTGACCACACCAGTGCCTGACGTCGTCAACAAGTCACCGTTACATAGAGAACAATCATCCCGTTGTTTTTATAAACAAACAAAATTTAAAAATGTAAACACATTTTACTTCTGTTAGGTCCTAATACAACGCTACAAATTGTTACATTACATCGCATGGAAAGGGTGTATCAAGGTCGTAATCACACCCTCGGCTAGACGAAGGGGCAGGAAGGGTCTGGGAAAACGTGTGCTAGAAGTATTTTAAAGCAATCGATTGGGTTAAAATAACTACTAACATAGTTGTAGGTAGACTCTATAGAGCTCGCATTGAAATAATGAAATCGCAGTTGAAATGGAAGATTTTATAATTACTGTTCACTTTTCCTTTCATTAATTTTATCTAGGTATTTTTTTAATAGAGTGTGAGATAAACGCGCTAGTCTTAAGAATTGGTTTAAAATGAAAAATATTTTAGTGTTAGCCCTACGACGAAGGAATGGAGGAAGAATATACTACTACTACCTACAGTTTTGAAAACTACGAGTGCTTATATTTTAACAGCGAGGATTAATTCTCTTTTTGAGAAAGGTACGATTTTGAGAAAGTACGCAATAATTTTTTACTCTACTCTGTACCAAAAGAGGATTTTTGATGAGAAAATAATAATAATAATTCCACGCTATTGAAAAATTAGTTCTCTTAATTTACTTACTAGAAAGCGTAAGTACTCGTAGTAGCTTCTGCACGCGCGTATGTAAATAGTTCGAAACGAATATAAATGGCCATATTAAAACTTTTAACACTGATTAACTGATAACAAGATCTACAATATCTTGATAAGCGAGGTGTTTATTGTTTCTACTTATTTGCCAACTGTTTCATTAGTATGTAGTCGTTATTTTTCTTATCTTGTGATGCTTATTTATGAATTTAAGCATGGCAGGCGATCCACAAAATAATTAATTTGATTTCATAGTTTCTTTTTTGTGTCAATCTCTTAATAACTAAGTATTAATAACGCAGATAGCGTTATTACTCTATTGTCTGTTGGTTAAAAAATAAAGTCTTTGAAGTTTTTCACCTATTAGGGTACATAAAAGTATGTTTAGAGAAGGAAAACTCGACACAAAACCCTATACCTACCTGTCCGGGCAGCGTAGTATATGTAGGCTAAACTCCCCCTCTTTAGGGATGCGTCAGGCGATGGGAGGCGTCAAATTGGCTGTGATGATGATGATGATGATGAAATACTGACGTACTACAGCCTACGAATAACTAAATTGATCAACATTACATTATAAAACATAATTATTTTTTGTGTATGATTTCTCGACAGACAGTTGTAAGTTGTAGTTGAGTTGTAAAATATTGTAATAAGGCCGTACGTAAAAAATCAAGGTGCAGATTATGAGGGATTTTCCTTCCGTTTAGTATGTATAATAAAGTTGTTTTTAAATATTTTTTATCGAAATACTTATTATGTAGATCAAAGAATCAAAGAATCAATTTCGTTTATTCAGTTTAGGTACATAAAGAGCACATATGAATATCAAAAAATTACAATTTTATGTCAAGCAATATTATAAAAATACTAAATTAAGTACATAAATAAGCATTTGAAAATGATTACTTCGCTGGTTCGGTAAGTTGGTTCTCCTGAGAAGATACCAGCAAGAAACTCAGGTAGATTATCCATTTTCTTTTTAAATATAGTTTTGTTTACATTGTGTTACAATTTATATTGTACGAGTGGCTAACATTATTATTAGATATGTAGTTTATTCATTGAGGTAGTTCAGACAGACGCGAATAATCGAGTAGGTATAATTAATTAAGTTTGATTTTGTGAAGGTTTTTTTTCCATATATTCCGATTGACAAGAGAATCTGTGCTGTGCTTAGTTCAGTAGATAACATAGAGCATCGAATTTCGGTCTAGGGGTCATAACGTTTGACCCTTTGTAGCTCTCTGGTAGATAACCTATGATATCGCTGACGCCACTGGAAATACCTTCTGGTGAGTACTAGAGACACCCGCGGCAATGGACGAGTGCTCGCGGTCTCGCGGAATTAAAAAAAAAAGATATCGCTGATTATTACAAAGAAAAAGTTTAAAGTGGGTCACGTGACTGACATTTCTGCGATATCATAGATTGAAATAGTCGATCGGGAGTTCCATTTTTGCTGAGCGCGTGGCTGGTGGCTTTTTAGGTTACCTCTGGCGCTCCGCAAAAATCGGGTTCCCAGGCACTCACATACCGAACAACGTTTCTTGCCCTCCACCTGGAGCTAGTTAGGTATAACTAGTTCTTCTGTGCGGGACTATCAACTAATCAAGCATTACCTTGACATTGGCGAAATCTTCGATGAATATCGATGGAGCCACGTTTTTAAAAAAAGAAGAAGAATGAGTCGATCGACTTTAATCTACCCTCTTAAGGCTGGGCTTCATAGAAACAGCTTTTTATAACGATTTTCTATAAAAAAAATTGTTTGTGTGAATGCTATTAAGGTAAGGGCATCTAATTCCGTGGGGTTCAGAAATTGGCACCTAATTCCGTGGTATTTAGAAAAACAGCTTTATAAACCAAATTACTAGTTATTTTTGACTGCAAGATGACTGAGAGATGATTAATGGGTAATCAAATAATAATTTATCTGTTCATATTTATATGAAAATAAAAGTACCTTGGTGTGTGTATATTTGAAATAATCGGTTAGTTTGCCACTACCACCTAAGTCGACCGCACGCTCCATACATTTCGGACCGTAAGTACTACCATTAGCTAAATAGTGTTTTAAACGATATTTTTATACTACAAGAGATTTGGTTTTGGGTAAAATATTGAAAGGGTAATACGTGGTATCGAATACAGTTAACATTTGAGTATTCTATTAACAAATTGAGGAGAAAATAAGTGTTAAAAATACCGCGGCATTAGGTGCCAAATATTTTAGTGGGTTCCTAACTACCGCTATATACCACGGAATTACAATTTTGAGGAGCTTATCTTTTTTGAAAATTTTAGTGGTAGATTTTTTATTACACATTTCATATTTCAGTTCTGATAACTTAAATAACCAATAAATACAAAAAACTAATTGCGTGGCATACTTTGGAGTCGCATTTACTAATTATAGCCGGTCAAATATGTTTGTCTTCCATACAAAAAATTAAGAAAGTACTTCTTAATTTTTTGTATGGAAGAACTTAGTACAGAAAACGAGATTTTTGATGTGTTCTGATATTTTCCTCAGTATGTTTTATATATTATGTCGAAGATATCGCAATTAAAAGTTAACTTAATATTAAAAAACCTTTTATTTTTTATACCTCGGAATTAGAAAACTTGATTTTGTATCATAAAACATAATTCTGTGGTATTTACAACGGTAAACAGGTTACATGAGGCCAAATTCCGTGGATTGACACCTATTATATAATACAGTCTGTTCATTATTTTACTCGACGTGTTAGTATTATTAGGAAATTGTAAAGATATTACTACCACCAGCGGCGGCTAGTGGGTATTTAAAGCGGTAGCTTACCTAAGTATAGACTTGGATAAGCTACCGTTTCGGGATTTTTTTATGAACACCCATAAAATAATTGTCACGAGACGCCTCTGACGACCACCACCGCACAGAAATGCCACCAGTTCTTTCAACACTTTCCAAAAAAAAGATAATAATATGTATGTACTAGGAATATGTTTCAACTAGTGTCTTTTATGAGTGTGTTTTTTTTTATTTATTTATTCCATACATTCATACATACATAGTTACTCTTTCACGTAAAAACTACTGATGGATTTTAATGTAACTTTACAATAATATAGCTTACATATCAGAATAATACATAGGCTACTTTCTATCCCGGGTATGTTCTTTCCCGCGGGAATTGGGAAACGAAAACCTATTCCACGCGGGCGGAGCCGCGGGCGTCCGCTTGTTATAATATAAAACCAAAGAATACAAAAAATATATCAATATCGATTATTACTTTGTTAATTATATTTTATATCTGTTTTATAATAATATTATGTTCTATATATTGTTAATATAAATAAATATGCTTGCCAATTGTGATTCTGTTTTGTTAGAGACTGATTTGAAATACAAAGCTAATATAAAAAAAAATATTTCATTTTTTGAACACCATCTGAACACCAACACGGAATTAGAATCCAAATACCACGGAACTAGATTTTTTACCACGGAATTAGGAGCTTCTGACTTTTTTGATTTTTTTATTAATTTAACAGTTTTAATGAAATTTTAGGGGCAAATTGATACTCGTAGTATTTTTCAAAAATAAGATAAGTAGCTTACACTTCTAATAAAAATAACCTTATGAAAAAAAAGGCCCAATGAATACTTAATTTTTGAGGTTCTTTCGAGATTTGGTGAAAATACCACGGAATTAGATGCCCTTACCTTAATTCCTATTCTATCCTAATAATTCCTATGTAGCGACATTTGATACAAACGAGAAATAAACCTAACAATCAGGAGCTAACTACGTTGAAATCTGGCAGTTCCTATTGTCTTTTTGTGGGTAAAAGTGAACTGTTCGTCTGACGCTATTACAGACATAATGACGTTTTCGTTTTTAGCGTTTTTAGGGTTCAAAGAGTAAATCGTAATATTACTAAGACCACAGAGGAGGAAGGAATCCTTTCTAATTTATGTTGAGACTACGCTGTCCGTCCCTTTGCCCGTTTATCACCAGGCTGTATCTCATGAACCGTGATAGTTAGAAAGTTCAAATTTTCACACAAATACTAAAAAACAGTCAATATTTAGAGGGGCTCCCAATACAACTAACATATATAATTTGTTTTGCCCTTTTTAGGGTTCCGTACCCAAAGGGTAAAGGGTAAAAGGGATCTTAGTTTTAAAATATTTATCTATGAGCCGTAGACTAAGTTTATACCACCTGTAACTTTTCTATTTGTTGCCTGAAATCTATAAATAAATAAATTATAAAAACGGGTAAAACGGGAACCCTTTTACTGAGACTTCGCTGTCCGTCCGTCCGTCTGTCTTGGGCTGTATCTAATGAACCGTGATGGTTAAACTGTTGAAATGTTCACAGATGATGTAGGTATTTCTATTGTCGTTATAACAACAAATACTAACTAAACAAGACAATGAAATAAATATTTAAGTGAGCTCCTGTACAAAAAACGTGATTTTGCCGTTTTCGTACGGAATCCTTTGTTCGAGAGTCCGACTCGCACTTGGCCCGCTTTTTATACTAGTTATTTAATCCTTTGTCACACACAAAGGATCGTTGCATGTGTCCACTTCCCATGAAACACCTATTATTTGTAACTTTATTCTTCTAACTTACCTAAGTATTATACAATTTTAAAAATGTTTTGCTAACAAACAAAATAGTTTACAATTTTAAAATAATTCTACAGACAGAATAAGAGATATAGGGGCATAGGTATGTAAGTTCTTGCATACTATTCCCTATTCTGTGGCACAGGTAAGAATACCTATGCACCTACTTCTCTTCTTTGAATCTGGCGGCAATAGGAACTATCTGCGTGAGACCAATTATATCATTAGCGAAATAATAGCCTATATCTAATAAGTATTCGTCTGTTTTGGTGAGTCTTGATTATACTTACTAAAGGAAGAGATTTAAAAATTAAATACTCTTTGGTCTAGATATTTGTGAGTGACCACGAAAAGTAGAGTAGACACTCTTTTTGTAGCTGTGTGTACGACACATGTGTATGTAAAAGAGGTCACAGGAGCGAAACAAGCGGCATCCCAAGTCTCTGGGTCACCACATACCTATACGTTAACGTACACTGCACCCACACAAATGCAAAGCTACGCTTATCCCTCGCGAACTGTACCTATCTTGGTACCTACAATCCTTGTTAATTACCTACACTTGCAGTTCATAATGTCGGTACGTATTCTGATAATAGGCAGCCCGGACTGCAAAGATTAAAGGTAATATCCTAAATTGGTTGTGAGTGTGGCTGTTGGATTTTAGGATCGAACTAATTAAAGAATGGTTAGTGGTTTACGATTGGTGGCCAGTCAGGGCCATACGTGGACCCGACAAAACTTCTGTCAGGATATCCGAGTGTAATGCACTACTTTGGGGACACAGGTGTATTTAACGACATGATTGTAAAAATACACGTCAAAAATTGACACAGCAACTACTAGAGAAGACGCCTCAACTAAATTGATTGACACGAGTTAGAGTGCGCGCGCTCTAACTCACTTAGTCTGTCCCGAACGCTTTCCGGAACGTGACACATTTGAGTATATTGAGTGCGAAGTTTTGCTTTTAAATATGCCTTCGTGTGCAATGAGATACTGTTGTAAAAATCAAGGAGTGACCTTTCAGCAGTAAGTACAATTAACATTGTCTTTAATGCATGCTTTATTTAATTATATTTTAAATTGTTACTTGTGACGACGCGTCACAGAGCGGCGACGACCATTTTTAGCAAAATGTCAGCATTTTGTGCGCGCAGAGATGACACTATCGACGTATATTTTTTTACTAAGATTTATTCGGTGCATCACTAATAATATTTTTAATAATGTTAATATTTTTGTGCCGCCTGGTAACTCACCAGGCGGCACAAAAATATTCGTCGGCGGTCATCGTAATATTTATCTAACAACATGCACCAATCAAACCTAAACCCATAACTGAAAACTGCATCAAAATCCGACCAGTAGTTTTTGAGAAAAATGGCAACATGTATTTGACAAACATCCTCACACCCCAAACGCATATACCATCTCCGTTCCGTCGTAGGTAAAAAGCTATGCGTGTCCAGTCTATAGTGTATAATCCTCAAAAGTGACATGTTCTTGGAATACGTTGAAGAAAACGCGTAAGCGCCATGAAATTCACGGCGCTTCTGACCTTTTGGTCGTGAAAAAACTATAACTAAGAAGCGATCTTGCGCTTGATATTACGATTAGACGACTAATTTATTGTTTAATCGCTGCAGCGAACTTTAGTTGTAACTCGTGGCAAAAGACGTTCGTTTTTTGTTCAGGATAGCTTCTCTACAGCAACCGACTTCAAACTACCGAAATGGGACTAAATAATTGTCGGAATGGGACCTAATTTAAATGGGACCACTCGGAAAGTAGTAGATTTCAATTAAAAAAAAAAATTTCAAAATCGGTTCACCCAGTCAAAAGATAACCTCCTCCTTTTTTGGAAATCGGTTGAAAAGTACTCCGTGTTGACGACTGTCTGTTTCCGAACTCTGTAAAATCCTAGTTGTTAAGACGAATGGAGTACTTAACTATGTTTTAAACCATGTGCAAGTCGAGACACTACTTAAGGCCTAATGTATTTTGCAACAGAACTTCATCTGTTATTTATTAAACATAAATCTATACAGATGGATACAATCGAAGTGTCTATTTGTAATAGCAATTTAACAGGTTTTCACTACATGCTTCATCATCTCAGCCCAATCAAAGCCAACAAGCCAACTGCTGGCCATACGCCTCCCACAAAGAGGAGGGAGTCCAGCCTACATATACTACGCTGGCCAGGCGGGTTGATATAGGGTTTTGTGTTGAGTTTTCCTTCCCTAAAGGTACTTCGACAAACATAGGTACATATTCTTGGATCGTTGGACATTTGTGGATCACACAAATATTTGATTCGACCCGGGAATCGAATCCTTAACCTTAGGAACGGCAGTCGCATAGCTGATGTTATAACGAGTAACTTACGCTATTTTTCATCCCGGAAATGTGAAATCACCCGCGCGGGCAAAGCCGGGGGAATCGGCTAGTAGGTACATTATGTACATATCATATATATTTAAATACATAATAATATATCTAATAATAGCTTTTAACAATCAACTGGATGCCAGTTGAAAAGTGAAAAGAGAATTTTTATTAACATTGCACATAACTTGTTAATAAACATAACCGGTTATAACCATGTCAATGCACAATAAACTGAGATGAGATGAATATACTGTATATTATGGTGTGAAACACATCAACATATGGCATCTCTAATTAGGTATATTTCAGGTTCAGGGTTTAGAAATCAATTTTCTTAAGCATGGTTTTTAAATGCGATGCGGTCTAGTTTTTAATACCTTCATAGAGTGCCCGTGGACTTTACTTTGCCTCGAGATACCGACGAGATGGACATTGAAAATCCTCATCGTGTATGTCTATCTTGCTTAAACATACATCAGACTTCACTCTTATTTGGGTAATTGAGGAAGACATTTCTCACGCTACGATATTCAAAACTCACACAAATGCAAAGCTCCGCTTATTCCTCGCGAGCTGTACCTTATGCATTCTTTGATGAGTCGTGGGTATAAGTGAGTCATGTGTTTATTATGTTCGTTTGTTTGTTTTATTGTGTCATCTCACTGTCAGCTCTTTACTAATTCTGATGATACATTCATGAGAAAAATTAAATAAATCTAACTACTTTGCAATATTCCGCCACATGCAAATTACCCAACTCTCGTATTTATTCATGCACAAAACCGCCCTCGAAACCCACTTAAATTTTTTATTAGGCCGAAAGAATAGAGAAATAATTTTGGAAATAGAATAAATATGAGAGTTGTGTTATCGTGCAAAAAATAATAAAAAACCTCGACACGTGTTTCACCCCCAACCAGGGGCATCATCAGGAGATGTCGATGGCTCGGCGCACGTCATTCGGGCAGCCCTTTTTCAGCTTAGTTACCTACTGGAAACTTAAGTTTTCGGGTTATTTTAATCAGAAGATGTTATACTATCTTCTATTCTGTCTACAACCAGAGACTTAATAAATAAGTATATTTCTGTATTTGAAAGCAGTGACTTTGATTCTACTCTCTTAAATATTGAGATAGAAATTATAAATCACAAAAACTGAAATGTCATAGGCAGAACTCGAACCCGTCGTTTTCTCTTTGAACGATGTGTGAATAATGATCTCCCTTTAGCCTTCTCTCTTCAGTATATATGTATTAACTAATAAATGTTCGTTCAAAATGTTAACTGAGGAGCTAAAACAGCATTGCGTGCCAACACGTGGGATCTCTACCGTGTAAACCTGCCAAGTAGCAAGCTAACGCAACCATGCGTTCGGATGATTACGTATTTGAATTTCGAAAATATTCATATCGAAATTTGTATGTTTTGAAATATGAACAATCGTAGTATGAAGATTTTAAAATATGTACATTATAATCACGCCTATATCCCCGAGGGGGTAGTCAGAGGTACATTACCTGCCAATAGTTTTGTTAATCTCAGTGTCACGTGTGTCCCAAAGAAACCTATTGCCAATCCAACCGCCAGGATAATTTATAATATGGTAAAACAACATATAAAAACAATGGAAAAATTATGTTGAAATTTAAAAAATTACCTATTAATGCCTTTGATAATGCCTCGTTAGAAGGCGAAACATATTATGTCGACGTTTAACATGTCTTCTTTTTAGCGAAATAATTGCATTTTTTTAAATTTCAACATCATTTTTCCATTGTTTTTATCATGGACTTTCGCCAGGTGACGCCTGATCCATTCAGTAAAACAACATATTTCCCCAGTACTCATATTTACACATAATTCCGTAGTAAAAATCTAGATAGGTCTATCGGGATAAATCTCGGATCAGATCATTCAATTCAGTTTATTCGACAAAAATATACAAAACATTACAGATTGCTTAAATTACTTTACTTATAACACAGCTAGGACTCAAATCGAACATACTACGAGTATAACTTAACGGCTACATAGGCTATCTATAAAGATAAAGTAAGTGCAATACGTTACAGAGAGTCTAGTACCAGTTCCTAACGTTAATTTGCTCGAAATACGTTTACGTATTCCTGCATACATTTTACAAAGTTTCCTAACGTTATTTAGCTACCTGCATGAGCATCTAATGAATTTTATAGGTAAGTAGGTACCTACCAAGCTTTCGTACATACTTACATATACTACACACACACACATATCACGCCTATATCCCCGAAGGGGTAGACAGAGGTGCATTACACACCCACAATTTACCAGTATATTTAGTACCGCGTAATAGGGGGCAAGCCTATTGCCGTCACCGGGTACATTTATAATGGGATATGTCCAAAATGGCCGAATGAATTTAATAAAAAGTAGCAGCTATATTGTAATTTTGAAAAATATTGCGATGAAATGTTGATGAAAGGCAACAAAATCTTACGTGCCAGCCGCTATGGCACAGCCAATTAAAGTCCTGCGTCTCGGCCTACTTACACATCAAATTTAATTATCATAGCTATGTACCGGTTTCGGTATTTTATTTTTGATTAATCTCAAAGTGATCAATGCGTTGATTGATTGATTTAGAAATCTGGCACTTCAACATAGTCACTGTCAATGATCTTGTTATTGCAGATTCACTTTCAACTTCTTATTGAATATGCAAAGCAAATATACAGTAAAATTAATTAATAGATATTATTATTATCTTCAACGGAGCCGACCATGCTGGACGTTGGATCGCTAAGGAAAAGTCCAAAGAACGAGGACAAACATTATAGTCACTGACAGTAAAGTAAAAAGAAACGTTAGAAGAATTAAACACAATGGCAATGTTCTAAGGTTTCGCATTCTCCCACGGAAACTTTTTAAAATAAATAAATATTTTTGGACATTCTCACACGACGTCATCTAGCCTAAATTAAACTAATATAAGCTTGTGCTATGGGATTTAGACAACTGATAAACATACTTATATATTTTTAAAGACATACATATTATACAAGACGACATACGCAAATAGAAGACACCCACACTCCGAAACAAACATTTGTGGATTACACAAATATTTGATTCGACCCGGGGATCGAACCCGAGACTCCAGAGTCGAAAGCCGATGCACTACCGATCACGCCACCGAAGCAAATAAACTTATTAGGTACCAAGATTATAAAGTAGCCTACATATAGGTATGTGGCAGGGTATTAGTGTATACGTAGATAGGTATCTCTTATATATAGGTAGGTACCATACCGCTTGTATATACTGTTATAATCATGATTTCTATTTCTTATTCCAACCTCCTAAATATCACACTTTTTTTTTTTTTTTTTTAATTCCGCGGCCCAAGGCTGCGGCCGCTCTAACGTCCGTTGCCGGGCGTCTCTGGTTACTAGCAGAAGGTATGTCCAGTGGCGCCCGGCGGACTTTGACCACCTCTGTGGTCTCTGCGGGTGTTTGGTCGGGACGAGAATCCCGCGTCATTGGGGTCGGGTTTTATCCCGCGTCAGTGAGTGAATCTGGTTGCGTGCTATGGGGAAAAGGCCCCGCAGCACGCAACCCTTCTAGCCTGCTTCTGTAAGGACGGTGGGTGGCGATCCCGCCGTCCTCAGGCCCCGATCATGGAGGACGATAGTCTTGGGCGTAGTCGCGTAGTCTGGGGCGGCCTGGCCGCCGACTACGGAACTCGGTGGGGAGGGTACGCTCCCTCTCCCTCCCGGCCGCCTCCTTTACGAGCATGACTTGCTCGTAGAAGGTAAATATCACACTATTGCTTTATAATATTTGTGTGATATTTAGAAAAAAATCCTGGAATTGCAATCATATCCAGCAGGAAAAAAGTACTTATACTTAATTCCATCTCTCCTTTATCAAATTCTTAAGTAACTGGTACTGTATTTAACAGTAGAGCATAAGTGTAAATTAACCCACATACCACAATCTACTATTTAACACGTAAGTATTACATTACCGCGAGGGTAGATAGATATCCCTAACATGAATTCGTGAAACTAGTTTTGGGTCAAGAATAGTCACGCACAATAACAATGAACTGGATTCAAGGCGAACTAGTTACAATATGGGACTCAATAACCGCTGTCGGTATTTTTTTTAAATAGTAACTAAGTATTTCCTGTTTAAATTCGACTGAGCAGTCCCCATATAAAGGATGAATGAATGAGTAATAAAATTCTATGGTAAATTATTTTCATGGTATATGGAAGTTAGTTAATTATATCTATGTTTTTATTGTCAACTAGCTGAAATTCAACTCGTGAAATATTTAAATATTAACCCTCAACAAATCATATATTTAGCTCCGGGGTGGACACAGGGGTTTACTATGTAGGTATTATTTCGCTAACACCAGGATCTCATGGAGTCATGGAGGGTGCGACTTGAGCAACCCAGGTGGGGTCCCACCATCATCGCGGCGGTGAGACCGATCATGGACGATTGGCTGCAGAGGCAGCATGGTGACCTCACGTATCGTGAGACGCAGATCGTTACCGGGCATGGATGCTTCGGTAGCTATCTGTTTCGCATCCATCGTGAGGTCACACCCCGGTGTCAACACTGCGAGGTTTCCGACGACGACACCGCACTCCACACGTTGGTGGAGGCGGCCGAGAGGGAGAGGGAGCGTACCCTCCCCGCCGAGTTCCGTAGTCAGCGGCGAGGGCGCCGCAGACTAATCTACGCCCAAGACCATCGACCTCCATGATCGGGGCCTGAGGACGGCGGAATCGCAACCCGCCGTCCTTACAGAAGCAGGCTAGAAGGGTTGCGTGCTGCGGGGCCTTTGTCCCATAGCACTCAACCAGATTCACTCACTGACGCGGGATAAAATCGAACCCCAACGACGCGGGATCCTCATCCCGATCAAACCATCGCAGAGACCACAGAGGTTGTCAAAGTCCGCCGGGCGCCACTGGAAATACCTGCTTGTAACCAGAGACGCCCGGCAACGGACTTTAGAGCGGCCGCGTACATCGGCCGCGGAATTAAAAGAAAAAAAGGACCTACCTAGAGTTTGGCTAACTTTGAACTTGAATTATTTGTGGAATTTCAGGGACAGTGTAAACGGTGACAAATATAATAAATAAATATTGGAAAATACAAGAAAAGATTGAGCATAGTTTGTTCCTAAAGCGATACAAAGTACAGTTAGATTATTTCAGTAGTCCAGGGCGCCGCAGACTCATTTACGCCCTGGACCATCGACCTCCATGATCGGGGCCTGAGGACAGCGGGATAGCCATACGCCGTCCTTACAGAAGCAGGCTAAAAGGGTCGAGTGCTGTGGGGATTTTCATTCCGACCAAACCCCCGAAGAGGCCACACGGGTGGCGAAAGTCCGCCGGGCACTACTGGAAATATCTTCTGGTGTGTACCAGAGACGCCCGCAGCAATGGTCACGGGAAAGGCCGCGGTCTCGTGGAATTAAAAAAAAAAGTAGTAGAGCTAGACACCAGACGCCACTGGAAATTCTTCTTAGCGCTAACCAGAGGCGCACTGTAATGGATGTAGAAACGACCGCGTAAAAAAGGTCCAGCTAGTAAATTTCATAAAAATATATTAAAATTACAATTAAGACGTTTAATTACAGATATCATAATAAATAGAGCTTTCAATGAGTCAGATTATGCGATCAAGTCAACAATATGAATCACAAAGACGCCGATATCGTGTCTATTGACTCATACCTAACTATATAGGATAATTATTATTTAATTACATCTACTTGTTTTTATATGATAATTTATTTATGTTTTAGGTATTGTAGTATATAATAGTCCTGTTTGGGTTCCCTTTTTTGTGCGGAACCCTGAAAACGGTCCTCTACCTTACTAAGTCAATATAATGACTAATTTTTACGAGTAAATATATACCTACATTACATTACGTGTTTGTTTAGTCAATCTAAAAAAAGTATGTTGTGAATTACTCAGAAATGAATTAATTCATGTATGACAAAGTCAATAATGACCCACATTTTAAACAAGATATCGTTGGTACAAAAACATATTAAAAATAGTATTTACATCTTAAACAGTCACGCACATTAACTATGTCCTGGATTCAAGGTTTCATTTTTTTCACCTATATAATTTGATTTTTGATGAACAATAACTTAGAAACCAAAGGCTTTTATAGCTAAGTTAAGGAAAGTTGTTCTTCATTTAAATAAATAAATACACACAACCCCAATTCATACAACGCCATCTAGTCTCAAACTAAGCAGAGCTTGTGATATGAGTACAAGATAAACTGATATAAATACTTATATACAATTTGTTTGTAAATACATATATATTATACATATGAAACACCTAGACTTCGGTACAAACGTACCTATGTGTCATCACACAAAGTTTGTCCCGACCGGGAATCGAACCCGAGACTCCGGCGTCGAACCCCCACCCACATACCACAATCTACTATTTAACACGTAAGTATTACATTACCGCGAGGGTAGATAGATATCCCTAACATGAATTCGTGAAACTAGTTTTGGGTCAAGAATAGTCACGCACAATAACAATGAACTGGATTCAAGGCGAACTAGTTACAATATGGGACTCAATAACCGCTGTCGGTATTTTTTTTAAATAGTAACTAAGTATTTCCTGTTTAAATTCGACTGAGCAGTCCCCATATAAAGGATGAATGAATGAGTAATAAAATTCTATGGTAAATTATTTTCATGGTATATGGAAGTTAGTTAATTATATCTATGTTTTTATTGTCAACTAGCTGAAATTCAACTCGTGAAATATTTAAATATTAACCCTCAACAAATCATATATTTAGCTCCGGGGTGGACACAGGGGTTTACTATGTAGGTATTATTTCGCTAACACCAGGATCTCATGGAGTCATGGAGGGTGCGAGAAAGTAAGAAATACAGAATACACATAGGGAAACGAGATGAATGGCGCATAGATCCCAGTGATACTATCTGCTATACAGACGGTTCAAGAAAGGAATTGACTAGTCTATCCGGATCCGGAGTGCATATAACATGCAAAGATGGAACTGAATTGGACAGGTCAATACCCCTAGGAAGATTTGCAAGTGTCTTTCAGGCAGAGATATATGCCATAAAGGAATGCGTGGAAATAATGGAACACCTAACCACAACAGGAAAGGTGACCATATACAGCGATAGCCAGGCGGCACTGAAAGCGCTTGACAAAGTGGAGACAACATCAGCAACAGTCAAGGAATGTAAGGAATCACTAGATAAACTGGCCAAGAACACCGACGTAACGATTGCCTGGGTCCCCGGACATGAGGGAAACACGGGCAACGAGCGGGCTGATGAACTCGCCAGAGAAGGTGCTGATGAAACCTTTGTGGGGCCGGAACCCCGGCTGCCCATAGCACACAAAATCGCCAAAGGAGTAATCAGCCACAGAACAACAGCAGAAACCAACCAAAGATGGAAGACCTCGACTGGAATGAGACAGTCGAAAATCTTCATCAAGGGTATGGACAAGAGAACGACGAGTCATATCATGAAACTCTCAAGAGGAAACATGAGACTCGCCATAGAAGTAATAACAGGGCACTGTCGACTAAACAGACATCTGACAGTGATAGGAGTAAAAACCGACCCGAAATGCCCAGAGTGCATGGACAGCGATGAAACAAGCTTCCACCTGCTGGCAGAATGCCCCATGTACTCATTGACCAGATGGGAACTCCTAGGGTCGGACAGACTATACGAAGATGACATTAGCAATCTGAAGGTGGAACAGATAATAAGATTTGTAAAGGACACAAGAAGATTCGACGGGGGACCGTGAGAGCTGGATCAACCATACTCTCCCCAAGGGGAGAACTGGGGAAATGGACGAAGTGGCCCGCAAGAACCGCGGGTGGATCGTCCGTCCGGCTACCGGTGTCCCCGTTGGAAATAATAATAATAACCTCTCGACTCTCAAGGCCCAGTTGGTCTTCGTCCTGATGTACTCCACGATCTCGATGTCCTTCGTGGAGTGATGAAGTCGGGACACGTACAGTAACAGTACATATAATTCATAGACCTTCATAGACCTACAAAATGTATTGTGCGTTATTTTACTGATGCGTTAGGTTACTAATAATAATAATATATTGACCGCAATCATTAGATATACTTTATAGACCTACAAAATGTATTGTGCGTTATTTTACTGATGCGTTAGGTTACTAATAATAATATATTGACCGCAATCATTAGATATACTTCATAGACCTACAAAATGTATTGTGCGTTATTTTACTGATGCGCTAGGCTAGGTTAAATGTTGCGTACATTTAACCTAACGCATCAGTAAAGTATGAAAGTTACGTACTGTAGGTATTTGTTGTCTATTATTATTATATCTCGGGTCAACGTTACCATTTTTCTAGGGGATTAACCGATCTCCAAAAAGGAGGAGTTTCTCAATTCGACTGGTTTTTTTTTATGTTTGTAACCTCATATCTTTAGACTGGGTAACTCAAAAACTACTGCACCGATTTTCATGCTGCTTTCACTAATGGATATTCACTAATGGATATTTCACTAATGGATACTCGTAGTTTATTTAATTTCTCACGGGTGATCCGGATGTCCCGTGGGCATCCGTTATATTATGTACAAGTCGGTTCAATAATACAATAATAGTAGCGACATCTAGGAAATCACTATCGAATAAATGTAGAGCTCAGTTATAAAGCCGCTCGAGTAGGATATCTCAGAGTTGTTTATTCTGATATAGGTACTTACTATGAGCCTTTTCATACGTAGATTGCATTAATTCTAAAATAAATAATTAAGTACTGCAAAATAGGTATATATGTATGTATATTCACAATTATAGTTGAAATTGTGAACATAAAGTAGAGCTGACGCATTTACCGCCATCTAGTTTTTAGTTTGTAAAACTGTAAAGAAACTTGACTGACATCTATTGCTCAGTAGTGCAACTAAAGTCTACATGACTTCAGTTTGTGTGTTACGGAGGTCTTTTATACACCGATAGATGGCGGTAAATGATTTTGAATTTAATGTATTGACCTGAAGGCTGGTTACTTTTTAGCTCAAAGAATAATGGTTCCCATACACGATGTAACCATTGGTGTTCGCAACCATCTTTTTTGACAAATGATGGTTGCACCCCAACCGAGTGGCATGCTTTTAAATATGGTACCATTGACGGAGCAACCGTTTGGAACAAATGGCCACAGATAATACACATTGTGCATAGCTTCACCATAGAGTAAATAGGATAGTTCCACGAAATTTCTTTCACTTAAACTCCGAATGAAATGCATTTCATGCTTATATCCCTGCAAGGGTAGGCAGAGGTACATTACACATCCACAATTTGCCAGTATTTTTAGTCCTACGTAATAAGGGGTAAGCCTATTGCAGTCACCGGGCACACATATAATTGGTTTTGTTCAAAACGGCCGAATGAATTTCTAAAAAGTCTCGGTGTCACAGACGTTAAACCGATATAAACATAAAAAAACATAACATAGCATCACGCCTTTTTCCCCGAAGGGGTAGGCAGATGTGTGTAAACACACCCACATCTCGCCAGCTATGTTAGGTCCCATGTAATAGGGGGCGAGCCTATTGCCATTTACCGGGCACAAGTTCCAGACTCTGGGATAATTATCTGGGTAAAATTCCAAAGAGAATTATACATCATCCACCAGACCCGGGAATCGAACCCGAGACCTCGTAATGTATTAAATAAATTTACAAAGTTATCTGTGGATCTCAAAATATATCTCAAGTACATAGTATAGTTATCTGTGGATCTCAACTGCATAATTTATAGTTATCTGTGGATATCAATTTATTAGGAAATCCAAAATGTTTCGACAACCATCAAAAATGGGATATTGGCCAGTCAATTTTGACAAATGATGGTTGCGAAAACCAAATGTTTTCATCGTTAGTGCCCATGTCGTATGTCAGCCTTCTGGGAACATTACCAGTCTACGACGAGGCGGAGTTCGTATTCGTATAGTTTTTAGTAATTGTGAATAATATTTTCTTCTAATGTTAATTTTCTTTCTTGTGTAAAATATTGTTTTAATTTTTCATTCAATAAAATAATATAGAACAAAATACCTACCTAAGTAAAATGTTTATTATGTGTGAGTACCTACTTATTTACCATTCAGTTTTTGTTTAGACAAACTTCACGTATCCTATTATAATAAGCTTGACAACTAGAAGTAAAACGTATAAAAAGTAAAACCTTCTCCAAATCGATTTTTTGAGATACTTACTGAGAATAAAAATATTTAATAATTTTAAACAAAAAGAACCGACTTAAACCGTAAATAGGGATATGTAAAGTTCTCTTCAATACAAATTAATCAAACCTGTACCGGACGGGTGGACTCCGGACTGACTATATTACAGCCAACAAGCCAATGACATCCTGTACACGATGTTGTGGACTGTATTGGTTCTATGAAGCCTGAATTCTCCGGGGTTCTTCAATAAATAAAACAATCGGTTTCCTTTAGGCAAAGTACTGAGGGTTTCACTGGAGCTTCTTGTAGGTAGAGGGCGCTGTTCTTTGACTTGAGACTATTGATCTGATTGGACCATGTTTCCGAAGAAACCTGTGTCGCTTAGCTTCTACTTTACCTTAGCGAGAGCCAGTCTGAAACCTCGTCACTGTCGCATGTTTATTTATTTATAAAACTATACATTTTCGCTTATAACTATTACTATTTTAGGAATATTTCTGTATCCCAAGTGTATACATGTAGGGCGAGCTAAATGCTATCTATTTATAAACTATTTATTTTCTCTATGTATTTGTAAATAAAGTTATTCTATAAAAACTAACAAACTATTGCAAAAATGAAATTTATGTACAAAAAAACTAGATTAACTATTATATTACTTTACCCTATAAAATATTTATTATTTTAAATTATAGTGCTCCCCTTGGGGCACCAAGTGAAACATACAACAAAGTCTATGATTGTGTGGCTAAAGACCTAGATCCTATAAAACATCTGGATCATAGTCCAGTACAAATCAACTATTTTTAAACTATGAAAAGGATTGAATGTTACTATTACACGAAATTATTTAAGTATATTTACAAGGTCACTTAGCACTTGTCGCGAACATAAATGTATTTTAGCACTTGTCGCGAACACAAACTGTCTTTTAGCACTTGTCGCGAACAATAAATGTCTTTTAGCAATTGTCGCGAACACAAACTGTCTTTTAGCACTTGTCGCGAACAAAACCCAAACACAACGTAACTGCTGTAAATCGTTGATAAGTTCCCTCGACTGGCTTCGGCTCCTTCATTTCGACTCCATACCTTCATTAAATAGTAGTCCTTTATGATACCTAATACAAAAATTAACAAACTCACACAATAGTCGCCCTTACAATTCTATTTCTCCGGGATCCGATCATCAAATCCTGGTTTCCTTATAATGTATATGTATAATCCTGGTTTCCTTATATTCTCGTGATCATTACTTGTCTTAAGAATAGGTATTTTAAACAACTCAGTAACTCCCGTATGGTCTAGTGGCTAGGATACCTGGCTTTCACCCAGGAGGCTCGGGTTCGATTCCCGGTACGGGAAATACCTTTTTGCGGTTTTTAATTTTTTGCTTTTTTTATATTATTTAATGTGAAGTTTTTTTATTTAGTAACTATTAGTACTTTTTCATGTGGTGTAGACCCGAGACTAGCTGACCCCGCAAATATTGCTTTGTTTTAAAAGTGGGCCACCCTTATGACTAAGGTATTTAAAAAATAGTTTAGGTACAACCGATTCTCAGACCTACCAAAATATGCACAAAATTTTTCATAAGAATCGGTCAGTAATATTTCAATCGGAAAAACCTATCAGCAACAAAACAACGACATACCAACTCGTATTATTACAAAAAATATATTCAAGAGAATAACAACAATACCAGAAACTATACTAGTAGTTCTGCGAACAGTAGACCTCGCCTTATATTCGTTCTTCCCCATTTTCCCCCCATTTCCCTCCCAATCGAAAAATCCCTTCGATAAAAGTTGCGCCTTGCAACAAAGAACACTTGTGCCAAATTTCATGAAAATTGGAAACTGCTGGAACTGACACACATACATACATACAGACAAACAACGCCAAATCAGCCAGTCCTCGAGTTGAAACTGAGACGCTTCGCTCGCCCGGTCAATTACAATGATAGTCTAACTAAAAAAACTTCGCCGTGCGTCATATAGAATTTAGTTGGAAATTGCGCAGAAAATTCATCTATCACCAAATATTATTACATTATATATATATAATATATGTATATAATATATGAGTTGGGAAAAGGCTCGGTGAATGATGAATGATGATATGTATATATCGTAGAGCATCATATCGTAAGACAATTATTGTTTCACGTGAATAAAATCTCTACTAAATAGGTATGCTAAAGGAACACACAGCAATGTAGAGAAGGTCGCACTTTCACGCCTAAACATGGAACCTATATCTACTGAACCTATTTTGATTTTCTTCAGTAACTACATTTGGAAAAGCCAAAAATTTTGAGTTGTAACCCGTAGAAAATACTGCTAACCTTGGACTGTATTTATTCTTAGTGAAGGGTATCACAGGTGGGCGTCACTACGAGTATAACATCGATGCAAAATTATGTTTCGAACTGCAATCAGTAAATAAGTGAAACATAAACACAATAATTAAGTTCAACTGTTCATAATGAGTTTATTTGTTCCAATAAAATATATTCCCGTATCTGTTTTATCTTAATAACAAGTAATAAACCCACTTACTAGGTAGGTTTAAGAGCCTACTGTTTAAGAGGCCTCAGGATATCCTTACTATAGGACGTACCTGCCATCCGTAACGCCCGGCAAAGGACATTGAAAAAAAAAGGTAGATAGGTACTTGATATGACAGGCGCGGATCCACCCCTTAATAAAGGTTGTGGGCAAAGCCACCTTTTTTTACAACTAGGCCCCGGTGCCGTGGACTCCCCATAATACATTGCCGGGCACCTCGGGTACGCACGCTAGGGAATTGCTCTATGGCGCCGGCGGAGTTTGGTCATGTATGCAGCCTATTACGTGTTGTTCGGGTTTTAACCCGTATCTTTGTGGTCGGATTTAATCTCGTGTCAGTGAGTGAAAGCGTGGGTGGGGTGAAGTCCCACAGCACGCAACTCTTCTGACCTGCTTCTGTAAAGACGATGGGTTGCTAGCCCGCTGCAATCCCAGTCAGACTCCCAACATATTGTTGAGAGAGTGACGTCACTGGTCAATTAAGGTGGTGGGCATGCCCATAGTACAAACCACGGTGGATTCGCGCCTGTTATATGAAAGGAGTTTTTACTATAAACCTTCGTCATCCGGTTTATGCTAGCGGCTCTGGAATAGTTTTATCATTCGCAATACTCACGAGACTATTTCTCTATTGATATTGATCAACTTCTGGTTGAACATACCGATAAATAAGTATTATTACTTGGATTGGGTTTTAAAACTCACACATATTTTTTTTCTTCCACTTCTGGACACTCACGCCACATTGTAAGTATTCTCCAGAGTTGACTTTAATCAATCAACTTACTTTCGCAGAATCTTCGCAAGAAGCGCAAATCGCTTGCTCTCCATTTCATTGACTTGACGCATCCTGTCAGTGTGTCTTAAGGATCATTATATTATTGACTGAAGGAAGCGAAGCGACCGAAGTCTCCGTTTCAACTTGCAGACTGGGGAGAATTTCTTTCGTCTGTACACATCTACGGGTTCTGTCAGATCATGTTTGCGGCCGTATTTATCAACCGATTTTCATGAAACTTTACACACCTTGCTTACGATTATATATATACGATATGTGAATTATATTTTTTTGGATTGGATGAAAAATGAAAGAGTACCTAACAAAGAAAATTGAAAAATAAATATTCTAAACAAAGCTCCCGAAGTCTACGGTTCACAGAACCACTAGTATAACATGATCAATACCTCATCTTAGACTAACTGAAATAAGACATATAGGTAAATATGGAAGCGTAATAAGTTTCACTCAACTTTTACGAGCAAACCATAAGTTTGTACTGTGACTAGTGTGTTTGGCAGGCGTCGAGATTAGTCAATATTGTTTCAATTCTTCAAAGCTACGTTATGTACATTATAAATGTTTGGCAGATGATAAATTTACTGTGTTTACTTATCCCGATTCCCTCAATATTGCTTCCAATGAAAACTGAAACATATGGTGCTAATTTCCGCACCTTCTATTCTTCATCTAACTACGCTTTAGAGTTGATACTGGCACAGATAAAACGATATTTACGCAAGCAGGCCTATGTCACTCGCCTAACAACCGCAAAAAATACGTGACGTCAGCGACAACTTGAAGTTGTAAATTAGTAAGGGTTGTCTCTTGTTTGTGACACGGCATTGATCAAAGAGTTGATATTGAGGCATTAACGTCATAATTATTAGTAAAGTTCTCTATAAACAAAAGAATGTGCTTTAATTAACGTCGGAGCAAGTTCTGTATGTCAGTACTATTCCCTTTTCTGTGCTATAAGTAGGTACTAAACCTGTTCCCAGTAATTTTGATGTAAAAAGTCACCCAAAATACTAATAAAAAATGAGGGAAATTAAATTGAAATGAAATAGAGATGGTAATACTTAGATAAGATTTTCTGGTATTTTTTTATCTTGTAACTACTAGTACTTTCTGTTCCAATAATAGGATGCACACAAGCTGAACCGTGAGTTTCTGCTAGTTAATGGTGTATTTAAGTCCGACACGCCCAGGACTTTAATTGGCTGTACCATAGCGGCTGGCACGTAAGATTTTGTTGCCTTTCATCAACATTTCATCGCAAGGGGTTTAATTTTTTTTTTCAAAATTACGAGTTAGCTGCTACTTTTTATTAAATTCATTTGACCATTTTAGATATAACCCATTATATGTGTGCCCGGTGACGGCAATAGGCTTGCTCCCTATTACGTGGGACCATACAGTATTCTTATATCTGTGGTGGGACCAAAAATACTGGCAAATTGTGGGTGTGTAATGCACTTCTGCCTAACCCTTCGGGGATATGGGCGTGATATGTGTATGATATGTGTCTGGTTTTCCACAAGAATCACACTTAAAATAATGTTTTTTTAAGTTAAACCACCCATGGAGAAAACCAGTTAACCCGCCATTAGTACTTATAAATGAACGGATGAACAATGGACATTATGACCATAATTAACCCAAGAGAACCCGAATTCGATAGTTTGACAGGTTAAAATGTAGCTTATTAAGTTCTCCGTACGGCACTCGCGCCGGTAACGGTATACTTAGTGACGTTTAATTATAGTTGCTGATATGTGGAGACTGTCTGAAGATATTTTAATATTAGCATGTCGGTATTTCTGGCAATCAGGCCCAATTTTTTTTTTATCTGAGTATGCAGTTTTTATTTTTACTAAAATCGTTGACATGGTTCCTTAGAACAGACGTCTTCGTAAGTATGTCTTATAGTTTCAGACTTCTCCATACTGACTGATGTGAATGTTACACCTGTATACCCATAGGAATATAGGAACAAGAGTGTAGAGTCGATCTCTACACGGGAGATTATAATGAAGAAGCTAGTTAAAAGCTGAATGAATTATATTCAATATGCATGAAAAATGTAGTTGTTGTACAAAAGAGTTCATTGAATTCACTCGTTTGCATAAAAATGTGTACCTACCTAACTAATTTAAAAATCTTCAATATTTTGCCGTTTGTGTTGTACAAGGTTGAATTATAATGATATTATGCTGATCAGCTGATTTTTTTGACAAATTAGAATTAGGTACCTATCAAATTATTAATGAAATTTTGAAACAAATCATCCTCCACTATCATAGCCATTCGACATTATGTAGTTCTTTATTTTTTTAAATTGCGAATTATATACAAGAGGTGGTGGGATACGTTATTCAGCCAGTCACCGCTCAGACAACACGGTAGACATTCGCGCCGCGCGCACTTTTATTAAATTTCGCGCCGCAAATTTAAATACACGTTCTATTTTCAAAGAGCCTTGTTGAGTTTCAGCAGTTGTCGATTCCAAAATAATGCCGAAAAAGAAATAGATTGCTCAATAATACGAAAAGCGTGTGAATTGTGAAATAGTGACATTTTGAATTTCTAATCTTTGCTTGTCTCGCGTTCAAAATTCTGTGATAATATTTGCTGTGAAACATTATAATTTTAAAACTATTGAGTGTATAGAAAAGTATTTATATACATTTTTGGTTTCGTGAAATTTTATTTCGCGAAACATTATTTAAAATTTCTTTATGATAGGTCCATATATGAAGGTGAGTTTCATATTTATACTAATTCTAGTTCTGTGGGGTTATGTAGGTACTTGCGTCATGAATTATTAAAAAGTTAATGACAAATAGTACCTACATAGTTAAGTTCCTTCTAGTTAATACAATATGTTAGGTATGTAGAAGATTTAATAATGAAACTGTTTGTATATTTAATTAACGGTTCAGTTGTGGTATAAATTGTGTTAATTATACACAACTAATATGTTTTTATTATTACCGTTGAGTGGAAAATATACCAATATTATATTGTAACGAATTGACAAAGGTTTTGTAACCTCAAACGTCCTACATGCTTGATGATAACATATGAAGTACCTAGGTACTTATAGGTAGGTAGTTGACGTACCCAACTGAGGACATTGATAACAATATGTTGCACGTGTTATAAACAGTCATAGGATTTGGTTAAAGTTAACTGTGTTCTACAATTTTCCTTCCTTTCAATTGTGCTAACTTTAAAGTATATATATATATATAGCTATAGGTACATATCTAAGCAAGGCCGACATATCTACCTACTTTTGTATGAATGAACTATCCTATTAATACTATAAATGTGAAAGTTTGTGAAGATACTGTAATGTTTATTATTTTTGATGTTAGGATGTCAAAAGATAGAAATAAAGTATTCATTTAAGCCACTATATTTTTATTGTAAGAACCTTCTAAGATAATATAGGGGAACTGAGGGTTCCCCTCTGCAAGGATTTAATGTACTTTTAGCCTAGGATACAATTTAGGTCTATTCTAGGTGCTATGTTATTCAGTAATACAGGGTATATGGTTGGTGCGCTTGGTCAGTAACGATAGTGTATCTTTATGAAGATACCGTGGTAATTAAGGGTAATAGGTTAAGGGATTTTATAAGATACTTTCCCGGTGAAATACGCCACTCCTGCAAGCCGGCAGACACCGTCTCTGTTCCGGTCTCTGCCCACTCCAGGCAGAAGGAAGCTGGGTTCACACCCAGGTAGTATGGTAGTACCGTAAACCTCCTTTCGGAGGCGAATATCCAAGCTTCACCCGATTAAATCCGGCTAACACATGCAAAGCATGCATGCGTATCGTGTAAGTCGGTCTCTAGCCAATCCTGGCCAGATCAGGCAAAGATTCCTGTTTAAATTTAGTGAGACAACTCTAGACACGTGTGCGTTCAAACTCAAACCAAACTTCGAAATAAATTACAATAAATTAAATTGTAATATAAATATGTGATGCGAGCGTAGCTCGCTTGTATAAAAATGGCTGTCACACAAGTCACGTGGTCCAGCGTCCAATCAGGAGAAAGCCAGTGTTGCCGCTTTATTATGCAAATTTCAACCAACTAAAATGGAATACTGCCACTACAAAAATTACAACATTACAACACCCCCCCAACCACGCAAGAATTCACGTAGGGAATTCGATCCGACGCCCACGTCGGTACTTAAATTAAGGACCTAAAACAAGGAGAAAACAACAACAATACAGCACTAAACACTGTAAAACAAAAATTAGGAATAGGAAAATCCTAAGCAGATAAGTAAATATGAAGGAAATAACTAGGGTGACTTGTCCTTGGCATCATGGTCCCTATAAGGAGCCACGCATCGAGGCCTACGAACTAATTCACACGAACTAACCTAACATGTTAACTTAACCTAATACACAAACAAAAAAAAAACATCTGAAGAGAAAAAAAACCTTGTCAAGGTTGTAATCGGGAATACTAAGTGTGAATACACACAGCACTAATCCGAACATGCAAACAACAATACGTAGAAATTTTAGGTGGAGCCTAACGTAAGGTACACACTGTTTAACAAGGTGTGGGTCGTCCTTGGCATCATGGTCAGTCAAGAGACCACGCATCGGGGCCTACGGACTAATCTACACGATTACTCAACTACGGCTAGATAGCCGTAGTGGCAGATGCCAACACTAGTTCAAATAGTAAATGGCAAGAGAGAGAACAAAAAAAATGAATATAAGGAAGCACCGAAGTTAACTGTCTCACGATGTGCTCCGCCTGCCTTCTTTGATGCTCGGAGAGAGAATCAAAATCGCGCAGCTCTCGCACCTCCGAAACATGATCAAACTTTGGTGTCCAAAGTGGTCCCATTGCACATTGATACAATTTCAGGGGCAATATTGAAAGCTCTCCAGAAGTTAATACCCAGTAGTAGGGCCGTAGTAACTCCAGGGATAACGTAAAACTTTACAACCTTGGTATTGTCTCCCACCGTGACCGGTAAAAGTACATAACCGGTGAGGGGGAAGACGAACCATTAGCAGCAGTAATTGTATCCAAATCATAAGATACTTGAACCCCAATGTTAGCGAGTTCACTTAAAATAACATTATTAATAATTGAGATTTCAGAGCCTGAATCTAACAGGCCTTCGTAATTAGCTTTATTAATGGTTACGGGTAAAAAGGGACGAGTATCAGAACCGCCAATCACGTGAACCAAGGGCTTGTCCTTAATAGGGAGCCCGCGAGATGTGTTATGCCTTTTGTGGGCAATACACTTATTATTATTATTAAAAAAAAATTTTGTACGATTGGTAAACGTTCTACTGGAAACTGTGGAACGATTTCCCCGGTTCACGCCTACACGTTTTTTTGAATTAGTATTCCTCGGTAGTTGTTGCTTCGTTGAACACTTGGGGCACGTTGAGGCAGTGACGTCTGGTTTACCACATCTATAACAAATCACTATCTTGGGAGCCGTACATTCCTCTAGCGAATGTCCGTTAATACGACAACGAACGCAAAACTTAATTAATGTATTTCTTACCGCCGCAGACTTATTAGGTTTGTAAGTGTTCGTGTTCGTTGAACACTTAGGGCAAGTTAAGGCAGTGAAGTCTCGTTCCCCACACCTATAACAAATTAATATCTTGGGCGCTTTACATTCCCCAAGCGAATGTCCGTTAATACGACAACGGACGCAAAACTTAATTAATGTATTATTTACTGCCGCACATGGTACAGACTTATTAGGTTTGTAAGCCAAGTCGCGTGCGAGCATTTTGTCGTGTGGCCGCGGTGGTTCGATAAACATACCGGCCCTATACTTTGCATGTTCAAGTAGACGACAATATTTCTTTAGCTCAGACCAAGTACTGACTTGCTGTAGTGCCAGCTTTGTGGAATAGAAAGGCCTAATATTATAAGTAACTATAGTTAACTTCTCAGCTTCGGTAATAGGAGACCGTAGTCTCGAAAAATAATTCTGCATTATGCTTAAATAAGTAACAATGTTTTCATCGGGTCCTTGAGTTCGAGAACGGATTTCCTGTAAAAATAGATGGTCGAAGTCTAAGGGTAGGTATTCGTCGAGCATAAAACTCTTTAGCTGAGCCCAGGACGCGACTTCCGTCTTGATGCCTCGGTACCAGAACAATGCCTCCTCTGTAAATAATTCAGCAGCAGATGCCAACAACTTTTGGTCTGATATACCCCGCGACAAACAAAGCTCCTGTACACGCTCAATAAATTCGATGACACAACCCTTGCCATTAAACTTCAACCCTAACGAATGTACATTTGAATATCCATCGCAAGTAATCACTGGGTGTATAGTTGTCTCGGCACCTGTAAGTGTGAGCTCACCCTTATTTATGGTTGAAGGTGTGTGATTACCCTTATTTATGGTTGAAGGTATGTGATCACCCTTATTTATGGTTGAAGGTGTGTGATCACCTTTATTTATAGTTGAAGGTGTGTGATCACCTTTATTTATATCCTCCATCCTTCAGTAGGACAAGACTAACGTAGGTAAAGTAAAGTAAGTAAAGTAAATTATAGGTTCAAATACCTAGCGTGACCGACCAACACACAATTCACCATGGGTATCTCTAAGACCTCTTCTAGTTGTACACAAGTTAATAAATGCGCATAAGTAGTACACTCATGTTAAAAGTTATGATAATACACAGTTATCGAAATACACAACAAAAAAACACATTGTTACAATGATAAAAAGATAAGTAGGGTACAATTAATGTCTTGTATATAGAACATTTGTAAATTGTCAAATGAGACCTGTATATGGTACACCTTTCAATAGAACAAACAAAAAATAAAGATAGTACATAGTAGTAGTATTTAGAAAATAAAAATAGGTTCAACGTTTGGTCATGGTGACACACATCTATGGTTGTGTAATTGTATAGGTACGTTTTCAATGAAAACTTAGATTTAATTGTTAAATTACTATTGACAAAAAGTCAAGTCTTAATTTGGATATGTAGTGAAAACAATACAAAGAAATTTGTATTCATATAGGTAGTTACCCAATCTCCTGTTCAACAACAAAAAAAAATACAAACAGGGTACCAATACTAGCAACCAATAATAAGTAGGTACCAATAATAATATTATGTAAAACAACAAAAAATAGTATGAATGTCACCAAAGTTGTTTTTTTTTTTTTTAACTTGTAGGTTAGTTAGGTATAAGCTTATGTCTAGCATTGTTTAGTAACAACTCACCAAGGAGTGTGTATTTGTGTAGTACATCTATTTGAAAAACAAATCAACACTAATAAATACTATGTATTTGTATAGTTACCGACCAACCTTTCAGTAAGCAATGATTATTGAGAGGGAAAATATTCGCACAGACCAACAAACCAGTTCGAGCGCCATGTAATGTTTATTATTTTTGATGTTAGGATGTCAAAAGATAGAAATAAAGTATTCATTTAAGCCACTATATTTTTATTGTAAGAACCTTCTAAGATAATATAGGGGAACTGAGGGTTCCCCTCTGCAAGGATTTAATGTACTTTTAGCCTAGGATACAATTTAGGTCTATTCTAGGTGCTATGTTATTCAGTAATACAGGGTATATGGTTGGTGCGCTTGGTCAGTAACGATAGTGTATCTTTATGAAGATACCGTGGTAATTAAGGGTAATAGGTTAAGGGATTTTATAAGATACTTTCCCGGTGAAATACGCCACTCCTGCAAGCCGGCAGACACCGTCTCTGTTCCGGTCTCTGCCCACTCCAGGCAGAAGGAAGCTGGGTTCACACCCAGGTAGTATGGTAGTACCGTAAACCTCCTTTCGGAGGCGAATATCCAAGCTTCACCCGATTAAATCCGGCTAACACATGCAAAGCATGCATGCGTATCGTGTAAGTCGGTCTCTAGCCAATCCTGGCCAGATCAGGCAAAGATTCCTGTTTAAATTTAGTGAGACAACTCTAGACACGTGTGCGTTCAAACTCAAACCAAACTTCGAAATAAATTACAATAAATTAAATTGTAATATAAATATGTGATGCGAGCGTAGCTCGCTTGTATAAAAATGGCTGTCACACAAGTCACGTGGTCCAGCGTCCAATCAGGAGAAAGCCAGTGTTGCCGCTTTATTATGCAAATTTCAACCAACTAAAATGGAATACTGCCACTACAAAAATTACAACATTACAATACCTATTATTATTTTGAACTAGTGGTCGCCCGCGACTTCGTCCGCGTGATTATTGTTCCCGTCGCCGTATCTTTATAAATTCTAGCCTATGTGTTATTCTGATGTACAAGCTATATTATTGTAAAGTTTCATCAAAATCCGTTTAGTAGTTTTTACGTGAAAGAGTAATAAACATCCATACTTACACACTTTCGCATTTATAATATTAGTAGGATTATTGTAAAGGCCACCATACACGGACTGCTTGAAAAAAAAAAATTTGTACCTAGGAATTAGGTAGGTCATTTCCTGGATTGACACGTTAAAGAGCTCAGTAATGAGTTTCTGTGGGTATTGGGAAGAGAAAAACTTATACCACGCGGGCTGAGAGTATTACAATAATAATATAGGTCACCTTACTTATATTTGGTTTGGTTTAACTTACTTATAAAGTCCCGCGATACGTCACGTCTTTTTTCTTGTAAAACTATTTCGAGTTCGAGATTGTTGACTCAAGACTGCCATTTTAAAAATAACTGGCACAATAACCCGGCGAATTTTGAATTTCTTAGTATTTTATATACATCATTATATTGAAACGGAACTTGGGTAATATTTCTGACGATATTCATTCATTACGTATTTATTCGTGACCAACTGACGTCATTAAGGAATTATTAATCATGTATAAATATGTAAATAGATACCAATGGGTTAGAGTTAACGCTTTAATTAACTACCTACTAATATAACAAGGTATAAAGAGGAAATATTCGATTGTTTATTTGCATTATATAAGCTTAGTAACTACTGAACCGATTTTCAAAAATTCTTTCACTAATGTGTAGGCACATTATCCCCGAGTAACATAGGGTACCTACCTTTTATCCCGAGAATGTGTGGGGAATAGGGAAGGAGGAAATTTAATCGCGGGCAGAGATCTGGTTATCAACTATGCAGTAAAACCACAGAATAGGGAATAATAGTACTTACATACAGAACTTGCACTCCGACGTTAATTAAAGCATATTAAAGCAATGGTAAGTAAAATGTTTTAAGAAAAAACTTTTTAAAATTATATAATAGCATTAATTTTTCGCAGAATTAAAAAGACAACAAAACGTCGACAATTGTTTCGCCTCTAAACGAGGCATTATCAAGACTGTCTCAGAGAGAACAGCTGTTCTCTCTGAGACAGTCTGTCTTTTTAATTCTGCGAAAAATTAATGCTATTATATAATTTTAAAAAGTTTTTTCTTAAAACATTTTACTTACCATTGCTTTGTCATGGATTTTCGCCAAGTAACGCCTGTTTCTATCCAATATTTGAGTAAAGCATATTATTTTGTTTACATAGAACATAATTCGAACGTTAGGGTTAACAGGAAAGTACCAGCATAATTTGACCAATAATTATGACGTTAATGCCTCAATATCAACTCTATGGTCAATGCCGTGTCACAAACAAGAGACAATCCTTACTGACTTACAACTTCAAGTTGTCGCTGATGTCACGTATTTTTTGCAATTGTTAGGCAAGTGACATAGGCCTGGTAAAACCTATATTTATGAATGTGTTGATTGACGTTCTAGATTGTTCTTTTCTCGTTTAATAGCCATTTTTATTTATCTTTAGCATACTTAAAGAACGTGCCGTGCCAAAGTCCTACTGATGCATTAGTTTGCATATTATTATAATAATATACTTCAGTACCTAATGTATCATAGGCGTTTAGGTCTATGGTAAATACACATTTCAAAGTATTTGAACTCCGTAACATGTCTGCACATGCAGCTCCTATTAGTATGTAAGGCCTGTCATATTCTTTTTCCTTCCAAGTAATGAAACGATCGAAGTACTGAATACCTTGAATTGGCATTGGTATTAGGTATTGACAAGTTATATTTCGCAAAAGACGTAGATCCAAAGAAAGAGATAGAGCAGCACGGGGACGGGGTTCATTGTTCCTCTATGGGTCCAATAAATGGTATGTTCTCACAAGTTCCACTGTCATTTTGTCCCATGGAACTAGTGAGACATTTTTTTCCTCATTAGTTCCATTGATTTTTGAAAATGGAACGATTGAGAACAAAATTTAATCAGATTGTTGTCACCAGTTCCATCGTAGCAGTACCATGGAACTAGTGAGAAGTTTCAGACTTTAAATGCTGAAAAACTGAAGCTCGGTCTTGGTTGGACAAGTTCTTATGAACAATTGCTAGTTAATGTTTTAACGCTTACAGTGTTTCTTAAATGTCTTGACACTTTTACAATAAAAACATTGGTTATTTATAATAGACAGACACAAATCACGTCTTTATCCTTAAAGGGTAGATAGAGGCGCTAATTACGCCCACATTTTGCCGATTTGTTAACCCTCACGTAATAGCACAGGTATAGTAGCAGCAAACTCATTGCTTTCAAATACAAAAATATATATAGAATAGGTGGTCGTTTTTAAGACCTACTTTATTTTTTATTTTTAGTAACTCTAAAATTTTGGAACTGTTACTTCGTTGTTATTAATAGCATTAAACATAAGAAAAAAAGCTCCAGTTGGTAGAATGTTCCTCCTGGAAAGGATCAGGCGTTGGTTCGAGTCCTGCCTAAGACTATAGTTTTTGTGATTATATAAGAAAAAACACATCATTAATCATAACATTGCATAATCCACATTGTACTCGTATAGTATTTATTAGTTCATAGTAGAGTCACGCTTTTTTCAGAATTAAGAATCAGTTTGGAAGGTCTATCAGAATCAGAAGGCACCATTAAACATTTAAACACCTACTCGAACAAAAAGTTAAAACCTTTTTATAATATAAAAAGATCTACCAACTAAAGAACATACCGGTTTTGAACCATGAATGAATCATCGATGCATAAAAGGACGGACAAACGCATCCTTCACATGCGACGTACGCATTATGTTCATCTGAACAGAATCTGGCCTATACAATTTGTATGGTAACGAACATACTGGTCATTTACCACGCTGATTCACGTGTTACCATGCTATCCCACGCGTACGACGACGCTGTCACACACGTTTAAACTGTCATAGCGCGTAGATAAGGTAAACGTCAGATGTCGTAAGACTTAGGACCAGTGTGTCGCTGTTTCCCACGTCGCATGGCTAAGTCGTATGTGAAGGACCAGTGTGTTTCAAACTTAATACTTATCGCTAAATTTCGAGTTGACGGTTGTGTTCGATCATATTTTATATAGTTACCTATTTACTAGCAAAACAAATTATTTTTATAGGCCTGTTAGTTTTAGTATTTCAATTTTACCTTATTGAATATATAATAGAAGCGATAATTGTATGGAGGGGGAGGTCGAGTAAACTGTATAGTTAGTAGTCTCCTTGTATTCGTTTTTAACCTTTAATGCTATTTTAGCATTGAAGTAAGAGTAATTCTAATCAGGAAATTACTTTCAGTGCATCCTATACTTTAAGGATAAATGGCTAACTGAAGGTTAAGTACAATAGGATTGCAGGGCATTTCATGATCCCGACTGACCTAAATTGATTGAAAAACAATCAAACAATAGTCATCATAAACTCATATCTTTCCAAACGCAAGCAGTTCAAACAATTGGCAAACAAAGTAAAACACGGATTCTACTACTGCGAAATATAATTAAATCATTGTTTGAAACTAAACCTGAAATGTAAATATTTTTAGTCTATAATTATGTATATTGTAATTCTTCTTTAAACTTTCGCGTTTTGTACACATTATAAACTTAAGACTAACGGGTCTTTTACGCGATTATTGAGATATATACATACATCTTTATTACCCGACGTCGGGTAATAAAGAGGTATGTATATATCTCATCTCCCGACGTCGGGTAATAAAGAGGTATGTATATATCTCAATAATCGCGTAAAAGACCCGTTAGTATTAAGTTTATAAATTGTAATTCTTATTGTAAATATATATATTCATCTAAAAAAAAACCTGAAATAATTTGATAAACATAGCGTACTTTTACCTATGTATTGTGCAAATAGTAACTGTGTGTTGTGTCAATTTTTGACGTGTATTTTTCATAATACACGTCAAAAATTGACACAACACACATACATACACATATCACGCATATATCCCCGAAGGGGTAGGCAGAGGTGCAATTTGCCAGTATTTTTAGTCCCACGTAATAAGCAAGCCTATTGCCGTCACCGGGCACACATATAATGGATTATGTCCAAAAGGGCCGAATGAATTTAATAAAAAGTAGCAGCATTATTGTGATTTTGAAAAAAAAAATTGAACCCGTTGCCTTGCGGTAAAATGTTGACGAAAGGCAACAAAATCTTACGTGCCAGCCGCTATGGCACAGCCAATTAAAGTCCTGGGTGTCTCTGACTTAAAATTCCATTCAAATTACCAAAATGGGACCAAATGGACCAGTGTACTGTGAGAGTCACTCACAATTGCCAGACGTCGCCTGAGCTTACCATCAGGCGGGTGGTGTCAATTTGTCGACCTAAATATAAAAAAAAACAAAAAAATTACCGGAATGGGACTTCCAATTTGCAAAAAGAATTCAAAATCGGTTCACCCAGTTCAAAGATATGGGGTAACAAACATTTAAAAAAAACATACTGTCGAATTGAATTGAACATCCTCCTTTTTTGGACGTCGGTTGAAAATAATATTCGAAAACAATATTTTATTACAGTTTATTGTTGAATCAACGTCAATAGCAACGACGAACTTATACAACGAGTGCTGATCAAATAAACTATACATTTAAAACGGTATATGATAAGCAGGACATACGTTGTAAGGCTATCAATCACAGCTGTCTCTTAAATGAATGCTGGAAGTCATTTCAGTTAAAGAGTTATTGACGCTACTATCAGAATTAGTTCACAGTACAAGAGATCTTGAATATCTTGTTCGTCAAATTGATACGACACTTTTTTATTGATAAGACACTTTTAATTAGGGTTCCGTGCCCAAAGGGTAAAACGGAAACCCTATTACTGAGACTTTGCTGTCCGTCTGTCTCCTAGGTGTCCTCATGAACCGTGATAGTGAAGAACTTTCGCCGCTATACCTAACAACAAATACTAAAAAACAAAATAAAATCAATGTGTAGGGGGGTTCCCATACAAGTAACTTAATTTATTTTGCCATTTTTATAGATAACTAGTGGTCGCCCGCGACTTCGTTCGCGTGGTAATTTGGATTTTTTCCCGTTCCCTTCGCGCCGCGTCATATTTTGAACAATTCACACAATACTTAATACATTGTAGCCTATGTGAAATAGAATGTGCTGTACCAGTGAGAATAGATAATCACGACCTAGAAAAAGTTAGGGAGGTGAAATATCTAGGAGTAACCCTGGACAGCAAGCTAACTTTCAAGACTTATATCAGCAACACATGCACAAAAGCTAAAATGGCAATGATGCAGTGTAAAAGGACAATAGGAAGAACCTGGGGAATAAAACCATCGGTAGTGCTATGGATATACAAGGCAATAATTTTGCCAAGAATCCTGCATGGAGCCCTGGTATGGTGGCACAAGGCTGCCACAGGTGAAAACAAGAAAGAACTGGACAAAGTCCAAAGGCTAGCAGCCCTCATGATCACGGGCGCGATGAGGTCCACACCAACAGCCGCGCCAGAGATCATATTAGGGCTGAACCCCTTGGACTTAGAAATAAAAAGAAGAGCCACCGAAGGGCTGAACCCCTTGTACTTAGAAATAAAAAGAAGAGCCACCGAACAATGGTTCAAACTCAGAAGCATTGGCCTATGGACTGGAAACTTCATGGACAAAGGTCATGCAAGTATAAGCAAGAACATCGAAGAGAATTGTCAATGATTTTATCCAATAACGACCTTATCAGGAAGGAGAGAATTTTTGACAAAAAATACTGAATACATATAGGGACACGAGAAGAATGGCGGATAGATCCCAGTGATACTATCTATGCTATACAGACGGTTCAAGAAAGGAATTGACTAGTCTATCTGGATCCGGAGTGCAAATAAAATGCCAAGATGGAACTGAGATGGATAGGTCAATACCCCTAGGAAGATTTGCAAGTGTCTTTCAGGCAGAGATATATGCCATAAAGGAATGCGTGCAAATAATGGAACACCTGACCACAACGAGAAAGGTGACCATATACAGCGACAGCCAGGCAGCATTGAAAGCGCTTGACAAAGTTGAGACAATATCAGCAACAGTCAAGGAATGTAAGAAATCATTAGATAGACTGGCCGAGAACACCGACCTAACGCTTGCCTGGGTCCCCGGACATGAGGGAAACATTGGCAACGAGCGAGCCGATGAACTAGCCAGAGAAGGTGCTGACGAAAACTTTGTGGGACCGGAACCTCGGTTGCCCATAGCGCACAAAATAGCCAAAGGAGTAATCAGCCACATAATAAAGGCAGAAAACAACCAATGGGACCGGAACCTCGGTTGCCCATAGCGCACAAAATAGCCAAAGGAGTAATCAGCCACAGAATAAAGGCAGAAAACAACCAAAGATGGAAGACCTCGACTGGAATGAGACAGTCGAAAATCTTCATCAAGGGTATGGATAAGAGAACGACGAGTCATATTATGAAACTCCCACCAAGAGGAAACATGAGACTCGCCATAGAAGTCATAACAGGACACTGTCGACTAAACAAACACCTGACAGTGATAGGAGTAAAGACCGACCCGAAATGCCAAGAGTGCATGGAGAGCGATGAGACAAGCTTCCACCTGCTGGCTGAATGCCCCATGTACTCATTGACCAGATGGGAACTTCTAGGGTCCGACAGACTAAACGAGGAAGACAAGACACTAGTAATCTGAAGGTGGAACAGATACTAAGATTTATTAAGGACACAAGGAGATTCGACGGGAGGTCGTGAGAGCTGGATCAACCATACTCTCCCCAAGGGGAGAACTGGGGAAATGGACGAAATGGCCCGCAAGAGTCGCGGGTGGATCGTCCGTCCGGCTGCCGGCGTCCCCGTTGGAAATAATAATAATCCATACATACATACTCACACACTTTTGCGTTTATAATATTAGTAGGATTGTACGGCACCCTTCGTGCGCGAGTATGACTCAAACTTGGCCTGTTTTTTTTACGTTTACTCGTTTAAGCATCCTCATGACATTTTTTTTTAACACGCATTTTAACGCATAGAACATGACTCAAATCAAAACTACTAAAAAGTCGATAATATAGAGTTTCTAACTTTCTACCATTCTTTGTCCGTCACCGAAATACAATCTGTTCATAATTTGTTTAGGTATACAACTAGTTTTGGATTTAATAAATAATAATAATAAATATTTTTGGACATTCTCACACAATGTCATCTAGCCGAAACTAAGCTATAAGCTTGTGCTATGGGACTTAGATAAAATATATACATAGAAAATATCCTAACTCCGAAACAACCATTGGTGGATCACAAAAAAAATTGGATTCGACCCTCAAAGTACTTTCATATTTCCATTATACAATAAAACACGTTACATAACTACATATTGCAGAAATTGCAACAGCAACCTATACAAATTTGTTTCGTGTATCCAGTTAAATTCAGATTTAGTGAACCAGCCTAGGTAAACTTAAAACACAAAAATTGTCAGCTGACAATTTTTGACAAAGTTTCCATGAACGTAATGCGAAATCGAAACACCATCATTGTGACTGTTGACCGTAGTTATAATGACAATGATTATCATTATTTGGATACCCATCGTTACCCACTATAATAAGCAGGCAGTAATCTCTACACAAAACGGTAGCATTAAATTATACTTAATATGAACTATTCAAGAAAATTTTAAACACGTAATTTCAAATTAGGAATAATGGCACAAATGTTCCCATCTTACCTAAAAGTAGGCTATATTATATTATGGGCGTTGTTGCTGGTCTTTTGGTTTCATCCTCAGCACATTTAGCAGTTATGAAGGCATTAACGTGACCGTGTTACTACTTTATTTTTTAATACTGCTCAACACTTTTTCAACACTTATTCGAAATTTTAAACAGGTCTTATATGCCAGTTATAATAAAACATATATAAAACGACTAGTACTCTTCAGTAACAAAGCCAACCTAGAAGCATTATTTTAATATACTTACTTATAATAAAATACAGAGTGTGGGCAGAGACTTATTAGTATTACAGAACATCTTTAAAAAGTTCTGTAAAAATCTTATATAATTGATACAGATTAATGGGATTCTTACGTCATTAAATTATCTAATTCATGACATTATTATTTTATGTCAATGCCAAAGTCAACACGGGCGTATTCGAAATAGCATAAGGTCGTATTTACGTCACAAGATCGCTATTATTCTTTCTCAACGGTTTTTTAATCATTACCATCACTAAACTGCACTAGCCACTGAATACCGTAGTCATTCAAGGTTATTTAAGGTGGTTGTTAATCACTAATTGTAGAGTTATTAACTCTAAGTAGCTACAATTTTATAGAAATGATCCAGTCTCGCTAGATTGGAATGAATGCGTCGCCACCAGTGGGAAATACGTAGTTTCTCATTTACCAATGGAACCTAATAATAAAGGTCCTTATATAGGGATGGAAAGGATCGTGGTAATATTATGACCTGGGTTTCAAACTATTCCTGTACCAAATTTATCGAAATTGGAGTAGATTTCTTGCCTCATTGTTACTCACAGGTTTTTCGAATCTGGCAGCTCCTAAATGTAAGTAAGCATTCACAATGACTTTTTTTTAAATATTTGGTTCGCCAAATTGACAGCTGCCCGCCTGGTGGTAAGTCGTGATGACGTCTAGTGATTGTGGGCCACTCTCACAGCACTGAGCACTGACTTTCAAAAGAGTTACTATTACTATGTAATCTAAATGAATAAATGTTTTGAATTTTGACTGAACAACCGAGGCAAATGTTGAACAAAAACATTTTGACAATCGTTAGTGGAAAATCCTGTGTTAAATAAGTTGGTAGGTATTCATTATAGTATTGAACTGAGAGACTACAGATTTATCATAAGGTAATATCGTGGTTTATTTAAATTTTGATTCTATGAGGAAAACATAATGGATTACAGCTTCTCTGTAATTATTATTTCCTCATAGAATCAAAATTTAAACTAATTAAACTAATTAAAACTTCTTAGTGCCTACATCAATCAAAGAAACCTTCGAGAGGAGAGGTTTATGTAAATAATATAGGTATAAATAAATATAATTATGACTTCTAAGATAAGAGTCTCGTCTTAGGGCGTAGAATTTTCCTGGCTTGATTGCAATATCAATAAGCAAGTTCTTTTCCTTATTCTTTTATTGTTTACAATATTACAATATATGACAGTGGTCTATAAATAGGTTATTTGTGGAAAATTTCTTAAATTTAACACGATTTCAAATCTTATCTCTACATAAGTATAAAATTTAAATATTTTTCTGTTTGGAGAAACTGATTTTATTCAAATTGTATACAGAGATAGATTGAAATTATCGTATATTAGACAACTTTTAATGCTGTGGTCTCCTGGAGATCTGGGACGAGAAAAAGTACCCAGACGCCCGTTGAAGCTGTAAATATGACCAAAGCTGTAAATAAGAGCCATATTTTTTATTCACAAGAAACTTTGATCTCCCAAGAATGACTTTACAATTGCAATTTGTCTTGACGCGACAACACTACAAAAAAGTCTCATACACGCAGTCGTTCAATTAAAACAGACATTTTATTTAATCAACTATTGCTTAGGTATGTTGCTAAATAACCATTTTATTTTAGCGATTCACATAAATCTACCGTTTAATCTCACAATCATGTCTCTTTGACTCATATGAGTAGGTCGTATAATCGATAATAATCGGAGTACTTAGGTACTCACCTAAAGAACTCTGCAATTACTTATGTGAGAGACTGCCACGGTGGCTCAGTGGTATGAGTATGCGACTGCCGCCCCTGAGGTCCCAGGTTCGATTCCGGGTCGAATCGAATTATTTGTGTGATCCACAAATGTTTGTTTCGGAGTTTGGGTATTTTCTATGTATGTTAAGTATGTATTTAGAAATATATAAGTATGTTTATCAGTTGTCTAGATCCCATAACACAAGCTTATATTAGCTTAATTTGGGCTAGATGACGTTGTGTGAGAATGTCCAAAAATATTTATTTATTATTTATTTATACTTGTAAGAATTAAGTCGGTACAAGATACTTACTTACCTATGTAAGTATGTATTTACACTAGAGATGTATACACACAAGGGGATCAGATACCTAACTTTCAGTTGTCATATTTTTAACACGGAAATTAATACGATATACGGCAAAGATATTCAAAGGTACCTATTATTGCCTGAACTTTCAGTTGATCTCACGTTAGTGGGCTCACGTTAGCACTTCATCCGCTTATCGGAATATAGGTACCTACCTACGTCACTTGCGTATGCGGTTGACGTGGTTCTTTAAAATCTTGGTAATCTTTATCAATCCCATAATTGTTACGAGTTTTGTTTCGAAACAAAGCAAACCTTTTTATGACAGTTAGATATACTCGTACCTATGCTGTTCCACTAGGTGTAGCTACGGGATCTGGTTCCCGATGCCGTGGTTCAGTAGTTACGGAACCTATTCGATTCAGTTCATAGTATAGATAGATATATAATACGATTTATAAAAATACAATATAACTCCTAAGCAACCAAGCAAAAGTGGGGACAAATAGGAGTGGAAAAAATAACAATTCCCATTTGTCCCCGCCTTGATTGTCCCCGGCGGGGACAAATGGGATTTTTTTTGGGAATAACTCGTATTATACTATGTTAGATACCTACCTAACTACAAGTCCATCCCGCCGTGTGGTGGCCGGCAGAATAGAATAGCCCCAACCCATATCCTCCCGTGGATGTCGTACGAGGCGACTAAGGGAGTGTGTGGAAAGTACTGACCCCCTGTAACTTTTCCACACACAGAAGCGGATGTCCCACCTAACCTAACCTAATCAACCAAACCTAAACAACGACCTCTGTCCTTGCATCAACACAATCTCGCAAACCTCTAACCTAACCAAGAAACTCCTTCCTACTCATCATGACCCCACGAACTCCCCACCAACATAATCTCGCAAACCCTCAACCACCTTATTTATAACTGCCCCAGACACTTAACTCACTCCTCCACCACATCACCTATATCGTAAATCAACTAAAACACTCTACCGGCACATAACATCTAAACACTTCACTAACTAAACAATCAACTTGCAAACGGTTCCAGGAGAAGGCGTATACCATAAGCGCCACTCCTGAAACTAAAACCCAATTGACTCACCACAAAAAAAAAAAAAAAAAAAAAAAAAACTACAAGTCCATCGATACATTAAAATGTTGCTCAAGTGGACAAGGTCACCGGTTATCATTACGTTGTCATTGTTTCTAACCATTTACAACTTCAGTGTAAACGCCTGAACATTAATTAATTTCGTTTTGTTTCGACAGTTTTCAACGAGTACGTAACTAGGTACCTACGTCATTCTCTAAAACATGTTTAATATGATACTTCGTATAAAAATATAAATATCTATATCTTTCCCTAAGCTACAGCTAGCAACAGTAACTTACAGTGTCCTGTTACCAACTCCATTTACAAAGGGACTGTCCCGCCCGTCGACGCCTACGGATGACATAATATTTAGTTAATGTTTCCGTTCTCGATTCTGACCAAATCCGACACGAAATAATAAAAATATTAAGATATAATATAGGCTATCAAGTACCTATACCAAATTTCTGCCGCATCTATAAATAGTTGAGGTTTGAAGCGTAAGCAATATAATAAAATTAACTTACGATTGTGGGCAATAAGCAATAGTAGATTCCTGATCCCGATAAGAACATAACCTGGTAACCTAATATCTGATCGGACAAGGTCGGAAACCATCTCTGTACTCTTACCAAATTTGATCAAAATCTGTCCAGTTGGGCCAAACAAATAATCTACAAAATGATTATTTATATATTATGTTATTATGTAGAGAAACCATTAAGTAACATGTAACATGAATAAAGTATAATCAAATTACAACATAATAATACAAAGGGAGTGTCCGCCGATAGCTTAACATAGGAACAGAAATAAACCGGTTGTTAAGGAAAACCTACGTCATCTTAATTAAACGGTTTCATTTTATAAGTTATTCATTGTGCTTGTCTATATGGAATAGAAATACAGCTATGTTTGTATATAATATGTAGGTACATATTGCGATTACATTATTTTGATTCGATTTAAGTACCAACTAGTTAAAGAGAGAATCACACTGATTTATAGAAAGAAACCCTTTGAAGAAAGAAACCTTTTGTGAGCACAATAAACCACTCACCAAACAAATCAATCTAATAAAGTATCTATATAAAAACCGTCAAAGTGCGTGTCGGGCCACACATAAGATAAAGTTCCGTAGTTACCCATAAAAACCTCTATAACTCCTGAACTAACAAAGTCGTCCAAACATCCATTATAGTTTTGATTAAAAGTGTTTCTAGCACTCAAGGAGGAAAGCCGAGACATGACGAAACTATAAGGGTTCCGAGATTTGAACTACGAAACCCTAAAAATCACGGTGTTTGTGAACGCACTCCTCCGAATCAGATCTATCGATCAATTGATGGACAGTTTTTCATATTTAGTCCGCATGGTGGTTTAGTATGTTTCACCCTTTCACTTCTCTATATTTACATGGCCGAATATCGTTTGCCTCGGCAGCCAGTGATATATAAAAGTTTAAGTCTGTTGTTCACTACCTACTTAGATTTATTTGAAGCACCTAATTTATCTCTCGGTCGGTAGCGGAATAAAGAAGTATGGCACTGACACGAAGAAGGTCGAGTAAAAGAGCAATAATCTTTAAAATAATCTCAGAATAATTTAGCAAGTTCACGGAAATAACCCGATTCTGGTAAACAAGTGCTAAATAAATATGAGACGTCTGAAATTTATATAACGTTAAAGTTTATCATCTTCCGTGTTCCAATTTCACGATTTACAAAGATATTCTAAAACTGAAAAGATATTTTTTTTTTAAATAAATATATTAGGACAATGCACACAACGCCATCTAGTCTCAAACTAAGCAGAGCTTGTGATATGAGTACTAGATAAACTGATATAAATACTTATATACATTTTTTTTTTGTAAATACATACATATTATACATAGGAAACATCCAGACTTCGGTACAAACGCATATGTCATCACACAAAGTTTGTCCCGACCGGGAATCGAACCCGAGACTCCGGCGTCGAAAGCCGATGCACTACCGACCACGCCACTGAAGCAGTCAAAAGTTCTTATATTGCTTGCGTATTATGGCTTCTTCACCCAACATTTCGTACGAAATATAATTATAAATTATATTACTATAGTTAGTAAATAATTTATACTCCTCAAGATATGTTTGAGATGTCTACGTTTGATAATAGCATGTGCCTGATTAAGTAGCCGAAATTCTGTACTATCGTAATAGCTGTGTGGCTTTATACAATCTCGAAAAAAAATACATGTCAAAACTTGACACAACAATCAAATTACCAAAATGGGACCAAATAACTGTCGGAATGGGACCAAGTTGAAATGGGACCAATTGAGAAGTAGTGGCTTTTCTAAAGGTAACAAACATAACCAAAAAAAAAACATATAGTCGAATTAAAACCTTTACCTTTTTTGGAAGTCAGTTGATAATACAGAAATTACCATAGTGGTTCATTTAATTATATTTCATAGAGGGCTATATTTCATAAAAGGCCTAAAATAAATTTATTTTTATTAAATGATGCTAAAGTTTTGGATATGGATTGAACGAAGAAAATATTTTTTTTTAATTCATCGCATTCCTGTTATCGCCGTATAAAAAGTAAACTAGTTATTTAATAATAACTGATGTCAGTCAGTTACTATTCGAAACGAGAGGAACCAAGGGCCAAGAACAATAGTAACATTCTTGTAAAAAATAATTAGACAAAATTGTCTTTGATCATTTGGTATCTTAAGTTTATGAGTTAATTCTGGTTTTACGATAATGTAGTATCAAAATAGACATCATAACTCATAATCATAACTTGTGAATGAAAGTAATAAACATAATTTTTTTTACGGATATACTCATAGTTTAAATTAGATTTTAACATATTAAAATATCATGCATAGACAAAAATAAAGTAATGTGCTGCATATATATAGAATATACTTTGGAAAATTTGATGTTGAATTTTAGATAACTGCAATGATTTCGCTAAATAGAAGACATGTTAAACGTCGACATATGTTAACCTACTCACGAGGCATTATTAAGACTGTCTCAAAGAGAACAGCTGATAATGCCTCGTGAGTAGGTGAAAAAAGAAACTAGTTCTTTACTCACACACACACACACACACATATCACGCCTATATCCCCCAAGGGGTAGGCAGAGGTGCATAGAAGCAAGCCTATTGCCGTCACCGGGCACATTTATAATGGGTTATGTCCAAAATTGCCGAATGAATTTAATAAAAAGTAGCAGCTATTTTGTAATTTCGAAAAAAGAAATTGAAACCCTTGCGATGAAATGTTGATTAAAGGCAACACAATCTTACGTGCCAGCCGCAATGGCACAGCCAATTAAAGTCCTGGGCTTCTCGGACTTTCTTTACTAAGTAAAAAAAATATGTGACTTTAAACTTTACAGTTTTTGATCTAAATAAACATGTGACGGAAAGTTTAAGGAGCACGTGATTGATCACTACACCATCAATTGGTCGCGATAGAATTTGATAGTTACTAATTTGAAGGAAGGAATTGATACTAGCTATTATTACACTTTAATTTGTTGTTCCAAGAAACATACCTACGATTAATGGAATCATGCCATAGTGCCAATTAGCCAAATAGTTTTATAGGAAATGTGTCGTGTTTATAAAAATGTCATCAAAAACATAAATGTGAAATAGGAGCCACGTTAAAAGAATAAGCTGGCAAAAGAATTGAGTTTTAACTAAATATGGGCGCCAATTTCATCGGAGCCAAGTACTACATTATTTACACTGAATATCTACTTAGTATGCAATTAATATTAATATTTCAACAAACAAAGTATCTACAAAATGAAATTATTTCACTGCGGATGTAATTCAAGCTCAAAATCTGACTTCAAACTATTTGAGTACAATTTGTAATTCAGATTTTAGGTAAGCTCAGGGGTTTCTTTAATGCCAAATTTCTTATCTATTTTGTATTTTGTCGTTCGTTTGTCTCGCTAAAACTCTGGAAAGGCTATTTGGCTAATTTTGGTCTTGAAATATTCCTGGGATAGCTAGTTATAGGTTATAAATAGTTTTCGGCATGTAAAGAGGTCAAAAATAGCTCGAATAGTTAACTGGTAGCAGTTGGCAGTTATTTTTTCTTTCAACTTGGCTGTTCACGCGGTACACGCTCCCCGTGTGTCTATGTCTATTACATATAAAACCATGGCCAGAATGGTTATTGATAGTTGTTGTAAACTTTAAACGCACATAATATAACCTACCGGCCTTTAATAATAAGTAAGTATACCTACTACACACATTGAAATAAGAAGTTTACTCTATTTAATTGCCCCAATTAAACTGGAGGTATTTACTCATATCCTGTCCAATACTAAATGATAATATCTATTTATAAAAACCGTTTACAAAAGCATGGATTTAATTGTGAAATAAGTAACCTAGATATGATCTTCGTATTGTTCTCGAGTCCCACGCAGCTCTAGAATAAAAAAATGATTCTAGATAGTGCACTGTTGCATCCTTAAATCGTTTAGAAGTCCCTAATCGGTCATACCAGATCTACATAATATGTTTCATTTGCAAACTTATGAATGTATTTAAACAGTATATTGCACGTGTCTTGACCTTTTGTTATCGTATTCTTTCAAACGATTACAGGCTGAATACGTTTTACTAGGTATGTAATCAGTACAAACTTAAAAACTCTGATTATTATTGCTTCAATGCGTGGTGGACGCGTGTTACCCTGTGCTGCGTTTACCTCGAGTTGAATATAGCTCCACTTTACTACAACTACTAGATCGCTACTGCCTGTATATGAGCTCATACGATTAAGCAAAATTACTCAAAAAAACTCAATTTCTATTTCAACAGTAACTGATAGAAATTCGTTTGAAATTGGACAGCTCAAATTCTGTACCTAAATTGACTGTACACTGCAATAAAAGATTTAGAGAGAGACATTGTACTATATAACCTCAGCTTTCCTGGCCTACTTTTCTGGAAATAACTCAGTTTGTCTACCCACTCTCTTACGAAAACATGAAGAATAATAATATAATCAAATATAATAGTACTCAAATAGAATATAGCACATTGAACGATCGTATGATGGAACATCAAAGCTGTAATATTTTTATTATCATACATATTTTGACGTTAAATGCCGATAACCGTTCAGTTCAACCAGACCGTGATTCAGCTTGTAGAAGCAGTGCACTGGAGCATTGACCCAGATTTGAACAGAGCGGGATATTTGGCAGACGTTTCGTTTTAAAATACGACGAACAGAGAAGTACCGTTGGGACGCGTCTTGTGAATCTTGTGATGCTAGTGTAGAATTAAACTAATTTTGAATGGTATTTCAATATTCACACCAGTAAATAAACTGTAGATGCTTGACCACCCGCCCGATATATCTACGTTCATTGGACAACTTCACGCGTTTGTTTCAGTAGAACATCATACCCACCAGTCTAATTTAAAACACACATGTTTCATAGAATTTAGATTCTCACAACTGAAATATTTGGCTTTCCAGTACGTGCTGTCTATTAAAGTGATGTGAGTAGTCTGCATCCTCAGATCAACCAACGTATAGAGGTAGTTGCCCTGAGTCTGCATCAGTTCTATGAACGGAATTCTGAATCTCGTTTAGTTTATGGATCCTCCTAAAACACTGTGGAAACCGTCCTCGCGAGAACCGAGCATTTTAAACGTTCGTTTCTCTGACGAACGATGGTGACTTGAAACGCCCTGTCTGCGCACGTGTTTCCTCCCATATTTAACCCTGGGTTCTTTAAGCGAAGGGTGAAGAGGCACATTACTAGGTTAAATTGAGGGCCGCACTCTATAGTATTTCAGTGTACTGTGAGAGTCGCCCACAATCGCCAGACGTCGACACAGCTTACCATCAGGCGGCTGGCGTCAATTTGTCGACCTAAATATTAAAAAAAAACAATGAGATTAGGTTGCGGATGCTCCATCTATGGTTATTAAATCTATAAGATTATACTATAAAATAAGATAATACATGTTAGCAAAACTATGTAGATTAACTTTACCTCAATTACGAAAAAAATATAAAGCCTCTTCGTTTATATAAAAAAAATAAAAGTAGGATGTATCCGAGCACTGCAATCTTAACATACTTTTATCTTACTTAATACTACTTATTGTCACTTAAGCATTATACTGTTCCGTTAAATACCTACCTGCGTAACTGGTCACTTTCACTTCTTTTTAATGGTGACATACCTACTTGTCTTTGAGCAAAAACAGCCGACGATGTAATAATCATAAATGTCTTGATGAGAAACCAGGACCAACTGATGGCTCAAGGACCAAGTGCCAAATCTAAACTAACTAGCAGTCGCCCTATGGTCGAACAGTAGACCTGGCGAGCATTAAAAACATTATTTGAGCTTTTTCCCCCATTTTCCCCCAATCCAAAAAAGCTCACGATTAAAAATTTTTATTAAATCAAGGAACACTTGTTCCAAGTTTCGTGAAGATCGGATAAAAACTGTGGCTGGTAGCCCGGAACACAATTATACAGACAGACAGACGGACGAAAGCAAAATTGTACTATCTCGAGATGTAGACGCTTCGCTCGTTTGGTCAAATATAGATACTTAATTGACTAAAAGATAAAACACATTAAAGATATTATTAATCTGTCAATAATGAACAGCGGGTTGTTCCTTAAAAAAGGTTTTTTAAGTGACTATGACTCGTCCTTTTTAGTTACAATATTAATTTAATCTATGTTAGTCTTATGGTATCTACCAATGTATGTATATTGTATCTAATAATAAATGTATAATTTGTATACGTACTAGCGGACGCCCGCAGCTTAGCTCGCTTGACAGATTCTATACTAAAACCTTCCTCGACAACCAACATCCATTGGTGAAATCTGCATCAAATTCCGTCGCGTAGTTTTAAAGATCTAAGCCCACATATAGATGGACAGACAGCGGAAGCGACTTTGTTTCATTGTTACCTATGTATGCTTAGATGTTTTTGCTATTACTGCGAAACACATCATGACTCAATTTTAGTAGATACGAGTATCTTTTTTTATTTTTTTATTCTTACTAACTATTTGTACTATTCATAATTGATTTGGCAGCAGCCTATATCATTCAGTCTCAAAGATATCCAGTTAACTGATTTATAAACAGGCTTAAATACTACGTACAGAGTAATTATGACTAGTTTGCTACATCTAATTTCTCTCACTAAGGTGAAACTCTACCTTTCTCTGCGCACAATAACACAAAATGCTAAATGCGTAGAAAGGCATCATGTCTTAGATTAGCACACATCTGGACATCAGTTGCAGTCATTAACTCATCTCACTTTATATTTTTGATCATAACGCACGAGAAAACTTAGTTTTATGCACTTTATTACTCCAATTCGTTGAACAAAGTTTCAGTCATTGTGAAAGTAGAAATTTATGAAAGTCCGAGTATAGTTTGGTAGTTATTTACTTTGAATGGAACACACACGCATTGTCGGACAGCCATGTCGATGCATATGTATTATGCACATGTGTTTCGTGACTTGGCACACAGTAAAACTACTCTGATATTTATTAAGTACCTATCAGTTGATGTAACAGAGGTTTTCTTTTTGTTTCAGTGTCAACATTTCTACCCCAAACATTATGATTTACAAATGGATATTATGATAAGAGTGAAGTGCTGTCAAGAAACTAAAAATCCAAAGTGACGAAGTGCCCTGTAGGTGTCTTTTGTGCTACGTGCTACGTTCCGCTGCTTCCATTTACCCGTTACTAGTTAAAATGTCTGATAAAACTTCGTCGTCGGTCGGTCCGAGGAGCTTTGAGACCATTTCCGAGGAAGATCTTGCGTCACCGTGGGAGAAATTGTTGGGAGAAGTTAAAACTGCTGTTCCTACGATAATAAAGACTAATGTGTCGGATACAACTATAGAGGAGGTGTCCACTCATCCCCAAGCTGAGGATTTGGAGGGGAATAAGTTGACGCGGTCCAAGAGCTTAAATCAACGTAGAAATAGCAGCAACGGCTTTCTCAGTTCGCTCCCTAAGCAACTGAGGCTCTCACTGCGTGGTGTTCGGAGTGAACCTTCAAGTGTCAAGGATGTACCAACGACTAGAAATGACAGTTCTCTTAACCTTCTTCTTAGGTAAGCATTGTTTGAATACTATTGTTGGATGTTTAACTGTTGGTATTGTTAATTTGCTACAGGTGTATGCACTTACTATTCTGAATTACCAGCAAATAATATCATTGAGTCAAGAATACTTTCATACTTGGAATTTTTAAAGGCAATAAAATTACGTTTGATCCTAACCCCTAGTATTGCAGTTTATATTAATATACATACTTATATACAGGAGTTTCTATTAGAAAAGATATTAAGGTCAAGTGCAAGTGGCGCCTGTATTGCGCCTAAGTCTTTGTCTGGACGCTATTGGAGGTTTATTACTTTTTATATTATTCTAGCCTTTTATTGTTCTTTCCTTCTTAATTAAATTTATTACTGCAACCTTTGAACACGCACATCTTCGCACTGATTGATTCATTTGAAGTATAAAACTTGACCTAATCTTACGCTTTTCGTGCGAGTATTTTTAAACAACTGATTATTATTAAATAATGCAGTTGCTTGTATATTATGATGTCACATTAAGGTAATTGTGGTTAAATTAGTCTTAAAATTAATTTGCATATACTGTAAAATTTCACACTATACTATAGTTCGTGATATATTTGCAAAATGTAAGAGAAAAAGCATAGGTAGATGCCAGATATGGGATTTGAGCATACGTACTATGTGAAAATCGTACTTCTAACTAATTCATAAAACACAAAGAAATTAAATCAAAATCTTCAACATAATAGTATCTCTCAAAAAATATGCAAAATGTAACTAAGTTTATTTACGTTGATACAAAGGTCACAAATACATGTCGTACCAATGATGTTATAGTAAAAAAGTGTCGTACGACATACGTCTACTTCGATTATGTTTCGCGGCTTACCTAATTCTTAGCGATTTACAATTTGTAGGAACGACTCCCAGCCCTTGCACGTTATAAGTTTTTTTTAAATTGTAGCCATGTCAATACTTTTCGACATAGCAACCTGTTTTATGATAAAAATGGTGGATTTAGTAGAAGTTACTTAATTAAATTTTAGGCAAACCTCAATAGTCATGCACAACTAGTGTCAGAAATGGCTCTTCCGTTTATAAATCGTCCTCATTACCAGAACAAATGATTTTTACACTGAAATTTCTAAGGAAAGGAAACGGACGTCCTTTCTTGAATAAGAAGGAAACATGGCGCCTACAGGCAATCTAAAACAATAGCCTAAGTATGCAATGACTAGACTGATAGGACGTCGCAATCTAATACCGTCCATCAACATTCAAACTTTGTTTCTATTCTTTGAAGTTAGTTCAATAGTTGGTTACGTAATCATAAACCAGACAATTATATTTTATAAATAAAATCTCTATACTCTATCTATGCAGGTGAGTCATTCCAATCCTATCCTTATTGTAAGAATTTCCCAAATAAGGGTAATCCTCTCAGAGAAAGGCTGCAGGTACATACAAGGCCTGCCGATGACATTGGTTTGTACGAAAATATAAATATAATAGAAATGCTAGAAGCAATCTCATTGCTTTTATATAGAAAAGTATGTACCTATATATTGTAAGAATTGCGTGTTGATGGCATTAAGATATTGCCCTATTACATGCGTAGCACAAACCGAATCACTATCATATCATACCAAAATACAATCAAACCTTTAGAAATTGCCTCAGTAAGATTTTACAAATATTCCATTCATTGGTTAGCAAGTAATATCACAATCTGAAATTTACCTATAGCCATTCTTTGATAATAATCAGTGGTGTTTCCAACAAACCGAGTAATAAGATAAATTAACAGTAGGTATTACGTAATATAACCTTTTATCAACACAGATATTGGGTCACGTACTTGTAGGTCATTGCTCCAGTATTGCCTCGTGACTTCATTTTGACATTGACACTTCTCTGATAGAGTTTGAATCAACTTTACTTCGGGAGTTGGATTTTTGCTGAGCGCATGGCTGGTGCCTTTTTAGGTTACCTCTGGCGCTCCGCAAAAATCGGGCTCCCAGACACTCACATACCGAACAACGTTTCTTGTCCTGTACCTGGAGCTAGTTAGGAATAATTTTTTGGGCTAAGATAAGCTCAAAAATATAATAGTAAATAAAAATGAATCGCCATTCGTTGTTTTCGCTAATACTCAAGATTGGGTGGACAGATTTGGCAAATTTAGGTCTTGATATGATATATTTGTGAAAGTTGAGGAAAGGTTTAAAAGTGGCGGCACGAAGATCGCTGGGACAGCTAATTATTAAAAAAAAACAACTTGTAGGTTTTCTTTTTTTTTAGTTATTCGTTTAGGTAGGTACCTATATGATATCATGACCCACTTGTCTCAACATGTCATACATAATTTGATCTGACAGATAAAAGGAAAGTTGGTCAATAAAAAATGTTTTGTATTGCGCAATGGACGAGAGTCGACTTCGCATTGCAAAAGTCATGAATTATTTTTTTCCACTCTTAGTCACTTTCCTAGATACCTATTAAGCAACTTTCTTATTAGTAAGCTTGGGTTTTCTATTTATGGTGAATACATTTTAGATATGATGTAAGTAAATCTATATATTTAATACGACAATTTGTCTGTCTGTCTGTCCGTCCGTTGCGTTTTTCAATTTACATACATTTGCATGAAATATTAAAATATATATTTTTTTTTTGAGGCGATACAAAGTTCGCTGGGATAACTAGTATTAATTACTATGTATTAATAATTACTAATATAATTATTTATTTTATATCTATATAATTATATTATTAATAATATAATTACCTAGAAGTGTTAAATCCAATGAAGTTATATGAATTAAAAAACTAGAAGCACCTAAGTAGGAGGTTCTTGATCCCAAGGCGAATAAGTTTTTACAAATCAACAATCAAAATTAGTAACACTTCTCTGTAGATATTCAAAGAATCACCTACCATAATAATAATTAGGGGCTCCATTTTTCCTTTTCATGATTTTTTAAACCAATTGAATAAAGACAAAAATCCCTTAAATAATGATGTTGTCAGATGAATCACTCACAAATTAACAAATGATTGATTTTGACATTAACATTGTAAATGAACAAAACGGACCTCTTACAGTTACAAAGTCATAAAAATAACAATTTGCAAACGTAAAATAATGGGTTTATTACAAACGTCACAATCAAAATACAGTTCACTTCAGTTCAATACACTTTTCTTGGCGTTGTTTGCTAAATTTGCGACAAATTCCATTCACCCTCATACTAGCTAACCCTAGTGGATTCCTTTAGCTTTTGAGAACGTCACTTTATCTAGAGAAATGTTTGTTGGTCGGCGACCAACATCATTCACCGAGCCTTTTCCCAACTCAGTTGGGGTCGGCTTTCCAGTCTAACTGCGATTCGGCTGAACATCAATATTTTCCGTGAAGCGACTGCCATCTGACCTCCACAACCCATGGGCGATATCTAAGTTCTGCAGTTATACCGGTCGGATTTTTGATTTAGGGCTCCAACTACCCCTAACGACTGCCATAGATGTTTGTACGAGTATGACAACTGGGACCGACGGCTTAACGTGCTCTCCGAGGCACGGAGGGGTGTCTCAGTATCTTAAGAAATGGTCACCCATCCTAAGACCGGCCTCACTCGATGTTGCTTAACCTTTGCAATGTGTTAACATTGTCGGTTACCACTAGACCACGAGCCCCTCCTGCTGATTTCTGAATCACTTGTATTGTTGTTGAAGAAAATTGCCTATCTAAATCTAACACTACCGTTTCTAGTTAGTCTGTAATTCGAGGTTGCTTCAGTAATTTAAAAGAAACTTTTTTTATAAATAACTTATCACGATCTTACAAGCTAACCCTAGCGGCTTTAACTACAGTCTCGTTGGTCAGTGGTTAACTTTACTCTGAAATGACTTGTATTTTTGTTGAAGGAAATTGCCTATCAAAATCTAACATTGGCGTTTCTACTTAATGTGTTATTCGTGGTCCTTTTAGTAATTTAACAGAAACTGTCTAAGGAAATTAGTTATCACCATTTTACATTTCCATTCTTACTTCTGGAATCGCTACTTCAATTTGTATTGCTAAATTGCCTATTAAATCGTTACATTACGGTTTAGTTAGGACATTCACTTCAATGTAACACTTATTAAGTGTGAATGTACCTATGTGTACTTAAATCAGTGTGCTGGTATGTGTTGTGTGTGTGTGTGTTGGTAGCGATAGGTACTTACATAGTATTTGCATTGAATATTCGGGTCCATCGTCCTCGTTTCCTGGCGTGCCTTATCGCTTTAGTAAACGGTACTAGCGGGTACCCTTACCTGACCTAAAGTCATTCAAAGTTGCATAGGGCTTGGCAATATTAGAGATTACATATTAAATAAGTACATATTATCACGCCTATATCATCGATGGGGATATGCGGAGGTGTATTACACGCCCAAATTTTGCCGTGCAGCCGTTCCAGTGTTTTTGATCATTCCGACCTTATAGGGGCAAGTCAGCTCTTACCGGACACCCCGGACCTTAGATATCAATACCTACTTAATCATTCTGTGATCCGAACGTAAATTCCAATAGGCAGGATACAATCTCATAGGCACACAGTAGAAAAAGGTCCGGGCACAAATCCATGTTTAATTTTAATTCACATGAGAATGATCAAAGTGAAATGTAGATAAAGATGTGAGTGAAAGTGTTATACTTCACGCGAATGAAGAATTTAAAGGAAAACTATACAAATAACATATGACACAACTTAGTTAGTGGAATTATCAGCTGACTTAATTTGTATTTTGTCATTTTGTCTAACTGAAACCATTTTTCGATATCTTAACAAGCGTGTAAAGGCCGATAACGCATATACTTAATTACGAAATGCTGACGTTGACTCACCTGTACAAACAAGGTTACAAAAACCTTTAGTAACATTGTTATAAAACTGCAATATTTATAAGAAAATAGTCAAATAATTTCAAGACAAGCACACTCATGAATCAATTAATATTTTTCTCAGTACCTATTTCTCGGAACAAAAGCAGTACAATAATGAATAATTTTTGTTTATGATGTTTTTCTTTCACTTCTGATTATACTTATGTATATTCAGAAGTGTATATCATTTTTTAACAGTGTCACTTATAGAAAGAAGTAAAATTAAAACAACTTTAAACACTTAATTTAATGTACTTTTTATTTACAATAAGAATTACAATATACAAAATATACATAAATATATACTAAAAATATTTACATTACAAAATAACGTTTAAAAAATCCTCCGCGTCATTGCTAACTGGGAAGGTTCTCAGAATGCTGGCTGTGTTGCCACGTTGGATGGCTATACTTATTCTTTGGGCCAGAAAATAGCCAGCCTTCTGGTCCTGAGAAGCATCGATTAGGCGTTTAGCAATGTTTCTATAAAGGCGGCGAGCACTCGGACCCCATGACCCCGGTGTCTCAACTCCAAACGGCTCAAATATGTAATCACCTGCTAGGTTAGCATATTTACGCCGTTTAAGGCCTTCAGCCAATGCAGCAGAAGCGCCGGCACATCCGGATGTGCTTGGAAGGTGTGAAGGTGCTAAGGTGTCAACGCATGTAGCGTCCCACACCAAAGTCCTTCCCATCTTCCACGGAAGCAACGACATACCGTCCAGCTCCGTCCGGTCTCTTTCCATCGCTTCGTGCTAAACCATTTGGTTCACGTAAAGAAAGAGCCCTACGAATTATGTCGTTTAGAATAGCGTGCCGAGTATACGACCTGCGCTTCTGCTACAAGAAAGGCCATGGTGTCCCAGATTATCGACGGCTACTTCACAGGTGCAATGATGCGGGGATACACAAGGTGTACCCAGCCGAAGGCAAGTGGCAATGCGGAAGGTTGTGTCATCCAACATTGTACCGATGTTGGGCGATGGGAGGATTAATTAATTTAATTAATTATTTTCAATCTTCTATAATTGTTAATTTTAAAAAGTAGGTACAATAAGTTTGAAATATTAATTCCGTCCAGACATCATCTTTAGACATCAGATTTATTTATTATAGAATGATTAATTAAGTAGGACATAATTAAGACATAATTAAGTAGGACATTCTATAAATATATATGCATCACAAAATATGCAACATCAAAAGTCTAAAGTTCGATTCATTGATGATTAACCTCACTAATACAAAATTATGAGAGATCTTGTAGGTATATAGGTACAAGATCTCTTAGCATTATGTTTTAGTGAAGAAAATATTTTAATAATGTAATCTAAATATAAAATAAAGGTTTTGTAAATTGGTAGAATAATAATTTTGACCGTAAACGAGACTGTCGTAGGATTCTGCTAGATCGGTGATATATAGGTAAGGTATGTTTAATGTACTTGTAATATAATGATACTACGTCACCAAGGACTCACAGCTAGGCAATCTGGAAATTAATGAACATCAAGTACGCACGGATTGTTGTCTTGTAGTCAGAGTTATGCGCGTAATAATTTGCGTCACTGTACCTAATGGTTATGGCTTTAGACATTCATATTATAATTCTTACATTGCTGCACTCTATAATGTTTCTATAATACGTCTGTATGTCCAAACTACGCAACCAGTTTAGGCGATCAGCAAGTTAAAGACTTCATCATCATCATATCATCACATTTGACGCCCACTGGGCGTAGGCCTCCCCAAAGAGTGGGGGGGGGGGGGGGGGGGGTTACACGCTGGCCAGACGGGTTGGTAAAGGGTTTTATGTCGAGTTCGCTTTCTCTTAATTTATACTTTGATAAACATACTTACATATTTCTAAATACATATTACTCTGAAACAAACATTTGTATATCACACATATATTAGATTCGACCCCCGGAATCCAACCCGAGGCCACCGAAGCAGTTAGTATAAATTTGTCTCGTGATTATTCGAAGCCTCTTCCATTGATCTGTAGTAGCAGATCCAGTGCAGCTCCACTTGCAGATGATGATTTCGTGATTTATCAGTTATTTATTTTCAAAGTAATTCTAGGCCACAAAGATAGAATAATTATCTTAATAAACAATACCATTTGCTTCTGTAAAGACACTTACATTTTGTTATCTACAACAATACATGTCATCTATTTGATATGACATCATTTTTCATATCAGTATTGCATCTTACACCATAATAACCCACTTCTGATTTCTTGTTAATTTTCACACACCTTATTTTGAAACAAATAAAAATCATACTTTGAACGTAGGTACGAGTATTTTAAATTGGACATGAAATTGGAATTTACAAGCTTGGAGCTATTATGGCCAACACACATATTTATTGTAATTTGAAATAATAATAACTATACTTTTATATTACATATTATTTCCTTTTAAGAAATCCAGATCCTCAAGGACTTCATCTCTCCGAAATGATACTGCAATTAACAAATTCAGACAAGGCTTGTTCAGATAATTTTGTTGAATATGCCAGGTTCCTTTGAATAAATGAGTAATATCTCACAAACGTTCTATGTATATTATTAGTAGAATGCAAATGTTCAGTTGCTCTCGGCATACCGCCTAGTTCAAGCTGTTCCCCATAAATCTATACAATTGCAACATTGGTACAATCGTTTTCATGTTTCATTAAGAAAATGTGACTGGTAAATACCAATTAGTTATTTGGTTTATATTGCGATTCGTTTAGCGGTTTACATTTTGCAAAAGCCTTACTTTATTGCAAGATAGAGTAGACTAGGTATTATTTATCACTTTAAATAAATTGATTTCATAGTTTTGCAATCTACCAAATGTAACCAACCTCATACACAATCTATAGTTTTTATACCATTGATAAAAGTTTTTATAACATTCTAATCTAACCGTTCTCTTTTTAAACCGAAGTCGTGGTATCATCATTTTTAAAAGGTTCAACGGCTTTACATAATCGAAGTGTGACTCATTCTTATTCCAACAACTGTAGACTTGGAAGTCCTAAAAAACTAATGTAGGTAGGTACCTGAGATGAGATATTACACTGCTGACTGTTGTCATTAATTAAACCCAGGTTTTTGTTGATGTTAAGAGGAAAAGTTTTCAAGTCTTAGAAGTTTAAAATAAAGTTTTAAGTGTAAAAAAGAGAATTGTACAGTTTGTAACAATGCCATCTAGTAAGAAGTAGCGGCTAAAAATATTAATGGGCTTAGAATCTATTTCAAATTCACGTGTTCCCTGACTACATGACTTGGCAACATCACCCGTCTCGGGTTCATTCAGAACGAAGTTCATTCTTATTTTATGGGTAGTGTGTCAAACATGTTCCCAGCTATATTCAGAGTGATACTGTCACGTTTATCAGACGGTCTTCTAATGAAATAAATGTATGTATTGCTACCTTGACCTGAAATAAAGATACGTGTATACTGGTCCATATATAGGCTTCTTCAAAATACACACTCTGTGTACTGAATGAAACGACAGCTTATTTACAGTTTACCTTTGTTCTCGTCAATGACATAGATATATTCATGGTTAGAATATGTTTACACATCTTGTATTAACAGGAATGTTCCTATAGTTTAATGCTCACATATTAACAGTTCAGAAAACACAAGTAGGCCATTGCACAAATAAAATTTTTCATAAACAATAAATGCAGAGAACATTAAAAATGAAAATTCTACATACTTACATATATTTTGGAATATGACCTAATAGGTATGTATAAGTAAATCGCTAGAAACAGACAAATTCGAACTTTTGGACTCAAAACAAATAGAATATAATATACAAGTGCTCAGGCTCTTATTATGTTATCAAATTGGGGAGACTGATTCTCAGATACAAGAATACGACGCTAATGACTTCGACTCTCTGAGGCCCATAATCCTAATAAGCTCAGTCTTTATTGTAAAATACACACGTTTCAGTTCATCTACAGATTACATTGATAAGTCATCTGGGATCTAACATGCATGATGGCTTATCAAAATATTCTTGAAAGACATGGAATGTACACATAGTATCTATTTACCCACATTTATTTTAACTACGAGACGACCGCCGGGCGCCACTGGAAACCGCCGGGCGCCACTGGAAATACGTTCTGCTTGTAACCAGAGACGCCCGGCAACGGACGTTAGAGCGGCCGCGGCCTTGGTCGCGGAACTAAAAAAAAAAAAAAAAAACTACGAGACGACCAGTTTGCGTCACTTGCACAACAGACTTTAGTTACGAGCCGTTTTCTATTTAAATTGTGATTTAATTAATATGCATGAAGTAGTATGGATTGTGTTTACGTCATTTAAACCTGACGCATTTAATATAACGTGCTTTGTGAGTGCAGACTTTTTTAAACTCCTACGAATTTCTTGTTTTAATGAATGAAATTACTATTATACTGACGACATGATGAGTAAAGCGCAGGACCGAATGTTGTGGCGTTCGTTGTGGAGACCTATGCCAGAGGGCGTCAATCGGCTATAATTATAATGATTATTGATTATTACATATTTTATAACATCATAGTGAAAAATTAACGAATTTAAGACTTGTGCTTTTAAATTATTGCACAGATTTTATTTAGAAAATACGTTTCAATTATTACTATTATTAATTTGTTGATACTCAATGCTCATGTCATAGTTAAAAGTAAGGTATAAAGACATTACTGTACTAAATATAATTTAACGTAGGTGCTTAGGTAGGTATATATCGCACATTTACATGCTTAAAGTAAAATTAGTCATTAGTCTTTAACACGTAATTTCGGTACACTTTTCAGCTTCATTTAGACGAAGGTTAGACGCTCAATAAATTGTTTAGTGGTCTGTTAGCTCGGTTTTATCATGCAATGTGATATTTTGTGACAATTTAAAATAACTTACCTTCTGTCAAATATAGGAATTTATATAAATTACTATGATCACTTTTAATAAATTTTATAAGTTTAACTTGTGTATCTGTCTAGATCTGCTGTCTGTGTATCTAAAGTCTAAAGCATAATAGCAGCTCAACGGATGTACCAATTTTCATGCAGATTTTCTTGTTCGATAGCCGATTTGATCGAGATGGTACAGTTCGCGAGGGATAATCGAGAGCTTTGCATTTGTGTGAGTACAGTGTATGTGAACGTAAATGTGACCTCTTTTAAACATACGTGTGTCGTACACACAGCTACAAAAAGAGTTTTTACACTACTTTTCGTGGTCACTCACACAAATACAAAGCTCCGCTTATCCCTCGCGAAGTGTACTTAGCTATGATTTAAAAAAATCATCAGTAGGTTTTTTAAATTGTTAAGTTAAGTGCTTGTCACCTAACAGTTATCGCCTTCTGTCACAGAATTAATAATAGTATTCTGTATAAAAGTAGCAATTTTCGATATTCGCGACCATTCTTGACTGATGGACTGTATTATCGAGAACCTAGCCTTGGCCTTATATAGTATTCCTTGTCTAATGTGTTCTCATTGCCATATTAAGAGTAAAAGCAAATAGGTTGTGAGATAATTGTTGCGTTCTCGGCAGTACGATGCGATAGTATGACACTATAAATATTAAATTGTGGTACGTTTAGATAGAAAGATACATAATATATTTATATGAACATTGATCCCACGTTATTTGTAATTGCTTTCTTCTGCGCATATTATATTCCTTTTGTTTTTGTTCTAGAAATAACCGACCGGGTAAATGAACTTAAAAGTGCAGGTTGTATATTTCATCTATATATTTAATACGACAATTTATCTGTCCGTCCGTCGCGTTTTTCAATTATAATTAATAATACATACATTTGCATGAAATATTAAAATATTCTTTTTTTTTATATTTGGCGATGCCAAGTTCGCCGGGATAACTAGTTATTATAAACACAAGGAACTCACGTGATAAAAGTCTGTGCTAATCGAGTTTTTAGTCGAGTCTATCTCTGTTTAGTCTTGGAGTCTTTGGATTGAGGTTGCTGCTGCATCGTAAGTATTCATTCTCCGTGCTTCCGATAGGTACCTAGGGATTTTGGTTTGTTTCAGTTGAATAGGCTCCTAAACTAAGTAATGAACCGATTTTGAAAGTTCTTTCACTAATATGTAGCTACACTATCCCTGGGAGCTATAGGTAATTTTTTATCCCGGTAATATATTCCCGTGGGAATTTGGAATTTCGTGGAGCAAGCGAAGCGTCTAGGTACATTTTGAGATTGGACAATTTGGCTTTCGTCCGTTTGTCTGTCTGACTGTATGTGTGTTCCGGGCCACAGTTTTAACCCGACCCCAAGAAACTTGGCACAAGTATTCCTTTACTTAAAACATTATTTTAGTCGTGAGATTTTTTTAATGTACGCGAGGTCTGCTCGAGCATAGGACGACCACTAGTATTTTATTTCAGATAATAACACAGACTTTTTTTGCCGGTAATGTGTAGGTATACGTGTGGATTACGAACTAAATCGCATGCGGAGTCACGGGCGTCAGCGAGCATAGCTAACTATGAAATGCTGTTTGGCACTCGTATCGAATTGTTTCGGTTATGCCAGATGTAAATACATTACTCACTTCCGTAATGCTTTAGCTAACTCATTTGTTCAATACGAGCAGTGAACATGATGTCATGATACGAACCTATCCATTGATCAATTGCTTTGGACTTACAAAAAAACAATTGACTAAAATATTAAATGTAAGTAGCAAAAAGTGTGAAGCATTTACAAGTCAATCTTTTTGTTACAAAAATTCCAAGTCCATCCACGCTTTAATCGCAATGAAACTAAATATTATAAACATTAGAGTATGTGCGGTTCACGTGGTAATGAATATTTTACTCCTGTATAAAGTTATCAGTAGGTTTCTTCTATGCCACATATTAACCGCAGCACGTGATTGGATAATGGAGCAAAACACCTCGTATCAGTTTAAGAACAATAGGTATTAAAACGTGTTAAATGTATGACTACTGTGGACGTAATTGATAATTATAATATTAGGCCAGCAGCGAACTTCGTACCGCCTTAAATTAAAAACAACCTACCCCGAACTTCTTCGAATATTTTAAGACCAAAATTAGCTAAAACGGTCCTTTGCCACTGAACCTCCTCTTAAACGGCTAGACCGATTTTAATCAAATTTATAGTAAATAAAAAAAATAAAATAAAAAAATAAAAATTTAATTCAGACAACCATGGATCCATATTTTTTTAAAGTACACCAAGTAAGTAAGTTACACCAAGAAAATATTATAAACAAAATAAATAAAACAGAAACAAAGTGGAAAATATCGTACAAACAAAATATCAAAACAAAAATATGAAGAGAGTAATTACTGGAGTGTATTACCTTCAGTAATCATTCTCCTCACGAGACACTTCCAGAGAGGTGAAGTGTATTGATCCGCTAGGGTCATCAGGATGCTGTTGCCACTGAAACGTATTCTGCGGATCAGGGATGTGGTTTTTTTGCGAATGATGGCTGCAAAGCCATCAGTTTGATATTCAGCAAACATACCTGATGCACTACAAAAACGGGGCATTCCCAACAGTATAGTGTGTGTTCACGTAGATTTGAAGATGGTTTATATTTACAATTAAACTTGTTAGGGAGCGCTGCTGTCCCGGCGAAACTTGTACTTTTACAGTAGCGCCACTCACTTAAACACACACACAGTCTACCAATATTCAAGGGAGTTCGAAGTTCAAGTTGCTGTACGCAGCGCCGCCGCATAGTTGTGAACTCTATTACGTATTGAACTAACTGAAACTCGTGTATAATTGTTTTCTCTTTCCCAATTACCGCCCGAACACATTATTAAAATGTGTACCTATTATAACTAGTGGTTCTGTGAACCGTAGACTTCGGGAGCGGCTTTGTTTAGAAAATTTCTTCTTCAATTTTCTTTATTACTCTTTCATTTGTCATCCAATCCAAGAAATATCATTCGAATGTTTCATTCATACATTCATTGTAAGCAAGGAGTGTGTGTGTAAAGTTTCATGCAAATCGGTTGATAAATACGGCCTCAAACATGATCTTACAGAACCCGTAGATGGAGAGGTACAGACGAAAGAAATTCTCCCCAGTCTGCAAGTTGAAACGAAGACTTCGGTCCCTTCGCTCCCTCAGTCAAATATGAATAGCTAAGTAAATATATTAAGTATCTATTAATAAACATAGCGTAAGAGCAAGGAAGAGCCGAATCACCTCATACAAAGGAAACCGAAACCTTTCTACTTACATAACGTAGAAAAAAAATTGTTAATTACACATTAGGTACATAGGTAGAAGGATGGTAGATTTGGCTGAACCTAGCTGTTGCGCTGTGTTTATTAATACCTATTTACCTAGCTATTCATAAAATATACATTTCATTCATGTGTAGTTTTTATTTTTATGAAATTCTGTTAATAGGCTTGCACTACGAAGAACTTGTTACTTCAGTTTAATTTTTTCATAGATGGGAGATAACTCTCACATCCAGAGCCATCTAGCGGAGAAGAGCCGTACTTCAGTATAGCTTCTTGTTCTGTATCGTTTATTACCCAATAATATATCATCATCCTAAAGTATTTACTCTTTGAGTGTGACTTAAATAGTTTCCGTCATAATAATAGGTACCTACTAGAAATAATTGTATGGTAAGTAGCCATTTTGATTTTATTCTGCCTCTCTATTATTATTATTACTTTAGATAAGTATATTGAAATCGACATAGGTACATAATAACAAATAATTGTACCTACTAACTTTATGTATCTTAATATAAAAGTGGTCCATCGTAAGTTTCTCATCAAAAAATAGATTATGCTACGTCGCCGTCGCGTCGCCGAGTCGCGTCACGTCGCCTTCCAATAGCACGTTGGCACAAAACGCCTGAACAGTGTTTGTTTCTGAACATCTTCGCATCTGTTTTATTAAACATCCGCGCCTTTCAGTATTAGTCCAATTCTCTTCGCAATCGGTGCAAGAGAAAAGTTTCTTCTCCGTTAATACGCATTTCTTTATTACTACGCCATATAATTTTCTCATATTGTGGCCGTCTCTAGCAGATTTCAGGATGTTACGAAAGACTGTAGTTTTATTATTCGATGTCAAAGAAGTTTATAGCGAATCTCTAATTAATGTTCTTTTGAAAGATAAAGTGAAGAATATCTTTTAGATTATAGTGTAGTACCTTTGTCAAAAGCGATTTTTTAGCCCGTGTGATAATAGTTTTAGTTAATACATATTCTAAGAACAGTTCCAGTATCCAGTTATCGTTGTAATATAGTGCTATACCTTTTAGATAGTGATAGAATCAATTTAAAAGTTACTTAAAAAATCACTTCGAAATTGTATTCCATTATAAATAGAATGTCGGGGCTAAAAAGATGTATAAGTCAAGTGTCCATGCTAATGACAGGAAAACCGGTAAACTCGTCAGAGTCGGCGTGGAGTGAAGAATTACAAAAGTAAGTGAATGTATTTCAAAAAAATACCACTGTGAGTCTATTGGGAACATAAAATACATACAAACACATCCCCGAAGGGGTAGGCAGAGGTGCTTACCCACTCTTTGCCAGTAATTTTTTGGTCCCACGTAATAGGGGGCAAGCCTATTGCTGTAACCGGGTACTATAGAAAGTACTCAGACGATTGTATCGAAACGACACTACATTTATTGGGAATTTTCGTAACTAGGAAAATAGTAGTAATAATTATGAGTCTACGTAGGATCGCTCTCATTTCTTTGTAGAGTATTCTTTTATCTATGGAATTCACTAAGAACGTATCTGTTCTTCCAAACAAATTAAATTCAAGCAAAGCTGTATCCACACTATTGTCTGAATACTAAAATATTTTGAAATATTTGGCAACAACAACGTTATCCATTATTTACACTCGTGTGATATTACTTCACATGATTAATTACTTACCATCAAACTTAATATCTAATGCACAAACTATGTGTTTCTTGGTCATAAAGGTTTCAGACGTGTTCAGATTATTGATTATTAAGCGATCGGTTTGAAATAGATGAGCCACTGTTACCACTGTTACAAGAGCACACAAATAGTTACGGATATGAATGTACCTCTACGGTCTTACTCATAACCTGAAGCGTTGGATTGCATAGTTCACCGATGATTTAAAACACTTACCGACTATACTTACCCCGATGTTCATATAACGCAGGTAGGTAAGTATAGCTATTGTCGAGTAAGCTGATGTGGACAATAAACTGGTCAAACAGAATGAATTCAGGATAATAATCAAATTGTTGAAATTCAGAGATGATGACTATTTACTGTCGATTGATGGCACTTGGTGGAACTTGCTACATACCTATAATTGAACAAAAACACATAATTATAAGTAGTTCTTCATCACATTTAATTTGGTAACTATTGTTTGCAATATTTAGTTAAATTAACGTACCCAAGCAAGGGTAAGGAATATGTCCTCACCCTTGGGTACATTACTGTATTTAAGAATAGTGTCATTTACCCGTAGAAAATATATTTAAAATCATAGCATAATAATATGTATTTATTATATGTACCTATAGTTTATGTATATCTATTTACTTGCACTGCACACATTGTAGCCCTTTCACCCTTACATCTCCTCTCAGGCCTGCTGGAAGAGATACCTTTAGGAATAAGTAGTGCTCTTGTACAATGCTTACTGTATTTTATGTATTTCTGTATTTTTTGTCTTTTGTTTGTGTGTATGTACAAAAAATATAAAATAAAATAAATAAATAAAATAAATATTTATCAATCTTATTGAGACAGTTGAGTATTGACATTGTATTGCTATCGTACATTTCACATTCAATAATATTTTGATAAGCATAAAATATGATGTATGTTGATTGGCCGATTAATGTTATGGAATAAACCTTTGTTATTCAAACCCGACAATGAATAACATCAATGTAAGATAAAATAATATCAGTTCACACTGTCTTTACTTATATGTTTAAAAGACAATTATCTAAAAAATCGAACAGCTGTTCTCTCTGAGACATTGCTGAGAATGCCTCGTGAGTAGGTGAAACATATGTCGACGTTTATAATGTCTTCTATTTAGCGAAATTAGTGCAATTATATAAAAAAATCAACATCTTACCCCATTGTTCAAATCTTTGAGTTGGGCCAATTTTGTCGATGTTTTCACCAATGAGTAGAGTGATTCTCGAGGAAGGTTTGTGTACATATTGAACTAGTTGTAAATAAAATGTTACAATGAAACTGTTTCTTTGATAAAACAGTTACAGATGTGTTGGGCATAGGCCTAGACAGTACCTATACAATTACAAGTTCTTATAGCAACTCTGATTAGATGGTTCTTATAAAATTCATACAATATTTTAATATAAGAACAAGATAACCTGAGAATTTGCAGTTCAGACGATAAACTGAAGATAATACTATAAAGGTCTTTCAACGCCAATAAAATGAATTTATTTAAGAGATTGATTTTACTAAAGCAACGACCTTTGTTAGAACCATAGAACCTAAAGAAATTCTATAAAGGTTTTACTAGGAAACAGAAACTGTGGGTGTTATCAACAAATATTATCTTTACCTTCATATTAATACTTGTACGTCTTCATTTAGATTTTATGCGGGTTAGATATCTAAGGTATGTTATTGTCCATTTTTAGATATAGGTATACCTACCAGGTATTTTCACAGAATAGGGAATAGTACTTACATACAGAAATTACACTCCGACGTTAATTAAAGCACATTCATTTGTTTATATAGAACATAATTCGAACGTTAGGGTTGTCAGTAAAGTACCAGTATAATTTGACCAATAATTATGATGTTAATGCCTCAATATTAACTCTATGGTCAATGCCGTGTCACAAACAAGAGATAACCCTTACTGGCTTACAACTTCAAGGTGTCGCTGACGTCACGTATTTTTTGCGAATGTTAGGCGAGTGACATAGGCCTGGTAATATGTGATAAACAAACAACTATTTATATAATTGACGAATACATCCATAATGGCAATTCTAATGAATTGTGACATTCTTAAACATAAATAAATCAACCTATATAAATGTTGATAATATCATTAATTAGGTAATTATAATAACACATAATTGAGCTATTCACGATTGATTACAATCTGCCTAGGCAGTCATAGTCATAGTCAGTAATCGATTAGTATAAACCGCAAGACACGAATATCGTGTGGCAATTTGTTTAGGATAATTAAACAGTTACCTACCTACATTGTAATTGTAGTGCTCAGGTGTTCTTTGAACAGAATTCCTTAGAATTAATAGGCTATGCTGTCTTCATCAAGTACATAACATATTAGCACACCTGATTCCTCGTGGACGTAGGTAAGGTTAATAAATTAAAAATGTTTTTAATATAACTCTACCTAGAGTATTAGTTGACACATATTTTATATTTGTTTTATATAAATAGGTATGTAAAATTTCTGCAGGTGCGTAAGAATTATTTGTAATTCTTTACCAGCAGTGGAATTGATATAAAGTAATCCCATAATAAACATAGGTAAATGAGAAATGAGATTCAAGTTCAATGTTAAGCGTCTATGTCGACTTGGCCAATAAAATAATTGAGATCTATAGTGAGTAAAACAGTAGGTACTACATCCAGAAAGTTCATTAACTTGCTTATGACTTAACGAAGAAAGGTGCATCAGGCAAATATAACTTAGCCTGTTATTTGAAAAATAGCTAAGTCAGATTTTTAACCTTCATTTACAGACAGAAAGCCGCGGCGGAAAATTGTGTTTTATAATAATGTAGTGATACAGCCGACAAAAACATCATTATTACTCTAAGAACAGACAAAAGTTTTGAAACTATACCGTTGTCTATGCATCTACAAACCTGGATACAGAAATAGCAGTGCAACTATTTCAAAATAAGTCTTCAACAAAGTGGATTAGCTAATATTCTTCCAACCCGGAAAACATGTGTTAATCAAATATTTTAGAATTCTATCAACCAGTCATTAATTTATACCAGGTTGATTTCATAACTGCACAGAGTAAAATATATTCCATCCCCCAGCATGGTCTGAAACCAACAGAGAGAAACACCTTCATTTTCCTATCCTCCTTGCCAGTTACATTCATAATACTGTTTGAACTTCAGCTAGTACATGGGACACACTAAAAGTTTTGCACTTCTAGCTAATCGGAACTATTTGAATTTCGAATGTTATATTTTTTTAAACGTTGCAACCTTCTTAGTAATAAAAAAAACAATTGGCGGGAAATCATTTGTCAATTGTTTTTTATCACACATCAAAGTTCTACGTATGCAACGAAAATGGAATTAAGTCGAAAAGATTTTAGAGCGATGATTTTTTATGATTTTAAAAGTTCTCTCTCTCCATAAGACTGTGCCGCTCGTCTTCATAATGCTTTTGGGAGACAAGGACCTTGTTTGAGTACCGTGAGGCGATGGTTTGCTGAATTTCAGAGAGGTTCTTTAAAGGGCGACCTTCAACTGCCGTCAACGAAAATAATGTGGCTACTGTTAAGAAAACCCGCGGATTACCTATGAGACAATTCGAGGACTATTGGGGATTGGTATGAGTCAAATCTAGAAAATTTTACACGAAGAATTGAAAGTTGGGAAACTTTGTTGTCGTTGGATCCCTCATGAACTGACAGCGGAGCAGAAGCGGGCTCGCGTGGAATGGTGCTCACAGATGCTACTGAAGTACGACCACGGACATTCTAATGATGTTTATGACATTGTCACAGGAGACGAAACGTGGATTTATTGTTTTGAACCCGAAAAAAAACAGCAATCTTGTGAATGGGTGTTTTAAAATGAGAACAAGCCAACAAAAGTGAGGCAGGCGAGAAACGTTGGTAAAAAAAGGATCGCGTTTTTTTTCTCAGCTACGGGTCCCATCTGTTCAATTCCACTTGAAGATTAAAAGAGTGTTAGTGCCGAGTGGTAATCTACCATTTGGTTACCCAGGGTGTTAGAAAAAGTTCGCGAAAGACGACCCAAAAGCCGCGTTCTCTTACATCATGACAACGCTTCTTCACACGGCCAACAAAACAAAGTCATTTTTAGCTTCTGAAAAGTACAACTCGTCACCCATCCTGCGCATAGCCCCAACCTAGCACCCTGTGATTTCTGTATTTTCCCCAAAATCAAAGATTTGATGAGAGTTTTCACTTTTACCAACTCCGAAGAGGCAGTGATAGCGTTCAATCTGCACGTAGAAAACATGCCTTCAGATCTGTGGTCCTCCTGTTTTAAAAAATGGTTCGATCGCATGAAAAAATGTTTAAAATGCAAAGGAGAGTATTTTGAAAAGCAATAAACATAATATTTTGGTTTAACATGTTGTTTTTTTAAGTTACGCAAAACTTATAGTGTGACGCAAGACTTATAGTTCTACGTATGCAACGAAAATGGAATTCCATTTTCGTTGCATGCGTAGAACTTTGATGTGTGATAAAAAACAATTGACAAATGATTTCCCGCCAATTGTTTTTTTTTATTACTAAGAAGGTTGCAACGTTTAAAAAAATATAACATTCAAAATCAAAATCAAAATATCTTTATTCATGTAGGTCACAAAGTAACACTTTTGAACGTCAAAAAAAAGAAAATGCTTCTACATTTACATTTACCGCCAGATTCGCAAGGCAATAGGTAGAGCCTGTGAGGAAAGAACCTGGCAAGAAAAACTCACGGCCACTCTTTTTATTCGCCAGTAAATACAATGATTCTGTTACAACAATAAAAAGAGGGCAAGGGCAGTACGTGACCAAGTGTGGACCAAGTGAATTCAAAAATTATGGATCTCTGTTATTCACAAAAAAAGTCAAATACTAGTTAAAGGTGCCACATAATCTCAAAGTACCCATACCTTACAATATCATAATAACAATAATTTAACAATAATAAGTGAGTTTCAGCAATAAAACAACATTTCAAACAGAAGTAGCCCCTATGTAGCTCGAGGGATGAGCAAGCAACTCATTGCCATTTCTCTGTACCATTTAGATAATCTTTAATAGTATAATATGCCTTTTTTAGGAGGTGTGTCTTAACAGCCACTTTGAATTTATTCAAAGGAAGGTTCATAATGTTTAGAGAAATTTTGTTATAAAAACGCACACCAAATGCTGCAAAGGAGTCATGAATCTTCTGTAAACGATAATACGTCCCAACCAATTTATGCTTATTTCTAGTATTTGTTGCATGTATGTCACTGTTAAAACACTGTTAAAAAAATTCGAAATTCAAATAGTTCCGATTAGCTAGAACTGCAAAACTTTTAGTGTGCCCCGTGTTTTCAAATATGTATACAACCTATATCTAAATAATGAGTACACAATATAGTTACAAGCTTTAGTGTAGAAAAATCCTGCCTGATGGTAGTCAATGTGTAACACGTTTCCAAAGAGCTACCCGCATTGCCAATGTCACGTTAGATGGCAATTTTGTACCATGACAATCAACTTGCTTGGACACTTGCTACTGAGAGTTTGGAGGTTTTAACAGAAAAGGCTTTCAAAAGATAAGCTACGAGATATAATCCCTTTTAGAACTTGATGAACAGATACATATCTGAAGTACTTCAGCAAATCCCATAAAAGTTAAAACTACCCGTATTGATAACCTAAATGGTATTGAAACATTAAGTGCAGGCTTTAGTGACGCTATCGTTCTAAATAAGTGAGGACACTTCATCGAATAGTGGCATTTTCCATCAGATCTGATTTACTTAGTTGAATATTTTTGTTCGCTTCAGTAGTGGATAATTGTTTGTGTTTATGAATTTTAAGTGTGCGTTGCGTAAAATGACGATCAGGTGATTGATGAATTTTTAATTTTATTTTTCAAGCATGCTAACTTATTTGTAAATAATTTTGTAATATAAACTTGTACACCACTTGTGCATTGGTGTCGTCGTCAGTTGGTAGAACGTTGTTTCTGGAAAGGGAATAGTCGCTGGATCAAGCCTAGCCCAAGATTATAGTTACCTATTGCGATTCATATTGTAATTTTTTTTCAGGTGATTGATTTAATTAAGTAGTTTCTAAAATGCTGTGACTTTTGGAACGGATTTGATTGACAGCTAGATTTTTAGATTTAGAATGACATCGACATTCAATTGCTTCTATAATTTATAACTAAGTACCTACTTTGTATTGTAACAATACATCGTAATAACACAATATATAGTATTCATTATTGCCATCAATCCACTACGCTTCACGTTTCCATTCTAATGTTAAGAATTTCTTATTTAATTTGCAATACATACCTGCCTATTTATTCTACCAGACGATCAAATGCTTGCTTGAGTGTAACTTTTTGCACGACTGAATGCTATTGGAATCAATATTTATCAACACTTAGTACATAGAAATACAATCTATATCTAGACATCTAATGCAGAAATAATATACTTATTTATTGTAAACTTAATTCATCGTAGGTAATACATATTTCCAACATCATATGGTTGCCAATACTTCCTGCTACGTCTCTACGTGAGTAATAACAGGGAATTCCATTGGTTGTACTTATAGCCAAAGTGAATCAAGTTTAATTTAATTGGTAGTTGGTTAGCAGTAAAAAGTATGCAAAATAACCAAGAGTCACATCAAGTTATGAAATACAGATGAATAGGAAATGACGTCATTGCTATCTTAATAGACGAAACATTAATGTCATTAGTAAAAACAGGAACCTATGTTTTAAAAAATCATTTGCTAAATAGTGACGTGATTGTGTGCATAAATCACGAGTTCACAGCTTTACGTAGGTACGTAAAGGATTTATAGGCAATGAACGGCTTCAATTTGATTATTTATCTGACTTACAGTGATTACAAGGAAAACACATAAAACTTTGTAAACAACGCAGCGCTTTATTACAAACAACTACTGAGTTCGTATCATACACATTGTAAGAAGATTTTTCTTTTTTTACAGATATCGTCAAGCCCGTTACGCAGCGAGACGCGTCCGTAAGCGCGTCATTTTCAAGCACGGAGATTGCAATGTCGTTCAATGGAACGTGGCCAAGCGCAGGCGCCGATACCTTCAGGACATCTTTACGACACTCGTGGACGCTCAGTGGCGCTGGACGCTGCTTGTGTTCTCCTTATCCTTCATCCTCTCCTGGTTACTGTTTGCTCTCATATGGTGGCTCATAATTTTCACACACGGCGATCTCACTCCTCCCGCTCTAAATGAAACCAGAACCATAACCCCTTGTCTTAACGGAGTCAATTCTTTCACTGGATGCTTCCTCTTCTCCATTGAAACCCAACATACTATCGGCTATGGCTCAAGAACAACCAACGAAGAATGCCCTGAAGCTATTTTCGTTATGTGCGTACAAAGTATTGTGGGAGTTTTCATTCAAGCTTTTATGGTAAGATTAATTTATCTTTTACTTTGTCCTTTTTAATAAATATAAAACCAAAAGTCATTTTATCAGTTTACTGTAGTGTTTTGTACACAGTGTTGTACGTACCTAATATGTGGAAACACTCGACTTTGACGTTGACGTAAACCATTGAAATAATGTACATAATAATCTAAGGGAGTCAAAACCTTTAAAATTCTTTCATACTCTAAAGCTAATATGATACATTTAACATTAAAATAAACTTGGCTGCCAGCCAAATGTATTAACATAACGTATCGCTCCTACTTCTTATAAATTACTTACCTAGATGTTCTCTTAAACATAATTATATATTTACAACCTTAGTATTTATTGTATACATTATTGGTGGTTACTAGTGGTTGATAACATCATCATAATTAATACTGACTACGCGAGAGTTTTCACCAGTCTAAATTGTTCAAACTGATGTCTACGACCTTCAGTAAATGTCGCCAAGACGGGCGGTTTTGACTCTCACAGTTTTAGCACATGTGATCAGTTACGTCACAGACGGTGTATCAGTATTATTTTAATTTTAGGTGGGAATCGTGTTCGCAAAACTATCTAGACCTAAAAAGCGGACCCAGACTCTGCTATACTCAACAAAATGTGTTATTTGTATGCGTGATGGCCAACTGTGTTTGATGTTCCGTGTCGGTGACATGAGAAAATCCCATATAGTCGAAGCGCATATCAGAGCACAAATAGTCCGCCGCAAGGTATATAAATTCGTGAAAAATGGAGACTGGTTAGTGATTGGGGATTTCAGTCAGCACGCTTATCTCTAACAAGAGTTTACACTGACTCCACTCTCTAACTTGCGGGGCATCGAATTCTGAAAGCGGACATTGTCAGACGATGAACTGTCCGTTTCAGATTTTGACTCTCCAAGTTTTGAATGAAATATTTCAAAACTTTTCTCTCTTGTCCTTAGGTGGGTCTTATATTCGCGAAGCTGGCGCGCGCCAAAAAGCGTAACACCACACTTCTGTTCTCCCGAAACGCAGTGATATGTCTGAGGGACGGGGAGTATTATCTCCTGTTTAGAGTCGGAGATATTCGCAAGTCGCACATTCTAGAAGCACATGTGCGTTGCCAGATTATCAGAAAAAAGGTACAAATCACGCTGCACCTGCCTAATTTAACTCTATGAATGTATTTAATTTTGTTATTTTTTCCTTTACTACTCGATGTACGACCCATCTATGGACGATCGCATGTTTGTTTTTAATTATATATTTTACTACTTTTGCCTGTGTGTTGTTGTGTTGTTCACGCTCATTTATATTTTACATGGCTAGCTATACTTTAGAACGACTTTGTTACTCTTATCTTATAATCATGCTTATGCTTATGCATAATATGTTAGAACGAGAACACTGTTTTCAAGATATAGCTAGCCAGCCTATAGGCAGATAATCTCATAATAAACACGTGTATAGTATTCACACTCATATTCACGTGCGTTACTAGTAAATATTATTGTTGCTGCAATGTATGCTTGCCAGGACTGGAACAAATTAAATTGTATTGATGCATTGACTCATGAATCAAGTATATCGATCCTATATAGAGATTCAAACTAGCTATAGTAGGTATACCTACATATTAAATTGAGTTGTAAAAGTATACGAAATATATTTTTCCATTATCTGGTTTACTATATCGATGGGTCCTATGTATAACGGCGAAAGTGCAAAAAGACAAAATTACAGCAGACCCTTCCAAAGTTTTAATTTGCTGTAATTTCTGATTAATTAAACCGAGTTTTACGAAACTTTTGGCCCTTATACATAGGATCCATATACATAAATGTAGATAAACATAATATATTTTATTTACTTACAGTACTTATTGAGGATAATAATGAATAAAACCAGTCTATAGAATAAAATAAATGTTATTGTAAATAAATATGTAGGTATAGTTAACACTAAGTTCAAATAAATTTGATACGCATTAACTCCACATGTGATCATAATTATTAAAATAAACAACTGTGGTTCACGTACATGGCTACAGTTGCTTTTTGTTGCTGAGTGCTTACTAACTAATATATCTATGATATCACAGTATACACGATAAGTACCTTCAACTTGTGGACTTTTCGCTATTAATAACTTAATAAATACTGATTCACACTCTTTATCCTTTACGTAATTAATTATCTGCCGACCTTTAAAGTTATTAATCTGCATCTCTGGTACTTTGTCTCAATATGATAACATTAGCTGACCTGTGTCTTAAGATAACTCAATCGTACTTGGATTAGCGAGATCGGGTGTTGTAATATGACAAATCACTAGATAACTTATTGCTCCCCAAACGTTTTGTGGTTTCGGTTACATTGCACTAACTATGGTCTTAGGTTTACTGTTTCGATAGCAGAAAGTTATGAGTGAACATCGTGTTGAAAAATTAGTAAACTACTAGAATATTATGAAAATCATATGATAGATTGCCGTTTTACTTTTGATTCTAAACTTTATTATGTATTTATTTTTACAAAACACCCGTTATCTAATGGCTGAAGTGCCTATGTCATAATCACACAGAATCAGTTTAATTAAAAATAAAAGTATTTGTATGTTCTTCATCTTGGCCTAACGGCAATAAAATTGGAATTCCCGTTAGTAGCAAAATAAGTCATCATTACTTTGTAACAGTCGAGACAATCTATAAAAAATAATAGCTAGTTTTAAGGTATCAAGATCACATTAATACCTTTTCTGTTACTCAAAATAACACAATCGCTACTTTTTAGACTAACTTCCATTATGTCCGTAACACTAGTTTGTATCAGACCGTGACAATATTAACACCAAATACTGATTTCGCTTTTACGCAACTACAGCTTCTGCAGACTTACAATTTTAAAGACAACTGAATCGCACTGATAGATATCTTATTACGGCCGGTTTCTAAATTGAGAATTTGAAGTTGAGCATCTACTGAGTACGCCAAATGTCAAAATTCAGGAACAAATTTTGACATTTGACGTGCTCAACGGATTCTTCAAATTCTCAATTCAGAAACGGCCGATAGAATCATTTGCCATTCCATAATATCAAAAATATTATGCATAATATTGTGACAAGATTTTGTAAGTTAACTTGAAATTAAAGTCTGCATTAGCAATAATAACAATATTTAAAGTTAAATATTGTTATACTAATGCTCAATGTTGTTTGAAATAGGTAACTAGAGAAGGTGAAGTATTACCATTCTACCAGCAAGAGTTAAAGGTTGGCGCTGACGGAGAGGAGGACAGGCTGATGTTCATCTGGCCGATGACCATAGTACATAAGATCAATGAGAAGTCCCCACTGTACAACCTTACTGCTTCTGATATGTTGAAGGAGAGGTTCGAGATCGTCGTTATGTTGGGTATGTTCAATATAAATAGTTACCTCATTATAATTATGTACCTCAGACGTATTTAAAATCTGATTTACAATTTTTGAAGTGAATAAGTGCGAGTTTATACGTATGTCTAACTTGTGATGAGTAAAATCTGTTGCACTTCCACTTAACAAAATATAAAACCGTCTTAACATTAAGGGATAAAACGTAAATTTTTCAGAAGACAACAAATACGCAGCTTAAAACTGTTCTTGGTGTCATAAAAGCTGATTTTTTTATTATTTTAAATACTTTTATTAGTGTAAAAACCAGATTAGTATAAAAATCGAGTTAATGTTATACATACAGCATTACTCTGTGGAACAGTACAGATACGAGTATAATGCCAGGATATCTCTGTATCTGTTGTTAACAGTTATCTCCTCCACCATTTATTGTACTAAGACGTACAGTGGAATCTGTTTACAATTACATCTGAATTCATACGAAGCATTTTGTAGAAATTAAACAGCATTTTTGGTTTCAATACATTACAATTGGACGATTCCTTAATAACGTTCTTGTTTTTTAAAATCACCGAGATTGTCGAATGACCCATTTCCAATTCCTCCGGCTCTATATTTTATTCTTGTTAACGGTATTCTCTATATATCAGTCCACGTATAGTAGAAATATTCATATTATGCAGTGGGTAGTGAATTGATGCTAATTATTTATTGCTGAACTGAAATAAGTTTATAGCTGTTTACATGTTTAATCGTACTTCGTGTCTGATTTATCTGATAGAAATATAACTAGTAAAGATTCTGAGCCAGGTCTAGCAACTACAGCCGAAAGATTTCTTTTTAAAAAGGTTCCTGTTAAAGTAAATAATTAAATATTTCTGGACATTCTCACACAACGTCATCTAGCCCAAACAAAGCTACAAACTTGTGCTATGGGATCTAGACAACTAATAATCATACTTATACATTTCTAAATACATACATAATATGCATAGAAAACACCCAAACTTAAAAACAAACAAGTCTTACCTTTTGCGAGATTTTTAGTCCCTAATATGAAATGACTGATCGCTGTACACTTTACTGGTTTACTCCTGACTAAGAGGACGTTTTGTAAAACTTACCGTAGGTCTTCGTCGAGGACATCGATTACCTTTGTATCGTGTTTCAGCCAAATCGGTGCAGTAGCTTCTGCATAAATTAAAACACAATCAAAGTTATGACTTCTAAGTAGCGTTTAAGAACAAATCTATTTGTAAACTCAAGGAACGTTATAAACATAAAAAAATGTATGAGTTCTTAATCAGTGTCTAATCCGTGATAAAAATGGATGAGGTGTTTTTAATTTGATACCTAGAGGTATCAAATTAAAAACACCTCATCCATTTTTGACTTAGTAGACGTAGACGTCATCTTAGTAGATATAGGTATAGTACCGGTCGCAAGGCGTAAGCGGAGCTTTGCATTTGTGTGAGTGACCACGAAAAGTAGAGTAAAAACTCTTTTTGTAGCTGTGTGTACGACACATGTGTGGGTAAACTCACACAAATGCAAAGCTACGCCTATGCCTCGCGATCTGTACTTTGATACATCTACGTCATCCCAAAAGATATAAATTCGTAGTATGTAACAGCCAACTAATTGTTACACGAAATGTTTGTAGATAGTACGAGCACTCGTACGTAACACTGTTTCGCTGTTGGCACTTCCTTGGCAGAGTTTTGGTCGATTGCCCTGAACTTTACACTCATTTGTGTTTACTTCCATGTGCTATATCATATATTAATAGTAGAAAATGGTTATATTCGCAATCAAAATGGCGCCAATTATTGTGGATATTTATAAGATACAAGCTGTCCCGGCGTACTTCGTGCCGCATTATTTTTTCTAATGTTCCGCACAACATTTCTTTCGTCCAAAAGATCCTTCTCCTGATAATAATGAACACAATAAAGAAGAATCCAAGCCATTAATCTCTTAACCAACCCGACTTTGTTTTATATATTATAGGAGAAATAAGGGTGTATAATATGCTCTTGCGCACCTTTTTGGGAATATAGACGTTATTTTATGTATGACAGTGTGTATTTTTAAATAAATCCTTATTGTGTAGGTAATTATTACCTTTCTAACTTTAATATTAAATATTCCAGAGGGCGTGATCGAGTCGACTGGGATGACAACTCAGGCTCGCAGTAGTTTCTTACCATCGGAGATATTGTGGGGCCACCGGTTTGAAACTATGGTGTCATTCAGGAAAGATACTGGCGAATATGAGGTTTGTTGAAATCCTTTTTACATAATAGGTAGGACTTTGAGACCCCTCCGTGCTTCGGAGAACACGTTAAGCCGTCGGTCCCGGTTGTCATACTAACATCTATGGCAGTCGTTAGGGGTAGTTGGAGCCCTAAATCAAAAATCCGACCGGTCTAACTGCAGAACTTCGATATCGCCCATGGGTTGTGAAGGTCAGATGGCAGTCGCTTCACGGAAAATATCGAAGTTCAGCCGAATCGCAGTTAGACTGGAAAGCCGACCCCAAATGAGTTGGGAAAAGGCTCGGTGAATGATGACATTTTTACATTGCCTACATAAATATAGTAAAATATGTCAAACAATGATATTTCCAAGGTAAGTTACGATTTTGCAATTCTTTGTAGAATGTACAAGCAATTATATAATTATGCACATTTAATTAAGTACGCCACATAACTCATAACGTTATGGCGCCATGAACCTATTAGAATTCCATGACATTTCACTGCAATACTTGCATTAAATAACTGATACCTAGTACCTAGTAGAATTTATCGCAATAATTATTGCAATTTATTATGACGTAAGTAATACCTACCTACACCATGTCTATTCCTTGCCTTACAGCAGACTTCTTGCGTACAGTCGTGTTTATTTACATTTTGTCAAGTGTTAAGTGCGACTGATTTTACTAATCACTTAACACTTGCAAGTAGAAAATGAAAGAACTCGCACGTAACACTAATCAAAGTGTAAACGGCGGCGTTTAACGCATACATAGCTTTCAGTGGATACGGTACATTTTTACTTTACAATCGGTACAGTTCTTACTTCGAGTTTAGCTAAAGTTTAGGAGACGATAGCGGATAGTAGAAACATTTGAATTAATATGTAGTAAAATATTAAGTCAACGATAGAGACAAGAGACCAATAAATTTTGATTTTCAAAACTATCAGTAGGTTCAACATAAAATATTTCAACATAAAATTTGCAAAAACGAAGGTCCATTAAAAGATAAATTTTAAATATGAATTAGTACCTCGATGATGTTCTCTGACAGAGAAAATGCTCTGGAAATTTGAGCTACTCGGCTTGATCGACTGCATTAGAAAGACATTATTTGTGATCATATATATTATATAATATGTCTTCTGATGAGTAGATATATTAATATCGATAGATACATTTGATACGCACGCAGAAGGTATTTCCAGTGGCGCCCGGTGGACTTCGACCACCTGTGTGGCCTCTTCGGGAGTTTGGTCGGGATGAGAATCCCGCGTCGTTGGGGTAGGGTTTTATCCCGCGTCCCTTCTAGCCTGCTTCTGTAAGGACGGCGGGTGTCTATCCCGCCGTCCTCGAGGTTGATGATCTTGGGCGTTCGATAGCTACATAAACTAAGTTGCTTTAACAAATAAATTCACAAAGGCCGCGTCTGCAGTTTCCTATATTTTGTTAAATTTAAAACATAACTGACCTTTATTTCAATAATTATGTAAATTGGCAAATTAAACAATTATTGGATCATTTGCTTCCGAGGTTATCGAAAAAATAAACAATAATATTTTTAACCTTAAAAGAACCTTCAATAATAATCATTTTTTTTATCAAATTCTCTTTTTTATAATGTTGACAGTTATGTTCTTATTTTATTTTACATTTCTTTACGTCAATGTTGAACTTTGACATAGATACACAACAAACATGACCTTTTCTTTTTCTAGTATATATTAATGATCTCCCTCACCTCATAAGAGACGACCACGAGGTAGTTTTGTTTGCTGATGACACTTCTTTAATATTTAAAGTTAAACGTGGACAGCGCGAACTTGACGATGTAAACATTACCCTCTCTAGGATAGTCCACTGGTTTTGTGCTAATAATTTATTATTAAATGAAAATAAAACTAAATGTGTAAGATTCACCTTACCTAATGTAAGACTTGTTAAAACCAGTGTTAAGGTTAGGGATGATATAATAGAATTGGTCGATGACACTGTCTTTCTGGGCATAACGTTAGACTCCAAATTGCAATGGGGGCCTCATATCGGGAAAATTTCGGCCAGGCTTAGTTCAGCAGCCTATGCTGTCAAAAAGATCCGACAACTTACAGACATTAAAACGGCGCGTCTTGTCTACTTCAGCTACTTCCACAGTATCATGACATATGGCATACTACTGTGGGGTAACGCTGCCGATATTGAATGCATCTTTGTGTTGCAGAAGAGGGCTATCCGGACTATCTATGGAATGGGGTCTCGGGAGTCATTAAGAGATAAGTTTAAGCATATTAACATCCTTACAGTGTATTCACAGTATATTTATGAAATTTTATTGTATACCCACAAGAACAAAAGTAAATTTGTGAAAAATAGTGATAATCATAATCTAAACTTAAGAAATAAGGATAAACTGGCTGTTCCTAAATTTAGGCTTCATAAAGTGAGTAATTCTTTTGCGGGGAACTTTATTCGAATGTACAATACATTGCCAACCGAAATAGCAAATTTATCTGTCAATAAATTTAAAAAACTAATAAAAAGTAAATTGTGCCATAAAGCTTATTATAGTATTAATGATTTCTTAGATGACAAGGCGGCCTGGTTGTAACAACGTAACGAATTGCTCCTTTCTAAATAACTCTGTATTAGATTTAAGATGAAATATTTTGAAAAAAGCCGAGCTGAGTTTCTTGAGGGCTCTTCTCAGTCTCGTTGCATTTTGGAACCCTCGGTAGAGTCACACCAACTTCTGACGAATCTAAATAATTTTCTGAAAATTTCAAAGATAATAAACGTTATTTTATTTTATTTTATTTATTTTGATACGTGAGGCAAAAATAATAATATCTTTAGATTACTTCTTACTACTCGTATCTTTAGGTTACCTTTTTGACACAGGTTGTTAGGTATCAACCACATTAGATACCTATAAGCTAGTGATACCTTCACTCACTCAACTTCTATATACACACCGATGAACGTTACTTCTTCTTCTTCTTTATTTAAAAACGTGGTTCCATCGATATTAACCGATGATTTTGCCAATGTCATAGGCCATAGGTAATGCTTGATTTTACCCGCACAGAAGAAGTAGTTCGAACTACTCTGAACTAGTTCGCGGTGCGGGACAAGGAAACTTTATTCGGTATTGTAATTTGAGCGTTTGGGCCTGGATTTTTGCCCAGCGCCAGAAGTAACCTAAAATGCTACCAGCCACGCACTCCGCAAAAAAAATTTAATACATGACAGTATCCTCCATACAATATAATATTCAATCAATAGCTTGATCTTCAAATTATAACTTCATGCAGTCCTTTAAAATTGCAATAAATTTGAACTAGAGTCCTTGCAGTAGTTTAGAACCTACTTGTAATACAATTAGTACGTACGATTGCTACCAGATCCGATTTTTTTCTATTAAAAAACTTAGGTATCAGTTGCCAACAATATCATAGGCACGTTGCACTGAAACAACACTTTCATAGATGGGAATGAAATTTCCTTTGGGATATTTTTTGATTGAAAACGTAATGTGTTATTTATAACCATAGAGAACATATTTAAGTTAAATTTTACTAGAACCAGGTTAATTATAAATTATAATAGGGTTATTAAAAACCAATAAAATGAACATGTTTTAATGCCGTACCTTTTGTTTAATAATTATGTGCCATACAGGAAATATATTTAACATATTATGTAACATACCACGGATACTATTGGTAACGTAAAATACCTACTATACTAATAATAACTAATTTATTTTATTACTAGCTACCTAACCCGGCCGCGAACGGTGATGTAGTTCTATAGGCCCTAAAATTGATCCCTGCGGCACACCACTAATAAACATTCCTCATAGACCGACTTCCATTAACGTCAACATGAGCTATTCAATCAAGGAAAGAAGAAAGGAGGCAGCAAGGCCCAGTTCAGAGTCTATGATAACTCATGCATCTCTCGTAGTCTCTTTATTTCTCGTCTCTTTATTTCATTCTTTACATCCCCTTTAAATTATTGTGATTTAATTGTTGTTTAATTAAAATGAAGCTAAGTTCCAGTGTTTTTCATTTACAGGTTGATTACAACAGATTCAACAATACGTATGAAATAGACACGCCCTTATGTTCTGCGAAGCAACTCGACGAACTCAGGGCCACCGTTTCCACATCACAGAAATTAGGTAAGAGCATAATCAAATGCATAATCTAAAGCGAGTTTCAGGGTGATAATAAAAGAACTTCAATTCTTTTATATATTTTCGCCCGCTTGATGGAAAGCCATGGCGACATCTAACGAATTGAGGGCTACTTTTATAATTAAACACACAATATTATTGAGAGTAACCTTCGAGTTGACATGACTCTTCGTGCTCCGATTGAAGCTGGGTTCTTCAATCGGTTCTATAAGCCGCGCACGATGTGAGTGGGATAGAACCATCAATCGCTGAAAAGTACGGATAACTTAACAGTATTGTAGGTTAACCTACGTCACTATGACGTCACCAACATGGACGCCAATCCCATTGTCATCTTGCGCGGCTTATAGATAGTGTTAGACAGAAGCAGTTCCATCAATATTACCAAATATTTGGTGAAAAATATAATTATAATCTTAGTACCTATAAGTAATTAATGTTGATCCCAGTTTCTTAACTCGTCTTTGTGAATACAACATAGAATCAAAGGCCTTTGTTGACTTTGGAAAATACAGTACCTACTTTTTTTTCAGATCGTATGCTGGGGACTATTCCCAAAACATTCTCCGCCGATACCTTGGACCTTAGCTCTGTCGACTCCATGTCCTTAGACGAGCACATTGAAATCAAAATACCCGAGTCAAGAGCCCGAGAAAACAGAATCATGGCCCAAAACAACTTCGTTCATCATATCAATGAAAGGTCCAGAAATCCAAGTCACACACATTTGGCCGTAGAGAATGGCCTAGACATTCATAGAAATCATCTCCCTAATCATCATAATGATTACAAATATCATGACAGTAAAGAACATATGCACAGAAGTCATAGTCATGCTAGCATGAAAAAGGCGCATGGGTTGATACCGAACGGCGTTGGCCATGCGGTTATTGGCCAGCATGACCATACAGAGGATGAGCTTAGTAAATTAAAAAAGTAGGTATCATATATTGGTATTTTTATTTTTATTTAGCTGTAGGACACCAAATGGTGGGTTTCCTATTTGATAGGGTCTTAACGAACACAAGAAAGTCTTCAAATCACGATCAAGTGGAAACTTTTATTAAGTTATACAGTTTGTAGGTAGCATAGAAGTCAAGTTCAAAGGTATTTTGAAAAAAAATATCTTTCTTTTCTATAAATTTTCTTTAATAAAAAAAAACAGTTGTCTATAGTTCATCTTCAGGGATATAAATTGAAATATAACGAAGGTGAGCTTAGAAAGCACTCACATACATTACGAAACACAACATACTTATGTTTTTAGACAACGGTCTAGGGAAAAGGGTAAAGGGTGGCAATTGTCAATTTATGACATGTAAGTATTTTGTTACACCAGATCCCCTAGTGAGAACCAATTGAACAAGACGCCAGTGATCCCCATCCTGGTGACGTCACCGGAGTCGGAGCCGGCATGACGCCTGTTGCCGCTCCGCGAGCACAACGCGTCTCCTGTACCACCCCGCGCCTGGCACCGCGCCATCTCGCCCGTCCAACCCCGCCTGGTGCCAGACCGTGCACACACACACGGACAGAAGCGCACACGGACGAAGGTCACGTTCTCACACAATGACAACATCGAGAATATCTGCGTTGAAATAGATTCAGAGTAGTATTTTTTTTTTCAAGGAATACTTATACACCAAGAAAGCCCACGGCGAAATAAAAATCTTATGGAGAAAGAATTAATAATTAAGCTTTAGGAAATACCGAATTTGACCTGGATACCTACTATTGTACCTTTACTATCTATTATCTGCAGCTGCTTCAGTTACCACATTCTCAATTCCATACTCAACTCACTCGATTACTCTTACCTTTATGGGGACCTGCACTGAGAAATATTTAGATTTTAAAAAATAACGTCGTGGGCTCTTACTCTAAGTACTTACTTCTTTTCAGTTTAGGTATGGTCAATAGTCAAAAAGGGCAGGAACGTTTTCATTGAGAATAACGTCCCAGATGAAAATGTTCTGATTTTTTTTATTATTGACCTACTTAAAATTACAATTTTATTTTCTGGCAAAAGTTTTATTTTTACAGATAATAATTTTGAACGTGATATTGATGAATCAGAGGGGATTGTATTTATTACACCAAGTACTTATTTATTTAGTTAATTTTAATGACTGTAGTTGCGGAAAAGCCAGCTTATTACCTCGTTATAAGTAGCATTGAGCAAGTCATATAAAAATATAGAATGAAAAGAGACAATTATCTATGTAAAGTGCGTTTCTAAATATGTAATTTTGTGTACATTGAATAACTACCATTACTGAATCTAAAGGTACGTAAGTATATGTATTAAAAAGTGCAATGATCACAATAATTAAGTATGCAGGAAACACTACATACGTCCAAGAAACAGACACACAAATTAGTAGTCTGTTTAAATACTAGTCCGAGACGCCCAGGGTTAGTCCGAGACGCCCAGGACTTTAATTGGATGTGCCATAGCGGCTGGCACGTAAGATTTTGTTGCCTCTCATTAACATTTCATCGCAAGGCAACGGATTGATTTTTTTTAAATTTCAATATAGCTGTTACTTTTTATTCAATTCATTAGGCCATTTTGGACATAACCCATTATAAATGCACCTCTGCCGATAAAGGCGTGATATGTGTGTGTGTGTGTGTGTGTGTGTGTGTGTGTGTAATAAACACAAGTGTGCAAGTTACTTAACTCGTTTCTACACTCACACACTTTCAGTTTGTTCTGGTAATTATTATATATAAAATGACATTTTAGTATGTTACGCTATGTTACTAATTTTTAAATTATTAGAACTTATTTAAAAAATATAATAGGTACCTACTGCAAGTATGTGAGTCTAGACACGAGTTAAATAGCTTATATCTGTGTGTTTATTACACTCGGCATTACTCACTACAATTAAGTGTGTGCCTTTCATTGGCGTAGTGTTTCCTGCGTACTTTATACTTTTGTTCAGTGTACATCAGTATACCTTTGAATTTAAAAGAACATCTTGTTCTTCTGTTCTGTCATAGTCTGATTTTCAAGATTTATATAAAATGAAATACTCTATTAAACTGTAAAACGTACCTTACGTTTAATTAATAAGGTTCATGTTCGCAAAGATTAAAAAAAAAACATTGTTATCCCGAGGTTTGAGTTGGTAAATGGAGCTTTAAAATGTTAGAAAATGCGACTCCTATGTTTGTAAGATTACAAATGAGTAGAGGTTATGTGTATACATTTTCCACAGACAGTCAAACTGTAGATGGAAATAATAGTTTTAAGAGGTATTTATATTTCCAAAAAAAGAAATACGAATTTAATTCAAAATTAAAATGGCCCCTGTTCAGTAGTCACATTATATTTTTGTCTAAATTCCAAAGATCTATTAAAAAGTTTGATAATTTTTAATAATTAATATAGGTATTTATTTATTTTTTCTATATTTAATTTTTTTTTTTTTTTTGTAATTTGATCTTTCAACTTATCGAGCTTATAATAAGTGCTTAATAGCTTTTAGAACTCATGCGTGATATTTTATTTCAAAGAAATTATCAGTGAAAAAATCATAAAATAAATTATGCTACACGTTTTTAATTACCTATTACAAAGCACAGAGAAAACGAGACAAAGCATTGACTTATAAAAAACTATCATCATATTATAAATATCGAAATAAAGTAACTGGCAACGGGTTGAATTAGATCCCGATACTTTAACACAACATGTTGCTTTGAATTAAGTTGCACCATTTAGTTTTTCAGTGGCCACTAAAACTATTCATTTTCAGTGATGACCATATTCACGAACACCGTTAATAAATTGCACTAAAGTGTGATTTTTGCTAAAATTGCTGTTTTGTAACTCTTCAATTGTATAAATATGAGTATTAGCGTTAGTACTAATACTTGGTTATAAGAAGCACTGATTAATAAATTAATGTATAATTGTTATAAGATTATTCGAAATATGTTGTGAAGTTCAGGGGCCGAGTGGCGCTGGCGCTGCTACACTATATATTTGGCCAAAGCTTTGTATTCCCTGATATTTTATCAGTCCAAACAATTAAAAATTTAATACAGAATGCATACATACGACTTTTATTTTTCATAATAAGTAGGTACATACCCAGTGAAAAATATTACCTATTAAGCCCATTAAGTTGCACGTAAACTAAAATATCCTGCAGGAATCGGATCTGCAAAAAATAAATTAGGGGGCAAAAATAAGTAGGGTTACTTAAAAAAGACACAAACAAAGGGTTAATAGTCTTTTAATTATTAGCTCGACGATGTAGTTAATTAGTATGTGCTACTCGACACTAGATGGCACTGTTTACAAACCTTAAAGGATCTTTATAAAAATCATCTTCTGGATAGTAAATGTTCCAGTCCAAGGATAATTTATGTTTTAAGTAATCTTTATTAGATATATTTACTTAATAAACTTAAAAATTACAATAAACTCAATACCTGCCCACTGTACTTAAGTATACGATACAAACGTTTTAATCTTAAAGGTTAGAGGATTTTAGTTATCTACGTTATAAGTACAATTTACTTAGTCGAATAACGAATAAAAACTTATACTTAGTATTGTATGTTAAATAATAGTCTTAATCTAAAAAAATATGAGGAATTTATTAAAGTCTCTAAAAATTAATAACTGCGGTGCAGAGCTTCCTCTTTCTACCACTAGATGTCTCTACTTCGACCAAGAAAATATACTTTTTTTGTTAGTTTCTGTTATAATACCATAAAACCAACTTAGCAAAGTAAAAGAACACTAATCTTGTACTTAATAATTAACACAAAACTTTCTAAATAGTAAACAACACTATATGTAGTTTATTTTTAAAAACATTATAATCATTACACAACTCGTTCGAGCAAGATAGAGATTGATTGATTGTTCACGACAAACGGTAAACATAAGTTTATAAATAACTAATAAGTACTCGGGTAGGTACTCTTTAATTACGCCATAGAACAAAACTAGCACCACAGAATAAAGAATAACTATTCTCAAACATTTCAAATTTAATTCCCAACAAACGAATGTCTTAAGGCCAACTTTGGACCAGAGCGCGGCAGCGGCTTATACGTTACACGGGGCCTGAGCTCATCAAGCGTCGGGTCCCAATTATTGCGTCTTATATCTAGCGAACGTCAATTAACAGTCTAAGTACTTAGACTTTGTCACTTTTCTTTGACTTTCTTCTTCTAGTAACTTCTCTTTCTTCCTCACTAGACGAAGAAGACTCTTCAGTAGGACTGCTGAAATAATTCGGTGGATACTTGGGGATTGTTGAACCCCGACGTTGTAAGCTGACCCGTTTTATGGCATCTACAACCAATCGGTCAGCTATACTGACCAGTTCGGTTGGAGGCGGTAGCGGTAGTGCTGGTAGAGGTGGTAAAGGCCTAGTTTCTGGACTAATAGACTCCCTTATTAGTATTTCGTTTGATATTGGCGAGCTGACTGTCATGTATTCTGCAAGAAAAACATTGAAATCATAACAAGTAGGTATAGTAATTGACCGAGATTCGAGAATTTTGCTTTCGTCTGTCTGTCTGTAAATGTCTCTTCTGGGTTAGCAACTACATTTTTATCGGATCTCTACATTTAATTGAGAGTTTTTATTGACTGGGGGAGCATTATGGGGGAGAGGCATGAGGCTCATTTCCCAAATAATGTTTTAACGCTCGCGATGCGGGTCCACTAGTGAAATCTAACTAAAACGAAGGTGAAATGCAGTGGCATATTTTATTTTATTTTATTTTTTATTTTACAAATAAGTAAGTACTTAGGTACGATGGCAATAGCTAGTTTCATTTACCAACCCGACTTCTTGGCGTCTACCTTAACCATACTCCTGCCCCCTTTACCAGAGAGTTTTTTTTTATTAGCGCCTCTGGGAAGCACTGAAAGAATATCCAGTTGCGCCCTGCGGACCTTGGCCACCACTGCGGCGTGGTGGTCGGGTTTTACCCCGCATCTCAGACACCAGAAAGAGTTTGTCGATAACTAATAATATCGCAGGAAATTTCAATAACTGTGTTAAATCGGTCACGTGAGCTACATTTTCTGCAATATCTGGTTATCGACAAACTTTTCCGATGTCATGCTCATAGGACTGCTGTCTGCTCTTCTTCTGTCTCGTTATCGAAGCATTCGTGTACCTAATGAATTAGCTTTTCAAAGACGTAGATATCTTGTCCTCCAGTCACTTGGATAAACAAACATAAGTATACAAACGTGCATATCATCACACTTATATCCCTGAAGGTGCACATTACACACCCACACGTTGCCAGAAATTTTATTGGTGACACGTAAAAGGAGGCAAGCCCAATGTCGTACCACTATAGAAAATCCATAGCCCTTCTGTACGTCAAACCAAAATTCCAACAGCTAGGACAGTACCTCTAAATAGAATATCTGCGTTTTCGTAGCTGATAAATCAAGAAAATAATAGCTAAATAACTTGGGCCTTCTACCCCCTATTACGAGATAACAAACAAATTATTGGTCATTAAGCGATGGGGCGCCCGGCAATAGACGTAGGGGAGGCGGAAGCCTTAAGCCACGGAATCAAAAAAAAAATTAAACAGGTGCCACTGTACGTAGGTATAGGTATGTATGCGAAAGGATGTAGCACTTCTTCCCCTGAGTGATACACTCCAGCCTTGATCTGATCCCACAATAACTAGGATTAAAATTAAACTCCACTTGACCGATATTTCATGTCTAGAGATATGGACACCAAATTATAGAAGATTCAAACGTCACAGATCAGACATCACAACACAAAGGACGTCAACAAAGATAAGCAGACGATTATCTTCACAAGACACATTGTAAACCTTGAGGTGAGTTTTCTACCACTCTATGCTTAACTAATCAAATATTGGGAAATATTACAGGGATTTACTCGACGCTTTTTTATAACTCACATCGCATCATCGTTGAATTACTCTGTTTGCCAAGTTGACCAAACAACCCAGAGTTTAGTATGAATTAGACTTTGCAAAAGTTTAATAAGTTATTATTTTGTATACCTTTCTTACAAGCCGAAACTTCAATGAATTAAACTTTGATTAAATTTAATCTTTCTGTTGTGCTGTCTGTAATGATGTTTAATTTATCAACAGAAACACACAACATTTTTAAAGTTTTCCTTTACACCGAGGGAGTAATTTAGTTATCAAGTCTTACAAAATATTGGTTGGGGGTTACTTCTACACATTTTCGTTAGTCCTTTACATAGAGTATTAGAATTTCAAATCAAACACATATCAACGTCACAACATAAATAATATTCCTTCAATATTTACATATACCAACAGAATATAAACCTTTAATATGATGAAATAATGAGTATTTTGCTAATACTAAATATGGAAGAACATGGTTTTATAATACGTATTATATACACTAAGTAATACTATCACATTCTAGGTACATTCTGAAGCAATGAGATTGTAATCAGTACTTAAATCTAGTATACAATTTCCTAACATTGAACATCATTTGTTTCTGGAATGTATTAAATTGTCAAGACACAACTTGTAAATGTTCAAAATTTTTGAAAAGTATCAAATCAGTATACTTATACATATACTATCTACAAACTGACTAGCGGCACTGGATTTTGAATTCAGAATATAAAGTTAACATGTTTTCAGATCTTTTATATCAGATTCGCTCAGTTAACGTCTTAATTAGAACCCATGTAAATAAGTTTCCTTTTTCATTTACATCGTTTGTATCCTTATAACTCTAATAACCTATCATCAGATCTTCACAAAAGCGTGACTGCTACTATTTATTTATTAAATACTATTAAGTTATTAAACAGTTTTAAATCTTTTTTAGATTTGAGTACAATATTATTAAATGTTTTCACATATCTATATGTTTATATCTAGAATGCAATTACTGTCTAATACCAGAATAACTCATTTCTAAGCACTCAACCGACACTGATTTTGAATCAGTATACAAAAAGCTGTAATGTATATTTCTCGAGTTTGTGTAGGTACTAAAAGAATGTAATCTACAATCTGACAATAGCTAGGCAAGCTCTAGTTTGTAGTAGATTACATTGTTTTAGTTTAGTATTATTTTTTTAGTTTAGTAGATTTGTTGAATAACTCGATGTTACAATGTGACTGTGAAGTCACCGTCCTTTTGTTCAGCTTTGGGCTCCTGTGGATCATGACCATGTTGTGGCATCTTCAGGATCAGGTGTTGTTCTCCGCTCTCTGTATGACATACACGAACACAGACACAATTACATACATGTAAGTATAATAGTGCAACACACTGCGTAGTCCTATTATACCAAGAGCCCTCGATACTATAATTTTTAATTAAAGAATTTGAGGTAGGTACTATATTAAACGCCTTTAAAAAAAAGTAACCAACATTAATGGTTCATTCCCTTTGTTTGGGACATGCTTTATGTTTTTTTTAGGTTTTATAAAAAGACGTAGGTATGGCCGTCGTGGGCTCTTATACAATAGGTATTATTTTAGGTGTGGTAATGCATTAAGATCTAAGTAACAATGTTTTTATATCATCATCATTTTGTCAATCTATAACTAGAATCAGCTGATAAAAGGTTATGAACTTAATATATTTTATAAAAAACTGTATATTACTAGAGCACCAGACATTTAGGTTCACAAATTATTACCGTAAGTACTTACATTAATTACCACATCAAAATATTGGATAGAATCAGGCGTAACCTGGCGAAAATCCATGACAAAGTAATGGTAAGTAAGATGTTAAACTTTTTAAAATAATTGCATAATTCTCGCAAAAATATAAGACATTAAAACGTCGACAAATGTTTTTTCTAGATTCTCATTCTATATCTCTAATTCTCAAGACTGTCTCAGAGAGAATAGCCAGAGACGCTGTTCTCTCTGAGACAGTCTTGAGAATGCCTCGTTTAGAGGTGAAACATTTGTCGACGTTTTAATATCTTATATTTTTGCGAGAATGATGCAAGTATTTTAAAAAGTTTGAACATCTTACGTACCATTACTTTACCACATCACTTTTTTCAATATTTATATTGCATGGCTTAGTTGGGTATTTTTAAGTTAAGACAATGAGAAAATACGTACGCTATTTTAAGCGTTAAGGATACTCCTTAACGCTTAAAATAGCGTAGGTATTTTTTTAATAGCATCATAATATACTTCCTATCTATAAAAAAAATATTTTTTAATGAACTTAATCCCTAACACGACATGTTCACAAAATTAGATGTCTTGAGCGGGGTGTGGATCAGTTGGTAGAACGTTCCTCCTAAAAAGGCATCAGTCGCAGGTTCGAGTCCAGCCAAAGACTGTAGTTTTGGTGTATTAGTTTTTGTGACTTAGTTTTTGTTACTTGACTTGACATCATATTGTAAAACTAATGCCCGACTTCAGTGGGCCTATCACCATGTCATGTCTCTAAGCAGTATTATACCTATTACTTATTATAACGTTACTTTGACTTTATGTATGGACGTCGTATTAGGCCTAACGACAAATTTTTGGTTTAACATCTATATCCTACCCATGGTCTTACTCACTATGAGTACCCAGCTATGAGTGGCACTTCTTCATATAGGATAGACTAATAAAAAAAAATTAACATCAAACCTAAATACTAAATGTTCCAAAAATGTAACAGACAAGGTAAGATTAGACATAAGGTCAGTTGTGAATGTGTTTTTTGTGATAACATCGGTAAACACGGACAACTACGTCATATCAATCTTTCTAAGATACGTAGATAATCTTGTCACATACTACAGATGTACGTAATTGAAATTATTGAATTTTCTATAACATGTTCAGTAAAGGCCTACACAGAAGAGGGACTGTGGGCCACGGGACTTCTGTCCATCGATAAATACCCTTTTGATCGAGTTACCCGAAATGCGAGATGCCAATGAAGGTGTTATACCTAAATATAAGATTTACCTAAATATAAGATCTGTGATAAATTGTACCGAATAGTCCCAACGAAAGACTAAAGGTACCCCCGTAATTTCTATAGAGATCTGGTTCGACAGACTTAAGTACACGGACAACAGTCCCTCGTCGTCAAACTATTTAGAACAATAGCCTCGAAAAAATTGTTCAGTTAACTATCTGATTTGTAAGTAATAAAATAAAACACAATATCAAGACATTTCTAAACAACACCATCTAGTTTTAACCTAATAGCTCAAGGACTAAGAATATGAGCCGAAAACTATAAGCATTTTATTCTTTCGGAATCACTAGACAGTATAATCTCAGCCATTAGAAGTGAAAAGGTAAAACTCAAACCGTGTTTTTTTGGTGTACATACCTATTTATCGTTATTTTTAAACCCCTTTTACATGACGATGAGTCATTAGTCGGATAATTATAGTAATTTCAATAAATAGCTCAGTGTATCACTCAAGATCTAAATAATAATCTGTATCATCTCTAAATACCATTTGCATACAACACCTACACGTGTAGTGTCAATTTACTTAAGACAAATTAAATACAACGATCTGTGTTCACAGAAATATGAGACAAGATTTTCATAATAACTAATGGAAAATGATTAGTACATACATAATTGACATAATACATTAGCAGAGGATTTTGATTAGACCTAAAATAAGCATAAGTCTTAATAAGAGTGTACTATATAATTACCAAATGGCTTCTATTATAAGTAATATATTTATATATAATAAATTAAAAAGTTTATTTTACATGACAAATAAAACGTGTAAGACATTCAATTCTATTATTTGAATGTCACACGATATAACGAGACTTGTTATAAATACCATGTTCCATTCAAGTGATAGATTTTGAATTGTTAAAAAGCGAAGATAACTGGCAAACAAAGATTCAGATCTATAAAGGTTTATAGATTAACAAAAGAGGTAAAATAATCATCATCATTATCAACAGTGTGTGTTTGTACGACATTATTGTTCATCTTTACAGAGTTTTTGGATCTGAATAATGCAAAACTTAAAGTAAATTAGACTATAACAATAATTAGTGTTTATTGCACAAAAATACTAAGTGGCATATTAATTAAAAGACGTAGAGAAGACAAAAGAGCGGTAGCATCGTGGTTTTAAACAATTGACAAAACAAACGTATCCTGCATCAAAAAGGGGAAAACAAATTGGCAAAATGGTACATCCTGTTCAAATTTGATAATGATCCACCGGACAATAATGTCATTATCTTAATATAAGAACAGTTGTGATTAGGGTCGCTACTTTCTTAAGTTGCAAGGTACTTTTCAACCGATTTACAAAAAAAAGAGGTTCTCAATTCGACTGTATAGTTTTTTATGTTTTTTACATTATATCTTTGGACTGGGATCCCATTCCGAGAATTATTTGGTCCCATTTTGGTAATTTGAGGTCGTTAGTTACAATTTTAAACCAAAATTATAGACAATTAAAGGAACAAAAAAAAAAACTGTCTTTGTATCAGAATTGAGGCAGATCCATTCAGTGGTTAAAGCATGTTACTCTATATACTCGTATTAAGATAGAGTAGAGTAACAAACAATAAACCACAATAATAATATTAAGTAGGATAATACAAAGTCACGTATTTCACCCTTTTAGTATTAAGGAAATTTGTAATTACTTATTGGCCATAGAAAAAGACTAGCTGCGTGCTTTATTGCCTTGTTCTACCTAGTGCCTTGCAAATCTGGCAGTAGATATAGGTAGGTACAACTAGAAGAATTATTCTTGACGTTAATAAGCGTCATTATGTCACCTACATGAATAAAGAAATTTTTATTTCATTTCAACCACGAAGTCAACATTGGTAATTTATATTAAAACAACTCAAATTCTTTAAATTTTGAATTCATTTTCATCAATTGAATTTTTTATAAAAAATAAACTTAAAATATACCTCTCAACTAGTAACACCACATTTTTTTACATAGTGAGACGTGTACTTATAGTTAAATATTACGTCAAAGTGCTCATTAAGACAAATATAGCACATAATTTAAAAAATATTAGCGTTACGTAAATATACAATTGTATTGAACATACGTAAAAGCAATTTAAAAAATCACACTACACCATGCTTTAGTTAGACACTGACAGAGCTAGATGCTAACATGTGATCTTATTTATTTACTATTGCTAATTTTAGTAATTAGATGTCAGTTACATATACAATATGACAAGTTAACTTTTTTTATTGTAAAACATCCTTGTATGTGGACTAAATAGAATGACATTTTCATTTGTTGCTTTGTGATCTTGCTACCACCAAGGCAAGGATGTCAATGATGATAATTCAGAAAAAAAAATAGTCATATTTATGAATATTTTGTATTTTAATAATTAAACTTTGTATTACTAAGATACTGTTATGAACCTATGTAGTTACAAATCACAGGTTATCTTTGGCTTTTCAGATACCTAAGTTTACATAAATTATTTATCATTTAAAATGTGCAAACATCTGCACTTAGTATTATTTTAATACGTATCTATTGTTTGTTGTATGTGACACGCTTCATAAGAGATCACGAGTCTAAGTTTCTAACGAGATATGAATAACTATATCTATCATACTACATGCAAACTATGTTACATTTAAAATTATCTCGAGATTCTGCCATTTATAGATGAATTATAACCTATAAACAACTTGCATTGGAACATATTTTTTTAAATATTGCTCATGAATTCAATTTCACCCTGTATATCTAGGTGTTAAGGTTACTGTATGCTACCTAGACTATGCTACAGGCTTCGTATTTTGATTTGTGATGTTCATGCAATTTATTTAAGAAATGTTTAAAGATAATTTATGTTAATAATCATAACTTAAAACTTCCCTTTTACTCTGTGAACGAAATAATATTGAGTAAAAGAGTATAGACTTTTTATAGTATGCAATAAATTATTCAGCAAAACAAGAGTTTATCATGTGGAGGAGTAATGTAAGTAGTGTGTGCGAGCTTCGTTTATTGACCCTAGATATCAATGTGATAACTATTACAACTAAAGTGTTTAACGGAAATTTAATACAAGAAAGTACATGTACCATTTCTACACGTAAATTATCTATATTCTTGTAAAGTTATACTTTCACTGAGAACCAAGTAATCATAATTTATAGGAACTTTATTTAATGCTATAAAATTTAACATAATAATCATTATTAAAGTTACCAATTGTTAAGAAGGAATGTTAAAACTAACGTAGGACTGCATACAATTTAATAAAAGATTCGAGATTCTTAAACATATACGTAGGTTTTGAGGACACAAATGGCACAACAAATAAAGCACAAATTAACCAACATTTGGTACATAGATCCAACTGCGACGACCACACCTAAAGCCATATTTAAGTCTTGAAAAAAACTCACCGATCGATCTACGATCACCCTGACTGCCGTAGAACTCATCCAGCTCCTTGGCAGAACACAGCGGGGTGTCCACTTGCGACGTCTCGTCAAACTTCGAGTAGTCCACTTCGTATCCTTGTCGTTCACGATTGTATGTCACCATCGGAATAAACCTATGACCCCACAATATTTCACTTGTCGTATAGCTCGATCGAGCCTGTGTCGTCTGTCCAGTAGATTCTATTGTTCCTTCTAAAATAATCACTATCTCAAATCTCTCCTGTAATACATCCGCTGCAGAAACTGCGTAGAACGGACTATCTGCATTTATCTTATGTACCATCGTTATCGGCCAAATGAAAAATAAATTGCTGTCACATCCATCAGCATTTAGCTCCAGTTCAGTTTGGTAGTGGGACAGTACCTCCCCTTCCTTAGTCGTTCTTGATCGTATCAGTTGAGCTCTCACACTAGCCCCTATAATGTGAGACTTCCTCATGTCACCCACTCTGAACATCAAACTTAAATCTCCGTCTCTCTGACACACAACGCAATACTTTGAAAATAGAAGTGTTTGCGTCCTATGTTTTGGTCTAGTCATCTTAGCAAAAACGATGCCCACCATGAATGCTTGAATCATAACACCGACTATACTTTGCAGACACATAATAAATATGGCTTCTGGGCATTCTTCGGTTGTAGTTCGAGATCCGTAACCAATGGTATGCTGGGTTTCAATACTGAACAGGAAGCACGAGGTAAAACCAAAAATATTGAAGATGCACGGTTTCCAATTTGAAGAGTCTTGCATTGGCGGTAAGTGGTCAGGCTCTAAATCTCCATGTGTAAATGAAATCAGCCACCAGATCAGAGCAAATCCCAGCCACGACAAAATGAAGGAGAGAGTGAATATTAGCAGTGTCCACCTCCATTGTGCATCGACAAGAGTCGTGAACATATCCTGTAAAAATCTCAACCGACGATGAGAGATCCGAGACTTGAGAATATTGCACTCTCCATTTTTGAGAATGGCTCGCCGCCTTGTTCTTCTAGTGGCTCCATGTCTATGAGATCTGCTCCTATAAACAAAACAAACACTTTATATTTTTCTTGACTTAAACAAAAGTAGTTAGGCATCATGCTATCGGGTGTGAGCCTAGAAGTGTGAATGTCGAGTTCACGTTCACGCTTATGCTGTCGAGTTGAACAACAGAAACGACCTTCATTAATACTAATATAGAAATATTCTAACTCCAGTAGATAATGAATAGGTAGTATATTATGCTTTCTAATTTAAATAAATCGTTTCAAATAAACACGATATTAAACAAAGAGGATAACATTGAAAAGCATATAAACGGACAAATGCAGACACAGTACGGGTTTGATTCTGTTGGAGACGGCACAGGGGTCCTTGCGACGACGAACCTCTTGCTGCCTGTAGATGGGTAGTAAACACCGGGGGAGAGGTTCCCATTGCCGGCTACCGACTTCACTTTGAGCCACTCGTCAGGGAGTAGCTGTGACTCCTCGCGGCATGCGGGTGACTCAGGGTCGTGGTGCATGGTGACCGGTGCGGCGTCGTGCGCTCGGCTCACTCGCAGAGGTGCGTCTGCGCCACCATCCCTCGGCGGGCAGCCTCCTGAAGCATCGCGCGCGTTAATGTCTCAGTCACGACTGGCTCTCTCGTGCCCGCCCAGTACAACGATGCGCTAAACGTTGTATAATTGTATCGCGAGATTCTATATCGGAAATTATCGGATCGCTACGGAAAACAAATTTTAGTTAGTGCTCGCGTTGACGTTATCTATTCTACAGGGTGTTTTTTATGAGGTGTGACCGTTTGACATACGCACACTAAACGACAACATTGACACAATTAAAATATACGATACGCTACAGAAACATTCAACTTATCAAAACTTTTAAAAACGCCTATTGCAAAACTAGCTTTCGTCTTATACATATAGTGCATATATCTTATGACGGAGATTATTAGATTTTGCTCTATGTGGAGCAATCAAATTAAAACTACAAGCGAATTTTCACTACGGTTCATGAGCTGATTCCTGCGACTTATGTTGATCATAAAATAAAAATAAGTAGGTAAGTTAACTCATTCTTTTACTTTATCTAAGTACTTACTTGTTTTTGACCGAGCGAGCGAATCGTCTACATTTCGAGATTGGACAATTTTACTTTCGTCCGTCTTTCTGTCTGTATGTGTTCGATCTTCACGAAACTTGGCACACTTGTTCTTTGATTTATTAAATATTTTTCATCGTGAGTTTTTTTTTGTATTGGCGGGAAAATTGGGTAAAAAGGTAAAATAATGTTTTTCCGGGCGGCCCCACTTATTATCCGATCTCCACAAAACTTGGCAAAAGTAATCCTTTACCTAAAATAATATTTTCGTCGTGAGTTTTTTTTTGATTAGGGGAAAAGCTCAAATAATGTTGTAATGTATTTCCAGGCTAGCGGCTCTGTAATTATTATCCGATCTCCACAGCACAAGTATTCCTTTACGTGAAACAATTTGTTTTTCGTGAGTTTTTTTTTGAGAGGGTGGATGGGGGGAATATCTAGGTCGACCATTAGTTTAAGTTCATATAAATAAATAAATATTTTTGGCCATTCTCACACAACGTCATCTAGCCCAAATTAAGCTAATATAAGCTTGTGTTATGGGATCTAGACGACTGATAAATATACTTATATATTTCTAAATACATACATATTATACCTACATAGAAAACACCCATACTCCGAAACAAACATTTGTGGATCACACAAATATTCATTTAATTATTATTGATTCGACCTGTAATCAAACCTGGGACCTCAGGGCCGGCAGTCGCATACTCATACCACTGCGTCACCGAGGCAGTCATAAAAATATGTACCTATGTATTACATTAATTTATAATGCAAAAATATATAGATAGATTTGCATGAGAAATGTATTAACTTACTCATTTATAAGATAGGTATTCGGTACCTATGTATAATATCGTTCCGTATTATCGAAAATTCAATCAAACCAAGGCAAACGTATTTTGATTAAATTACAGACCTCTTGAATAAAGACTAAATAAATACAACGCACCATGTTTGAAAATACCAACTTTCGAGGAAACGAAATAAATATGCCCTCATAAGCAAATGGACATGCTACGTTGTTACAGTGTAAAATAAAAAAATAAAAATATATATGTTAAGACAATTCACACAACGCCATCTAGTTTCAAACTAAGCAGAGTTTGTGATATGACTACTAGATAAACTGATATAAATACTTATTTACATTTTTTTTGTAAATACTATACATAGGAAACATCCAGACTTCAGTACAAACGTATATGTCATCACATAAAGTTTGTCCTGACCAGGAATCTAACCCGAGACTCCAGCGTCGAAGGTACGCCATTGAAGCAGCAGTACAGTTGCTAGAATAGTATTCTTATGTAGGTATCTGTGGTTGTTTGTTACGGTAAATCTTTCACAAAATCTTACGTCGTCAATACGTTACAGTTTATTGACTGAGCGAGCGAAGCGGCTACATTTCGAGACTGTCTGACTGACTGACTGTCAGTCTGTCTGTCTGTATGTGAATTCCGGTCACATATTGTATCCGATCTCAACGAAACTTGGCACAGGTGATTCTTGATTTGAAATTTTTTTTATCGAGACCTTTTATGATTGGTGTGTGGGGAGGAAATATGGGGGAAAAATCCTATAAATGTTTGCGAGGTCTACTATTCAACCAAATGGGCGACCGCAAGTGACTCCCGCTGAAGGTGACGCAGCAGATTTCAAGACAGTTTTACTAAATATGCGAAGAAAACATACACGTATTAAGAATACCCATGGCTGATAACTGCTCCTTAAGACTCTATCTTAAGGAGCAGTTATCAGCCATGGGTAGTCTAGGTTAGGGGGTAGGGTTAAAAAATAAGATATTACTAATGATATAAAACTGTATTTTTGTTTGCCTTCGCATTTGTAAGATCGCCTTGTAATCTAGTAAAAATACATAGTATATAACCTGTTCCTACTTGTAAATAATAAAAAAAAAATTGAATATGTTAGGCCATGTTTGTGTCCCTTAAAAACAGTAATCAATAATATTTAATTAACGATTTAAATATGTACGACTTTTGCATTGTAAGTTTGTGACCATAATTATACAAGGTACCTATTTAGTATAAACTTATTTTCTTGAATGAGTAAATACACTTTTACATTAATCTTTCTATATATTGATAAAAATGGCGCCAAGACCAATTTCGTAGATTTGAGTTTATCGTGGAGAAAATGATAAATCAGAAGATAAGTTTCAGTAGGTAGGTACTTGATCTAATCTTATCTATAAATATGTAATATAACTTAATTACATATTAATTATTTTAGAAACATCCTGTATATAAAAAATATGGCGTCTCTCCCCAACCTTTTCATTAAAATACCTAATTTGACAGCGTGCGAATTGGTGCGCTAATGCGAATCTTTAACCAACACTAATTCCTTGTTCTCGACCATTTTCCAAACGAAGGTCGCATTGACAACGAACGTTTTACTTCTAAAACTTGGTAATGGTGCTCTAATTACTTTCTATATTCAAAGGATCGATGCTTTATTCAAAATATTGTGATAAAAACTAGGAAAACCCTAATCGTGAACCGTTTCAATTTGATTATCTTGAATGGATATTGCGCAGTCACATAATACAGTGTAAATAAAAGACACATGTCTGATAATCATTTCATGTCATTTTTATAATAGTCAGACATACACATTCTACTAGGAGTGTCTGGTTTACATGTATAATTCACAAATAATCTAAATATTTAACGTGGGTTGACACTCTGGCGCCTTCTCACCTTCCTGGTACAGTGAGCGGAAAGCCTTAAATGGCGCTTATACTCGAATTTAGCAGGCGACTACATATTTGAGTCGTTTGGGGTAGAGACGCTGGGACCTTGGGGTCCGAGTGCCCGCAGCGTCTTCAAAAATTTATCTAAACTCATGATCGACACTTCTCAATATTTGGCACAAAGAATAAGCATTGCCATACAACGTGGTAATGCTGCCAGCCTTCTCTTCTCTGCTAGTCGGCGACGAGGTGGAGTTATTCGATGCATGTTAGGATTTAGATGTAATTTTAGTAGGTATAAATAGTATAGGTATTGTACATATTTCATTAGTTTGAATTGTATTGTTTCATTATGTATAATATAATTCTTGTTGTTCTTAAGTAAATATCTAAATAATTACAATTATAGTTTATAAATTATAATAGAAAGGAATATTATAATGCCAATGGCAGTGCAGATGAGTGAGGATTGGTCATGATAAATAGGGCCTCGAAGATGATAGGGTGTACTCAAGATTGACTGGTAGATAATGCCCTCAGAATTAAGTCCGCCATACATTAATTTTTGAAACAAAATGATAGTTAAAAAACATGGAATAGTTTCCTGTAATATGACATTTGACTTATCTAGTATATTCTGTGATTTTACGAGGTACAAGTACGAGTATATATATGATCTTGGAATCATGTAAATAAATAATAAATAGTTAGGTACTAATTTATAATGAAGGCTGTAAACCGCATGTTTCTTTATTAACTATTCAGGTGGAATATTGATAAAACGCCCTTAATTTAAGACTTGTCGTATGGTTATCATATGTTGCTATTTTGCCATATTACGTGAGATTAACAAAACTACTGGCAAAAAGTGGGTGTATATTGCACCTCTGCCTACACCCGCGGGGAACTGTAGGTATTGTATAGGTATGTAACCACCAAATGCAAAATAGGTATAAAATTTGCAAGTATAAGTTGGCGTGTGGCAAAAAATGGAACTAATTTAATTGTAAAATTAAATAAATCTAACTACTTTGCAATATTCCGCCACATGCAAATTACCCAACTCTTGTATTTATTCATGCACAAGTCCGCCCTCCAAACCCACTTAGAAATAATTTTGAAAATGGAATAAATATGAGAATTGTGTTATCGTGCAAAAAATAATAAAAAACCTCGACACGTGTTTCGCCCCCAACCAGGGGCATCATCAGGAAATGTCGATGGCTCGGCGCACGGCGACCGATTCGGTCGCCGTGTTTTTTTAATTAATAAATTAATTATTTCTCTATTCTTTCGGCCTAAGTTGGTTTGGAGGGCGGACTTGTGCATGAATAAATACGAGAGTTGGGTAATTTGCATGTGGCGGAATATTGCAAAGTAGTTAGATTTATTTAATTTAACTATGGACTTCCGAAAAGTAACGCCTGATAGTATTAACTTTAATTTAATTGTATGCTGTTATTGTTATGAGATCTTGTTTTTGACGTATTTCAATGTAATGTGGCGCCACTATTGGAACACCACCTTCTACTTGGTAACCTGTAAAAGCCTGTAAACTATTTAATTAGCATAACCTGGATTCTAATCCACTTTTGTCAGCAGTTTATATCGTGATATAAAGCTGAGCCAATTCACACCACGCCTTCGAGCAAACAACCTGAACACGACCCAGAATTACGGCGTAAATATGCGACAAACATATTCTTCGTGATATCAAAATCAACACCTGTTCTAGGTGACATTTATTGTGTTCCTAAAGATCTGTAGCTTGGCTATTTTTACTGGTGGAATCCTACTATACGCCTAATTATCACCTAATAGAATGTTAGGCGTGCTGGTATTACCTGATAATGTTGTCTTATTAACGTATTGTACAAAACATTCACTGGTAGCGGTTAATCTTAAGTTAAATATCGTCACTATTTTATCGTTTATTGACTGTTTAGAAGTAGGTCTTAAAGCTACAGGTGGTCACGTCAAAGCCCGAAACAATGACGTGATTTGATATAATTTTATTTAAATGTGTTTGATGGTTCCCTTCTTCTTTCCTTTAAAATACCTGAATCGAATTTGGTGACATATTTTCGTTGAATGCCCGGGCAGGTTACATTTTTATTAAATTAGTGGTACTTATTAATCCCGATAATTTGTGATAATACTAAACCAAATGAGTGAAAGCAACCATTTCTTTTTTGTTACCAGTTACGAACATAATTCCATTTATGTAAATAGCTGGTAACGAAAACCATTTACAAAAACGGAAATTTTAATCTGTCTTTGTAGCTAGTTATGAAACGCGAAAAAAATTCGTAGCTGTTCGTAGCTGGTTACTAAAACCGAGTTACATTTTCTCACACATTTCTAATGACTGGTCGGTTTACAGTCATTTTGATCTGCATCGAGTATATTAATTACAATTCGGAACATTTCATATTAATCGAATGAGTTATAGATATTAAGTTAGTATTAAACTTCTGTAACTGTAACTGTTCAATTTTGATAGAAATGTGATCATGGTAAGAATTTAAATGTGATTAATCAAGATTATCTGGACGTGTCAATGTTTACAGATTATAGCGGATTTATTGAGATTAAACTAATGCCAAGATTTCTAACCTTATAAAATGCCTTAATCGTTTCTCTACATACTTAATATTGTAAAATTGTAAACAAATGTGTGACTAAGAAACTGTTTCTATTAAGTAAGTGATCAGGCTTTTAGTTTTATCCAAAAGTTAGGGGGTCAAAATAGCCTCTCTTGAGAACTCTTTTGAGAAAAGATGGTGGCCGTACCATTCTATTCTCAAAATAGAAAAGTGTTGGTTTTTTGCTCGACTTGCCGGGGTACTGGGTAGTGCCGTGCCCCTAGATTCTACATTACTTTCATATAGTCACACCTCTATCTCCGGGGGTTTTTTTTAGTTCGCGGCCCGAGGCTATCTCCATTGCTGGGCGCCCCAGGTATACACAAAAGAATTCCCTGTGGTATCCCAGGGGATAGCCACAAGGATGAATTCCAGGTTTCTTATTTCTGCTGGCTGATAGCTGGATGGATAGCCCAGGGGCTATCCATCCAAGCTGATGGAATTTGGGTACGATTTACAAAGTAAACCGTACACAAATTCCATCAGCCAGGACCTAATGCCACCAACAACTCTACAGTTCGGATTGTTTGATGATGATGATTCTAAATAACCTAATCCAAAAAGAAACATAGTATTTTTCATTGTGATCGTTTGTTCATTTAAATTAATAATTTATATTTGTTAAAGCATCACTGTGTTTCATTAGGTTTTTCGTTGTAAATCCAGAGAGATATTAGTAAACCTTGCACCCCAATCATTTGTGGAAAACGAAAACAAGAAACCTGGCGAAGAGGTCCTGGATAAGGTATGGCAAATGTGATCATGTAAGGCTTGCTTCGTTACATGATAAGCGTACATGACTGACTAAATGTGTTTAGAACTGTCTGTTCCTTTCGGAGGAACGATTTGACTTTGTCTGTTTTGTTTTTTTTTCATCAATCATCATTTGCCTTTCATCTCTTTCCATTCACCCCTTTCATCTTTTCCCATTTTCTTTTCATCCTAAGGTTGCCTGAAAGAGATTGCTTTTTATCTATATGGCCGCCTATTGTACATTATCTTTTTGTGTACAGTAAAGAGTATTTTATCTTTATGTCTATCATTTTAATAAGCAGAGGAGACAAACACACAATCACTGACACTACCTTTGGGGAATGCCAAATCTAAAATATTATTTCAAGTGGCCTCAACGAGTTGCAGTTTCATAGTAAGTACATGGGCAGATTATTTTTGAGATAAACGAATTACTTACGTTACCGATAATGTCTGATATAGATTATACAGAAGGGTTTGACATCTGGTTTCTTCTTCTTCTTTTAAAAACGTGGCTCCATCGATATTGATCGATGATTCGCTAATGTCAAGGTAATGCTTGATTAGTTGATAGTCCCGCACAGAAGAACTAGTTATTCCTAATGTATGCTTCAAGCTGTAATCCTCATATTTGAAATCTCAATTAAAACGAATTTTGACAACGCTAAAAAATAGTCATAAATAGTCGTACATGTAAAAAAAATTGTCGTACTATAGTTTCGGCGTTACAGCTATAAGTTAATGAGGATTATGGCTTGACCGTCAAGCTGTAATCCTCATCTCTGGTGCAAGCAAACGGTAAAGCCTATCGAATTGGTTTAGGTTCCAAAAAATAGTCATGAAATAGTCGTAACGACATGCCAAATCTCAGAAATAGTCCTTCAAAGGTCCCAGAGATATAGAGGTAACCTGATGAGGATTATGGCTTGAACATTTGAAAACTTCAACTTTCTCCGGAACGCCTGCGATTTTCGGTTTAAAGTTTATGCCAAAAAATAGTCGTGAAATAGTCGTATGAACGACTTTTTTATGGAGTACAGTCGTGTACAAAATTGATAACTTAATATGATATTATTGTGAAACATTTATAATTTGTATCCTTATTTATTACAATCGAAAGCTTGCAAATACGCACATAACTTGTATAAATCTCAGTACATATATGTTTATATCACAGCAATTAGTTTTGATCATAAATATCACAGTTACTTCAATATGTGTTGGTGTGGGATTAGTTCATTCAGTTTGTTTCTAGAAAATTTCAATGGATAGCGCTGAGTGCATTTTCTAAAATCACAAATTCCATAAACGAATCCGACACCAACAATATCAAAAACTTTTAATTACTTACATAGAATAAAAGTATAGTACTAACTAAATTAAGTACCTATTAAAGTGTAAACAATCAGAATATCTTGTCATTGTCTTAAAAACTTACTACTGCAAAAAAGTTTTAATCATAATAATCACAGTTCTTCCAGCACCAATCGATATTTTAAAATGTAGACAAAAGAGTTGCAAACTTTTATATCAATTGCATTAGAGCTATTAAAAAATCTACTTCTTATGATGAAGTTAAATCAATAATAAAAAATATATTTGGCGTACTTCAACGGACAGGAAACACATGAGATTTATACAAGTTATGGACGTATTTGCAAGCTTTCGATTGTAATAAATAAGGATACAAATTATAAATGTTTCACAATAATATCATATGAAGTTATCAATTTTGTACACGACTGTACTCCATACAAATGTAGGGCAAACAAAAACTTTTTTTTTTAAATTAAAGCAGCTCAAATTTATAGTCGTTCATACGACTATTTCACGACTATTTTTTGGCATAAACTATAAACCGAAAATCGCAGGCGTTCCGGAGAAAGTTGAAGTTTTCAAATGTTCAAGCCATAATCCTCATCAAGTTACCTTTATATCTCTGGAACCTTTGAAGGACTATTTCTGAGATTTGGCATGTCGTTACGACTATTTCATGACTATTTTTTGGAACCTAAAACAATTCGATAGGCTTTACCGTTTGCTTGCACCAGAGATGAGGATTACAGCTTGACGGTCAAGCCATAATCCTCATTAACTTATAGCTGTAACGCCGAAACTATAATACGACTATTTTTTTTTACAGGTACGACAATTTATGACTATTTCATGACTATTTTTTAGCGTTGTCAAAATTCGTTTTCATTGAGATTTCAAATATGAGGATTACAGCTTGAAGCACACTTCCTAACTGGCTCCAGGTGCAGAACAAGAAACGTTGTTCGGTATGTGAGTATCTGGGAACCCGATTTTTGCGGAGCGCCATAGGTAACCTAATAAGCTACCAGCCATGCGCTCAGCAAAAATCGAATTCGACATCTGGTTTGTTTTAAATAAACTACTGCAGTGAAAATATCTTGCTAAATATGACAGATTTCCTATCTGTCATATTTAGCAAGATATTTTCACTGCAGTAGTTCAATGTGTGATTATAACATTTTACTTACACACGATGAGACAGAAATGACTTGCTAAAATACATACATACATATTGTCACGTCTCTTTCTCATGGGGGTAGGCAGAGACTATGGAATTCCACTTGCTACGATCCTGATATACTTCTTTCGCCAAAACAAAGATGCAAAAAGGGAATTATACTATTTTTATTGCAACGATTAGCAGACTAAACTTGGCTCATACTATAATGACTATAAAAATTATCAGGAGAATTAAGGAGATTGATGTCATGATGTTACTTAATGTTTCTGAACCTCCGCACGGTTAGCAATTGAAATTCTACGCTGTATTGCCATCACACCGAGTTCCAAAGTGAGAGACTACTGATTTGTGCCTCCTATTTTCTTGGAAAGGTGTAGTGGTATATTCTGTAGTATTTATTACCTAAGTATATATTTTACTAATGGCATTCTGCATGGCGACAAACACTAAGATAGATATAACGCTATACAAATAAATGGTAGCTGACAACAGTGGGATAGTTTGAAATCCTAATTATGTTGGTATGCCTGTTATGCCAGAAGTATTTAATGCAAAGAGAACTAGGAGTTCGATTTTTGCTGAGCGCATGGCTGGTGCCTTTTTAGGTTACCTCTGGCGCTCCGCAAAAATCGGGCTCCAATTTACTTACTCACATACCGAACAACATTTCTTGTCCTGCACCTGGAGCTAGTTAGGAATAACTAGTTCTTCTGTGCGGGACTATCAACTAATCAAGCATTACCTTGACATTGGCGAATCATCGATCAATATCGATGGAGCCACGTGTTTAAAAGAAGAAGAAGAAGAAAGAGAACTAACACGAATACAATTACAGGATAGATCTTTGCGTATATTAACAATGAATTACCTACCTTATACGTTAAAAAATCTCCAAGAAGAATTTAATATAATGGTAAGTACGTACTAGTAAGTAATAGTGAGAACCGTTATTCGATATTTCGGGCGAACACGAGTCATCATCATTCACCGAGCCTTTTCCCAACTGAGTTGCGGTCGGTTTTCCAGTCTAACTGCGATTCGGCTGAACATCGATATTATCCGTGAAGCAACACGCGTATCTTGCTTTAATTAACTAAGTAAGTATTCACAGTATTCCTCATTTATCAATGAGAATACAATCGTATTGATAACTTATAGAATACAAGGGTCAAATCAGACACAGTATGACACCGGTCCCCCTGAACAGCCGCAGGGGTTTTAGTGTGTGCAAACCATACATAACCGCGCGGTTTCCCCGCACCTGCGGTATTCGTTAGGAATCACCCCTGCTTTAACAAAAAAAAGATACAGTATGACAGCATAAAAGCCTTACTTAATCCCATGTAATGGCTTTCGTTGAATAACTTATCTTTGTAATACTTCTCGATACTTTGACAGTCAGGATGAACTAAACATGCACATACCTAACTATGTAAGTAGCATATTATACGCCCACTTTTTGAGAACCATACTTTGGTCGGCTTACGGTAATAGGGGTGAACCCATTATTACCACTAACCCGGAACTTTCTTACCAGAGTCTCATCTGTTGATCTTGGCCTCGGGTATCTAAGGATTTAGCGCAGATTAAACTAACGATACTTACTTACAACCACGATACGTATTTACACCAACATCGATCCGATTCAATCGATTAGACCAAAGAACTGAACTAACAATACATACCTGCCATAAACAATTGCGTATTAAAAACTAAAACACTTGTCTAACACAGTAGCACAAAACTATTTGCGCCGACGACGCATCGTACACCAAAACTTCAACTAAACTGTATTTGAAACATTTAAAATAGTACAGAATATTTCATTAAAACTTAAGACACTAAAATGACAGTAAATACTGAACACCTCATACTGTTTTTTCGATAAGTTGCCTTTATCTTTCATGATTAGATATCAGTTGTAAGAATTCAAGGATTTATTCACGTACGAATACATTGCGTTGTATTCTTTTAATGTTATAATAATGTTTCAGATAAAAACTGCAATACTGCTATATCTGATTTTTAATACTAAGATAAGCTAAGGTTAAGCCTAGTTTAATACTAATTTAATACCAAAAACCTAAAGTATGTTATTATTGGAAAGTCTATTATACTCGTATCAATAACTTACGTTATACCTACGTATAATACCTACCAAATATCAACGTTGTTGAAACTAATAACCTAAATGTATCATAATCATAACATAGTATAAAACAAAGTCGTTTCCGTCCACATATATGTTTAGATCTTTAAAACTACTGAACGGATTTTGATTCAGTTTTGATCTATGGATAGAGTGGTTCACGAAGAAGGTTTTTGTATAAATGATTTCTCAAGTGGGCGAAGCCGCGGGCGTCCGCTAGTAATACATAAAGATAATATAATATAATTATATTCTCAATAAGGAAAGAAAATTAAAGTAACAGATGAAAATACTATGTACATTTACTAAAAACTATACTATACACTTTAAAATCTACACTATATACAGATGTCAAAGCACTCCTCTGCCTCGTCGCCGATTGGCAATGTTCTCAGAAGGTTGGCAACATTGCCACGTTGTATGTCAATGCTTATTCGTTGAGCAGAAGAGTCGATCACGAGTTTTGATATGATTTTAAAGAGTCCGCGAGCGTTCGGACCCCACGGTCCCAGCGTCAAATATAATATAATACATGTTACCTGCAAGTTTCCTGCCGATAAACGGTGCTATGTCCAATAGAGCTGCAATAAGTCGGTATTCTATGAAGACTATTAGAAGTATGTATCTGTGGTGGTCTCAAGAATCCACTACCACCAAGTCCCATGCCCAGCATAGGGGTGTCAACAATCGAAGAGTCGTATGCACTAGTTTCATCCGTCTCCTCTTCAATAACCCCTGGTTTGTAGAATATTTTTCCTGCAGACAACCCTGGTTTTGTTCTTCCATCTTTTAAATCATCGTTACGTATTTGCATTTCGTAAGATGAAGATGCTTCCGTCATTTTTCTAATGCCAGTTTTCGTCACAATACTGTCCTTACATAGTTTCTAATGACAGGCATTTTAGTTAACACGAACACGTCTTTCACGTTCTTTGGACAACTAGCTGCAGTTTGCTCTTCCGCCATTGAAACCTGAAAGTTAAATAAATATACTATTAGTTAAAGCAAATTTTTATTTTATTGTTTGTTGAATAATCACACAGAGATACCTCAACCGGTTGGGCCTACCAAAATTTGACACAAAGAGTAGGTACCTACTGGAAAACTGCTCGGTGCCAAAGAACAATTTCAACTTAATGAATAAATCAAACGAACATGATTTCTCTTTTATCTATCTAGTCTGGAGTTCACGAGTATCATGACGAATTTAATTAGATCTCCGAACATCTGCGCTCTTAATTATTAAATATGTTTAAAGGACATTAGATGAGGAATAATTTAGGTACTGAATTTCCAAATGCTATTTCTAAGGAATCATTATAAATTTAAGATGTGTAGATATAAAACTATAAACAATTACATATTGTACATATTATATCGAAAAATTAAGAATGAGAAGGTAATTTTTACCGTCCAAAATTTCACGTTACTGCCATCTACTACCGAATAGCAGAACTAAAATTCATACATTTATTAACACGTCACACTAATACTATAAAGATGAAAGATTAGATTGTCTATTGGCATTCAATATGCTGTGAAACTACTGGACCGATTTAAAAAAATATTGCGTTACTTATATAACTACATTACTAGACAGAGACACAGATACAAGAATACTATACTAGTGCCTGAGAGTAACATAGGCATAGCATAGGCAGGGCTAACATAGGCCAATAACATCACGCTACGATCAATATTATGGGAAAAAAATTATAGATTATAATGTACTAGTGTACATTATAGTCTATACTTCTAATAATATAATACGAGTATACTAATATTAGTATATTATAAAGATGAAAGATTTGATTGTTTGAAGCGAACAGGCTTCTTTACTAATGATCCGATTTTAAAAATTCATTTACTGATATGTAGCTACATTATCCCTGAGTAACATAGGCTACTTTTATCCCGGTAATGTGTTCCCACGGGAACCGGGCACGAAAATACTGTATCACGCGGGTGAAGCCAGCGATCAGCTATCTAATGTGGGATATACGACCCCGTAAAAGTATAAAATTAATATGCATTCTAAGTACGATTAAAAGTAAAACGAATGACTCAATCTAGCTGTCAGTGACAATCTAGTATAATTGACCAGAGACAAAACTTAAATTACCATTTCGCCAAGAATACGTCAGTTCCCGTCGACTCAATGGCCCTATACTTGACCTAAATAGGTATCATGTCGCTGGTTTCCTAAAAAACTGTCGTTACGAAATGACCCGGTACTTTATCTGTCACATAGTGTCCTTGCACTCATTAGGATGTAGTAGATCTTCATACTTTAGCCTTATAAACTGTAAGCGCCGTGGTTAATATCTAATAAAGGATGTGTTTATTCCTCCCACTAGAGTTGAGTCTCTCCATTATTGCGGAAAACCTCGTGCTAATAGGTATTCCGCATTTAACGTGATCTTTGTTTAGAGGAAGGTGAAGAATTGATAGTGATGTCTTTTATATTAGGTAGGTAAGTAGTTCCTTCTACTTGTCCATCCAAAGGTAAGAAATCAATGTTTTGGGTGCCATTTTTACATTTTTTTTTTATTCACACAATTATTTTTGTTATTTATTTTGTATTGGTGTACAATAAAGTTTATGTACACTAATACAATGTTGACCTCGCTGAGTTTCTTGCCCTTCTTCTCGGTGTTTGGTAATCGAATGGGCAGATTTCTTGACATTCAAAAAGTGTGTATTAAATGCTCCTATTTTTAATACAAATATTTTACATTACTTCTACTTATATTACTTGATTTGATTGATTTATTAAATTCAATTCAATTCACTAGCGCCAGTCTTTGAATATTAAATGTATATGTCTCTAAGTAGGTATGCAATGACTTTTGAAATATTAAACCTAATAGGCATAACTCGACAGTGAGTTCAGTTACCAATCCTGTAGAATACTTAGTAGGTACACCTGGTTATAACGAAGGTCGGTCTCAATTGGCGTGTCTGTTTGGCAATTAAGAATACCTACATAGTTGTATATCTCAGAACGCACGTGTTCTAATGAGTTTTACGTTTGCTTTTATCACAGTATAAATAAAATCTAGATGTCCTAGATCCGCCAGCGCCCTGAGCCCTCTGGCACTATGGGGTTGTCCTTACGAGTCTGTCCTTACCCGGGACGACTGGTAATGGACGATAGGACAATAGCCGCGGATATACAGGTGTCCCAAGACGCTGCCACGTGGAGGGAAATTACCTTAAATATTGCAGAAAGACAAATTTACTGAAAATAGTCTTTATATTATTTAAAAACAATTTTAACTGCGTTCATAGATTTTTGAGAAATCATCCGTGTGAACGGAATCGGCTGGTGGCTTTTTAGGTTACCTCTGGCGCTCCGCAAAAATCGGGTTCCAGACGCTCACTTATACGGTATACCGAACAACGTTTCTTATCTTGTCCTGGAGCTTAGGAATAAACTGAGACTTGGGATGCCGCTCGCTTTGCTCCCTTAATCTATTACTGACCAACAGAGCGTGAGAATGAGAAGTCTGGAAAAGTCATCATCAATCAAACATTGCCTATCTATATCTACCTATACTACTTACTAGGTACTATACCTATTACTATTATAAAGAGGAAAGATTTGTATGTTTGTAATGAATAAACTCAAAAACTACTGTGCCGATTTAAAAAATTCTTTCACCATTGGAAAGCTACATTCACCCTGAGTAACATAGGCTACTTTTTATCCCGGTAATGTGTTCCCACGGGAACCGGGAACGAGCAAACTAAATCACGCGGGCGGAGCTGCCGCGATCAGCTAGTGAGTAATAAAGATAGACGATGACGTATTTTTACATGGGGCACACTAAAAGTTTTACACTTCTAGCTAATCGGAACTATTTGAATTTCGAATGTTATATTTTTTTAAACGTTGCAACCTTCTTAGTACTAAATAAAAACAATTGGCGGGAAATCATTTGTCAATTGTTTTTTATCACACATCAAAGTTCTACGTATACAACGAAAATGGAATTAAGTCGAAAAGATTTTAGAGCGGTGATATTTTATAATTTTAAAAGTTCTCTCTCTCCGCAAGACTGTGCCGCTCGTCTTCAAAATGCTTTTGGGAGAGAAGCACCTTGTTTGAGCACCGTGAGGCGATGGTTTGCTGAATTTGAGAGAGGTCGAGTTTCTTTACATGATAAATTTCGTGAAGGGCGGCCTTCAACTGCCGTCAACGAAAATAATGTGGCTACTGTTAAGCGGTTAATTGAAGAAAACCCGCGGATTATCTATGAGACAATTCGATGACTATTCGGGATTGGTATGAGTCAAATCCAGAAAATTTTACACGAAGAATTGAAAGTTCGGAAACTTATGTTGTCGTTGGATCCCTCATGAACTGACAGCGGAGCAGAAGCGGGCTCGCGTGGAATGGTGATCACAGATGCTACTGAAGTACGACCACGGACATTCTAATGCTGTTTATGACATTGTCACAGGAGACGAAACGTGGATTTATTGTTCCGAAAAAAAACAGCAATCTTGTGAATGGGTGTTTGAAAATGAGAACAAGCCAACAAAAGTGAGGCAGGCGAGAAACGTTGGTAAAAAAATGATCGCGTTTTTTTTCTCAGCTACGGGTCCCATCTGTATAATTCCACTTGAAGATCAAAAGAGTGTTAATGCCGAGTGGTATTCTACCATTTGTTTACCCAAGGTGTTAGAAAAAGTTCGCGAAACACGACCCAAAAGCCGCGTTCTCCTACATCATGACAACGCTTTTTCACACACGGCCAACAAAGTCATTTTTAGCTTCCGAAAAAGTACAACTCGTCACCCATCCTGCGCATAGCCCCGACCTAGCACCCTGTGATTTCTATATTTTCCCCAAAATCAAAGATTTGATGAGAGCTTTCACTTTTACCAACTCCGAAGGGGCAATGATAGCGTTCAATCAGCACGTAATCAAATAAGTAAAAAGTTCTAATCATAGTAAATTGATTACACTTGCATTGTGCAGTAATATTTCGATTTAAATCGATCTTAAATAACGTAAAATAAGAGAATGTTCTTTGGGCTTGACGAACTGATGACGTCACGATTATCGAAGTATCGATAAACCATGGCAATATGAAGTATAATGTTATACGTACACGCCAGTTTTTGATCACATTAACGGGATAACAAGTACCATATTATAGTGCTACTTTTTATCCCGCTAATGTGTTCCAGTGGGAATTGGGAAGAAGAAACGGGTGGAGGCGCGGTAATTTGCCTTAGAAGCTGAACTGTTTCATGGTTATGTACTTACCAATGAAAAAAATCTTTCGAGTATGTATATAATATCCTAAATGGTAAACCTTAAAGAACCATAGGTTTGTCATGTTCGTTTGTCCGTCTGTCCATTCTCGACTTTCCTCCTAAACGGTTAAAGCTAGGAAAATGAAATTTTGCATAAATATGTGTATTTATGACGTGACCAAGGGTTACAATAAAATAGTGAAAATATTTTTTTGGGTTGCCTCCCGTATAAATAAAGTGAAAATGTTTTTATTTCTACCGTCAACCCCATTGTGTGTGGTATGAATAGATAGTTCTTTTAACAATATTAAGAAGTTGCAAAGACAACTTTTTGATTTTAAAAATCCGTTTTCCAGATATTCAACTTTAAAATCCATATTTTCGTTAAAACAGAGCGTTTCCTCTAAAATCTAAACGGCTGACTCGAAAAATCTTAAAAAATCATGATGGTAGTCTATGTAATTAAACTTTAAAGAAAAACTATAACAGATCAGATAACTTTGTTAGTTCAGGAGTTATAGGCTATATTTTTCGTTTTTGAGGACATAATAATATAATAATAATTTATTCAATTCGTACATGATTATTACGCAGCGTTGTCCTAGCTTACATAATACATTAATGAGATAAGGAAACCAGTAGGTACATCAAAAAAAAGGTCATGGAAGAACTCCTCCCCCAAACTAGGCAGGAAACCTGTCTGTATCTTGGGAGAGGCGTCCATACATAGCAAGTCTCACAGAGGTTACAAAAAATCTGGTTCTTGCGGTAGGCGATCAGTGTAAATATATAACATGACTACGAACACACACTTGGCCGGTTTTTATTATTAACTAATGCCAGTGCGAAAAGGAGACGTAAGCTAAAAGTATAACCGATTAGTGAGATTCTATTGAATTACTCAGAAATAACACTCAATACTATCGATATTTTGCGTATTTCATAGTGTACCTACACAACTGTCAATAAATTTAAAAAACTAATAAAAAGTAAATTGTGCCATAAAGCTTATTATAGTATTAATGATTTCTTAGATGACAAGGCGGCCTGGTTGTAACAACGTAACGAATTGCTCCTTTCTAAATAACTCTGTATTAGATTTAAGATGAAATATTTTGAAAAAAGCCGAGCTGAGTTTCTTGAGGGCTCTTCTCAGTCTCGTTGCATTTTGGAACCCTCGGTAGAGTCACACCAACTTCTGACGAATCTAAATAATTTTCTGAAAATTTCAAAGATAATAAACGTTATTTTATTTTATTTTATTTTATTCAACACAATTTCACACACATTTGCATTTTGATTTTGGGATCGCCTCTGAAATGTCTTTGTATATCTTTCGACATACTAAGGTAGGGTGGGTGATTAACGCCCGTGGTCTATATACGCCCAGGTAGCAGAAAACATACTAAATATAGAACTATTCAGTTAATACTCCACGCACACATAGAATGAACCAATAAGAAACCGCAAGGCGAGCGACGACGCGCTCACGCCACTACGCGCGGCAGTGTGACGTCGCGCTCCGGCAGGATCGGACACGTACCACGCTGTTATAAGAAGTGCCATAACGAAATCGTAAGTTTTTTATGTGTTTTTATGCGTTTTGGGTTCATTTTTAGGATTTAATCGCTTCAGGATAAACTTAGTTCACTATTGCTTGAATATTTGGTGTCGATTTCAATATTTTTTCCCAAAAACGTGTCATTTGAATCAGTGTCAGATAATAACGCCCGGCTGGTTAATAACGCCCGTTAAAATAACAGTTGGGTGCTATTAGACTACATGGGCGCTATTGCCATAGACATAGGTAGCGCATTTATAACTTCAGAAACTATTAATACTTAATATACGATAAGTTTAGTAGTGAATCACAATTTTTTTTTAATATTCATATATAATTGTATAAAAATCATTAATGTAATTTTAATTATTATCGACGTGAGCAATATGAATCCCCAATATTTATTTTCATAAAAGTAATCGTTTATGCTTTTAAATATTTCTTTAATAAGAATGAAATTAATATATATAGGTAACTGCCTCGATGGCGCAGTGGTATGTGTATACGACTGCCGCGACGATTCCTCCTACCAGCAAAGAGCTGATTGCATAATTGCTGATGTCGTGTACACTTATGTCTGCCGGTAGCACCTCTAATTCCTTCTGTGCTGCCAACTTGTTGTCCAAAACTCGGTGTTCTTCTGATAAGTTCAGCCGGGACAGCACAAACTTTGTTGGAACGTCGTTGAGGAATTCCATATGTCGTTTGGAGAGTCGATGGTAGGTGTTTCTAAAGTGTATTGAATATTTGTTTTGCTACTAAAAACATTATGCGAGTAAATAGTAGCATCGTTGTGTTGAATTACACAATCCTGACCTAGTGCAAGGAGCCCGGACTTTGTTATTGTTGTCTGTGTAACTCGATTCTCGCATACTATACGAGTCGTACACTCATTAATACAGGTGTATAGCCATATGTTAGGTTTTTGTAATTTTACCCATTGGTCAGTGCACTGTTGTGATATCCAGTTGCATGCGACCTTGTTTACGTTTTGACTCAATATCGTCGCTTCACACGATGCTGCTGAACTATGTAAGTTGCGAATAGGAGTGTAGGCGTGACAAATATAGTCACCTACACTCATAGCTGTACACTGCTCCATGTCTGATCGAACCACAAGTATCGAGCTGGAGGAGATCGCTACTTAGGCGGAAATAGGAAGAGGACAAGGAGGTGGACAGGTGCAGACCAATCCTCGGCCGGCCCCAGAAACAAGATTTAAACTTTGATTAATTTTAACTTTATTTTATTTTAACTAACTTTTATTATGTATAACATTTAACTTGTATTGCTTTATGTTTGCTTATGCTTTTGCTATTTTTAACTATACATAACTTGTAACTTTAACTATAGGTAATCTGCGTATGCACATTTATCTCTCCCTCGGGAGCATGTACGAGCCAATAATGCTCGTACAGCACTTTTCTACGGTATTAATAAATGCCGTAGTAAGCGAGGGAAAGTAGTCGTTACTTTACCGCCGCAACGCGCTAATTAGACATTATTTTACTGTGTACTCACGTAATTCTAAGTGCGACTCAGAACATCTATTTATATACCTACAAACAATAAACGACAGTTTTTACGATATAGTGGTTTTCCTGTCAAACACCTGAAAAACCCATACATCTAGTGGTCCTTCGAGCCGGATGCAAGAGGTCTCGGGTTCGAATCCTGGGTCAAAATAATTTGTATGATCTGCAAAGAAGTTTGTTTCGGAGTTTGGGTGTTTCCTATGTATAGAAAATATGTATTTATATAGTAATTTGGGACTAGATGGCGTTGTGTGAATGTGGTAGAATATTATTATATATAAATGTAATGATGTTATTATGTTACTTTATTTATTTTTAGATATCAAGATGTCGCCTCGTAAAAAGAGAGGAGAATCCTGGTTAGAACATGATTTGAAAGCCGCGTTGAGAGCTGTTAGAAAAGGAAAATTGAGTCAGCGAGCCACATCTCTGAAGTATAACATACCGCGACGAACACTAAGGGACCATATAAAAACCGGTCAAGATGTGAAACGTATGGGACGAAACCCTGTTTTAACAGAGGCTCAGGAAAATGATTTGAGTCACAGAATCAAGAGGTTCGCAAATATTGGAATACCTCTCACACCAAAATTTATCAGAAAACAAGCCTTTATGTTTTGTGAGAGATTTGACATAAAACATAATTTCAATTGTACAAAAAGGAATACTTATTACCTCCGGGCGGTATTACCCGCTGACGGTGTAATTGCGCCCAATGAACATAATAATGATTATCTTAATTCTGCCCTAAAAACGATTAGTACGCAAAATGATCATGATATGTTATTTGAAAACTCTCAAAAAGTTCCTTATATATGACCAAATACAAATATACCATGTGATATTAGTTGTATTGTTAAATTGAACAAAGTCTATCTTAAATGTTGATTTTATTTGTTTATTTTTAGTGTAATCTCGTTATTACAAAGTGAGATTTTGATTGTGAGATTATTTTTTTTATTTTGAGTCTAGTTCTATAATTAAAGCCTAGTTTATAAGACGGGCGTCAAAAGACACATACATTTTAATAACGCCCAAACTACACTTTTTTTAAAAGCTGGATATCAATGAGTATTTTGTGTAAAATTCATTGTAATGTGTCATTTTTTGTAGCCGAAATAAACAATCATTTGTTTAGTAAGTTCTTTGTTTTATTTTTCATTTAAATAACAAAATTATTTGAAATTAATGTTAGGTGGGCGTTAATCACCCACAGTACCTTATATCTATAGGAATAACTAGTTCTTCTGTTCAAATTAGCAAAGTCGCACGATGGAGGTACAATTTAAAAAAGAAGAAGAAGTAAAGATAGTAGAAATAATATCCCACAGATTTTAGTCGGAGTATAATTATTACCGTGATAGTTTAACACCAGTGTAACTTCGAGATTGGTCGAATCCGGCCAAGTGTACCAACTCGTAAATCGACTACCGCCGTAATTCGATGCCCCAGGGCTTTTTGTCATGGTGTCATACTTACTTAAACTACCAATTGATTGCCATGTTCTTCGTCGGTAAATACTTGGATATTTTGCTCGAGTTCATGTGAAAAACTCTTAGGTACATGTTGTAGGTATTTTAGAATTTTAGATCATGGAAATTCTACTCATCGAATACAACTTTTAAGAGTTTCGATTACGTATTTATTTCCATAGCAGTTCAAAACATAGAATCACACTGGAACAAAAACAAACCATACATCCATATAGTCGCGGTCACCCACTACTGACGTGCACCCACTTCTAACACAAGCACTTTTAGCTGACTTAGACGACATTTCATTCTAGCTGGAAGAGTTGCTGGAGAGAATGCTAGTACGTAGATCATATTTGCGATTGCTGGTATTCGCTGCTATTAGGTACTCTTTTGACTTTGCAGGCCATCATTGCCGGGTTTAAAAGATTAACACGTAAACCTATTCAGGTTTACGTGTTAATCGTTTCAATAAACTGAAGGACTGTGATTTTTTTATCCAATTATTGGCGAGTTTTATACGAGCTAATAATTTAATTAGGTAATACCTTAAATACATATACATCTAAACATCTAAGTCTAAACCATCCTACATTATGGTAAATAGGTACTCCAGTACCTAATACAGCCAATTTGGAGACTATTACTAAAAAAGCGGAGTTAGTACCTAAGTTACCGAAGGCAAGCCTATAATATTACCTACCTCTACAAGACTTAGGCATTTACTTAGACATTAACCTACCACCAACTGGTAACTTTAAGGTCTGCCAATCTCGACCGAGGATAGGCTCTATTTGCAGGTAAGGTTGGATCTGGAACCTGGTCTCTTAGGTCTTGTTGGAACCTTTGCAACCAATAATACCTTCTTAAGAGACTTATACTTAGTGAAATACATACATACCTACTATCGCAATCACTCCTCTTTCTCGTTAGAGTAGGCAGAGACTATGGAATTCCGCTTGCTACTATCTTGGCATACATCTTTCGCTTCTTCCACTTTCATTACTATTTTCACGCATGTTCTCCGGTTTCAGATCTCTTAACCTGGCCTTTCGACAAAACATCTCCGATTTGGTAGTACCGACGTACGTTCGTCTGTCGACTTTTCGCCTATCCTTTCACACGCGCCTTATGTATCTTTTTCGTCAATCTTTTTTCATCCACCCTCTCTAATTCTAAGTTACAAGTTGGGAATTGACACGATAAATGGTTAAATAATTGCATTTCATTGTGTGACTATAAAAGTATAGTATACGTATAGTATAAGTAGTGAATAGTAGCAAACCAAAAAAAAACATAATTCATAATTAAACAAAGCCTTCCCTCGTGATCGTGACTGACATAGTTTCCTGTTAATAATAAACAACATGTAAATGATAATTTTGAGTGCCCCACTATAGTAAAGACCAGTAAAATTAATTATGAATTAAGAGCCATTTCACAAAATGCACCGTCTTAGTACGGTGCCCACTTGTGTATCGTAATTTATGGTAATTTCGATTGAAGTTATATCAATATTTTGGCAAAGTATATGCAAGAATCTATATATATATATATATATAATACGCCAGTGAAGCCGCTTCTCCTCCTAAACTAAGAGTCGTACAGTCAAGTGTGGCACACCGTTGGAAAGGTCGTGGTCTCAAGTGGTGCGATAAGATCAGAAATTTGACAAAAAGTAAAAAAAATAAAAAAATTATTACTTGCGCAGTTTGCGCTAAGGGTTGCTAGTTTCCTATATTACTGCAGAAATCGGTTCTCTAATGAACGTTGTTTATTTTGGAATAATTTAATTTTTGTAATTACTGTGTATTTAAACAAAAAATCACGATCAAATTGCGATTTTAAACTCAAAAATTGGCCGAATGGTTTATTTTTTTGACTAAATAATAATAAAACAATTCAATCACCTGTTACATTAAATGACGATTAAAATATATATCCAATGCTTTATGTATTTTTTTAAACTCAATTTATAAGTATTTTTGATTGAAATACGACTCTGAAATCAACTCTGCGCCCGTTTTTCAATATAATGCTTGTGGGAAATTTATTACTATAGATCATATAAATATTTTTAGTAAATGTGTTACATTAAACGTCAATACGAAAGCTTGGCCCATTTTTTGCGCATATTCAATAACTTCTAGTTATTACAGACTATGGTAATTTAGGAGCTCAAAATATTAGAAATTCGTGCGAAAACATGAAATGGCTCTTAAGTTAGTTTTGTTTTCATCAATTCATATATTATGGTTATAAAACGAAAGAGTTTGTTTGAAGAACTGCCTGTTTTAAATTCTAAAAATCTTTTTATGTTGAATACTTACTTAGTTAATTTATCGAGGAATTAGGCTTATGCCATTAAATACAAGAAATAGGAGTGGAGAAGCAATGGTAAATGTTCTAAAACAGACAGACAAACATAAATCACGCCTATTATGCCTGAAGCCTATATCAACCGATGTATTTTTGTTTTGTGACGACATCAATCAATGGACAGTATTAATTGCGGCATATCTGCGATGTTTCATGTACCAAAACGGCAAAAAATCACGTTTGTTGTATAGGAGCCTCCTTAAATATTTGTTATATTCTGTTTTATTAGTATTTATTGTTATAGAGGCAACAGAAATACATCATCTGTGAAAATTTCAACTTTAACTTTCTTTCCTTTTCTAACTTTCACAGTTCATGAGATACAGCCCAAGACAGACAGACGGACGGAAGTACAGCGAAGTCTCAGTAGGTTTCCGTTTTACCATTTTGGCACGGAACCCTAAAAAGAGTGTTTTAGCAGAGTGGGTCTCATAACGGTCATTAGATTTTTCTTAGAATCGACGGATTCAGATCGAATTAAGACGCACAACATCAAGCAATTACAATTGATTTAACACGAATCACTTATTATACAAAGGATCATTGATTAAGTAGAATCAACAGGTGTTATCATGATATCATTACATAAAATGATGGGTTTACACTATATATTAATTTACGAGCCTGAAACTAAAAAATAAACTGGCCAAGTGCAAGACGTGCCTACTCGCGCACTCAAGGTTCCGTGCCAATTTTAGCTGACGAGATAATATCAGGGTTCATGAGATGGGTCCCGTTTTACTCTGTCGATAAGGAACCCTAAAAAATAACTATTTGTTTCTAATATGGATCTTTAATTTGCAACAGAAGTCTATATTGCTTTCCCTTATTGTACTTGGATCCTAATTAAATTTGTAAGTAAAATGAATTGTACTCTACCTCATCATTATTTTATTTTATTTAGTTGCTTAGGTAATGTACATAACAGTGTTTATATAACGCAATATTTATTTATTTTACGAAGCCGGATATAATGGCCGATACAGCCAGGAAATGCGTATTAGGACACAGATGAGAGAAGTCTATTAGAGTAATTGGATCACACAAATGGCATGAGTTAGCCAATCCATGATTTGATTACTGCAAACTCTGATGGACAACAACTTCTCGATGGTAGGTAGGTTGATTGTACTATTCTGTTTAGAGTTGTAAAATGAAAGGCGAAGAGTACAAGGTTCTTGCAGATATGACGAGAGTTATCGGGACTGTTGGCTTGTTCCATCAATCACCATCAAAAGGACTGATGCACAGATATCGATAAAATACTAATAAGTAAACGAATTTTTACTAGTATAACTATGGACTGATGTAATATTGAATGCCCTGTGCATTAATAAATTTAAATGTGGTTTAACTATCATCTCAATCACAATATTTAGAGAGCTTTGTCAAAGTAGGTACCTACGCTAAGACAGCTATGACCAGAGTTATCGGACCTGGCAATTGGCTTGTTCCATCAATCACCATCAAAAGGACTGATGCACAGATATCGATAAAATAATAATAAGTAAACGAATTTTTACTAGTATAACTATGGACTGATGTAATATTGGATGACCTGTGCATTAATAAATTTAAATGTGGTTTAACTATCATCTCAATCACAATATTTAGAGAGCTTTGTCAAAGTAGGTACGCTAAGACAGCTATGCGAAGTATGCGAATGACTAATAGGGAATCGTTACTTAGGTTTCCTAAGTCTATAATTTAAGTTATTGTCTATTTTATGTACACAAGTCGTGACAGCGTTTTATGATATAATCCAATTTTAAAAACACTGCCTTATTAATTAACTCATTCATTTAGTAGTACGGCTATCCCACTAATATCGTGTTGCAAGCCCAAGTGATTCAGCGTCAGCCGCGGATAGGCGCGTGCGCATACAGTGCATGCCACTTCACCCACACGCTCCTGTGACTTACCCTAATCATGCTTATGAGACAACTCACTCAGTATATTTTTTTTAATTCTTGATAATAAAATTGCTTACTTAAAATCTACTTACGTTCATTATTTTCAAAGCAATTTGCCTCTTTTTGTTTATTACCCTAATTCCAAATTAAAGTACCTACTTATTAGAAGTGGTCCAGAGAGAGACCCATTTTAGATTGCAACTGAAGACAGATTTGTAAAGCGTCGTATTTGATCCTTATCGATAAGTAACTCATGTTATTTGTAAATGTATTCTAAGGGTAGCACGAGGCCCACGTTGCCCTCACCTGCACGAGATGCACCTGCTGATAAAGCTGATAGACGAATGAGACGCTCAAAAAAGTGCCGGAAAATGGCAATGAGCTTGCCTCCTATTACGTGGGACCAACATAGTGACTGGCTAAATGTGGGCTTGTTAACGCCTCGCCCTTCTTAACTGCCTGTGTGTACACGACGGGTATAGACAGGTATTCAATAAAGCTCAAGGGGCTCTCTAATCCACTTATAGGCTGGCACTAATCTTCAAACTACCACATTCATAGGACAGAGCTCTCATTGGCGGATCTTGAAATCAGCCAATAAACAGCTCATTTGCAAAAGTCTCATTGGTCGATTCCTGATTCTACCAGTTCTGTAAGTTCTGTCCGATGAATGTAAACAGTGCTTTACAGTACCACATTTAAAACTACTTAATCAGCTGAGTGCTGAGCTACAGTGACATTCACATGTAAACAATAGGTACAGTACTAACGAACTGGTTCATTCATACTCTTTTACGTTTTAGTTAGACAATTGCATCAGATATAATCTTCACTATCCCATTGTCTCGTAACAGTACTTAATTGCCGAATCTACTCGAGTGACGATTTTTTGTTAATATGAACCCGAATATAATAATTCATCTTTAAATGCGTAACGTCCGCTGTGTATTATATCCGAACGTTATATCCGGTGGCATATGAAACCTTCGCTATGATACCAAGGTTTTGTTTATTGTGGTTATGGTGTTTTAACTTAGGCAAGTCAGAAATAATTACCCCAACCTTATAAATTATCATACTTCAAATATTTCTTAACTCAGTGAACCCCAACCTGAGATCTTTGACCAGCAGTATCCTATCCCTCACCGGAGCAGTGAATTGTTTCCTATTTAATTAATTGGCTAATTGTCTGTGATTCCAGGTAGTCCGATACTCGTAACTATAATAAACGAAAGCTGTTACATACAGTATTTGTAGCGAACTTACCTTATTCACCAAAACGAATAAAAACTTTCATAACACTAAACTTCCACCATCACATAACGTTGGCAACATCGATAGTATTGGGGCGGGTCTATGCTAGGGTTGTCGCACAAGCTGCGTGTGCGCACCGTTCGCCAGGACAGCGTGAACTGGCCTGCCAGAGTGCCACCTCGTAGTACCTACACCAATTGTATACCACGATCATTTAACTGTACACGCGCTAGGAAACAATTGACCGTATGCTTTTAGACTAGGTAGATAAGATTTTGCATAATATCTCGTATTGTTTATCTTATTTTGTATTCTCATTCATACAACTTTGTTTAGATACCTACCCTTTTAAGGTATTTCTGATGCGCAGTAAATTCACGTACTGTGTCGTTTATCAATCATCAGGTGTACCTCGTTGTTGAAGATAGTTTGATTATACTACCTAACTATCATTAACCACAAGGCAAATACAAATCAACTCCATAAGTTCAACTAGATTAGCCTACAAGAACGAAATACGAGTAACTATACTGGTACTTACTTACCTAAGTTTTAGGAGTAAGGGTCCAGAGGGGTAGGGTTAGGCCTGGAACTAATAAAATGTTTATGCCCCTGCTGGTTAATAGTTGCACCTATGGGGCTAAATCACTCATCATGATAAATTCAAACGCAACGCTCAAAAAATGTAGTGACAGAAGCTGAAGTCGTCGTGATTATTATGCAAATTAAACGTTATGGGATGTCGTTATTTTGCAACTTGGATGTTTCGAAATGCAGATGTTTAAAGATTTTATTGTTTTGAAACCTAATTGTTATTTTGCAAATTGAGTGTTTGAACGTTTGAACCTATACGTAGAAAAACAATCGGACAGAGAATTAATTAAAGTTCGGTTGTTGACAAAAAACAAATGACATCTAATTATTTTTTGGTATGTAGTTGAAATTATTTTTTTTGAGTCAATCTTAAGATTAATGACGGTGATTAGCGTCCAAGGCGTTTAGTTTTAACTGTGGGTAACTGTGACCGAATTGAATTTTTTAATAAGGTATATTGTTTATTTTGTAGGTCAAGACCTCCTAGGCGGATTACGGATATGCAACCGAAGTAACTGCTCACTGTCGCTATTTTGCTCGCTCCGTATGCCTATAATATTAGACCAACAACAACACGATTCTTTCACTGACTGTCCACCTGACCTGACGCGTTCACCGTACCTAGACCGGTCTACGTATGACTTTATCCTACCGGTAGGACCATAAACATTTAAATTTCGTAGCCATTTCGTAGCACAATGATGACAAGGTCAACCGAAGGGCTTTTGAATGCAACGTTATAAATAAATGTGCTAGGACAATTCACACAACGCCATCTAGTCTCAAACTAAACAGAGCTTGTGATATGAGTACCTACTAGATGCATTAATATACATTTGTTTACATTTATTTTGTAAAGACATACATATTACACATAGGAAACACCCAGACTTCTGTACAAACGTATGTGTCATCACATAAAGTTTGTCCCGACCGGGAATCGAACCCGAGACTCCGGCGTCGAAAGCGGATGCCGTGCCGACCACACCAACGAGTCATTCAGTTATTATACGAGTACAACCTGCATGCAATAGCTATCCCAAAGAATTGGAATTATTCTTGTTTGTAAATATCGTAGTCCATGACATTTGGGAGATAATGTACCTTCTGGACCACAGGAATGATCAATGAGCTATTAGCTAAGGTTGTCCTGTCATGTCACAACTTATACCTACTTACTCTTATACCTACCTACTGACATCTCTACATATTATTATTATTATAAACTAGCAACCCTTAGCGCAAACTGCGCAAGTAATATTTTTTTATTTTTTTACTTTTTGTCTAATTTCTAATCTTATCGCACCACTTGAGACCACGACCTTTCCAACGGTGTGCCACACTTGACTGTGCGACTCTTAGTTTAGGAGGAGAAGCGGCTTCACTGGCGTATTATATATATAGATTCAAAAAAGCGTCTACAAACTCGTACTGAAGAAAACGACTAACGAAAAGGTAAATTATATTTACAAATATAGAAAACGCTCGTGTAAACCTAGGTACCTACCAGAGTACTACTTACTTATCTACCTACTTAAAAGGATTGTTTTAACTACTCGGTTATATTTGCTAGTTAGTGGTTTGTGTATTGTTAACTTTATTATTCATCATTCACCGAGCCTTTTCCCAACTTAGTTAGGGTCGGCTTTCCAGTCTAACTGCGATTCGGCTGAACTTCGATATTTTCCGTGAAACGACTGCCATCTGACCTCCACAACCCATGGGTGATATGGTAGTTAGACCGGTCGGATATTTGATTAAGGGCTCCAACTACCCCTAACGACTGCCATAGATGTTTGTATGACAACCGGGACCGACGGCTTAACGTGCTCTCTGAGGCCCCTCCGTGCCTCAGAGAGCACGTTAAGTCTCAGTATCTTAAGAAATGGTCACCCATCCTAAGACCGGCCTGACTAGATGTTGCTTAACCTTTGCAATGTGTTAATATTGTAGGTTACCACTAGCCACGAGCCCATTGTTAACTTTATTGTTGATTCATAATTAATTTAACATTTATTGCTCATGAAAAATACCGACAGTTACTTTTACATTAACAAGCGAAAAAGATCTAACCACTCAAGTAAATGCTTAATACAATCATCTCAATTGCACTCAACTAAAATACGGGTAGGTAGGTAGGTATAGGTACTTACATACCTAGATTACCCAACAAAGCAAATGTCTATTGGCGACCAAGGTATCGGACTGTCAGGATATCCTGGTGTTCCTGTTATTTACGATGCAGTGGATCTACTTCGAAGTAAACTAGCAAAAACTAAACAGGTTGGATAAAACTAATACCTTTTTATAATTCACTGTGAAATTTCAGCCTATACATATGAAAAGTAGGTATAGTTACCTACCTACCTACAATATGCATCTAACAAACTTAGGTCCACAGATGATACCACAGATATAAGAATACTATACTATACTATACTATGCCTGAACCTAGAAAATCTAGAGATCTAGATCTGGAAGGTACGTACGAATACATACCTAGATAAATTTGTACTTTGTTGACAAAAAAATGTCTTATAAGTCCTACCTATTTGACGTTCCAAGTAAGTAAAATAAAACGCCTTATCATAAACATAAACATAGCTTATAGAATAGGCAATTCCCTCTAGGCGGAAAGAGCAGTGGCCATGACAAACGAAAGAGCATCGCGACACGCGGGAACGTAATTCGATAATCGTCGTGCTCTTGAACGTTCTGTCCGTCTATTTGTCATGCTGTATGTGTATATGACTCTGGCCGAGGATGTTGTATTGCAGAGATAGTTAACACCCTGTGGAATCAGGAACTGTTCATAGCTGCTAGATATATTAAACCTTGTCGCTTGTAGGTATAAACTAACAGAACGTTAGATATTTATAACCATAGGAATGAATGTCACCGCCTGATTGATTATGATGTACCTACCTATATATGAGGCATAAAATCTATCTCGTATCTACGAGTCTACAGTATCCACTTAGTAGGCACCTATGTTATGTTGTGTGTAAAATCTTAGCCGTAAATATTTTTATTTTAGAATGAGGGGTTTACCAGTTTACCTTAACAACTATATTACTACATTACTTTATTAAATTCAATTCGATAAAATTACACAATAATACCTACTAATAAATAACATGTTTATTTACTTACATTATGTAAATTGCAATGTTATGGTACAGAAGGTATATGCCTTTTTTTAATTCCGCGGCCTTTCTTGCGTCCATTGCTGGGCGTCTCTGGTATGCACCAGGAGGTATTTCTAGTGGCGTGGCGCCCGGCGGAAGGAATACCTTAGTAAACAAGATCAGAAAGAAGAAAAGTTTTTGCCACATGCAGTCCCTTTTTTCTCTTCGGTATTGAAGCTGGAAGGCCGACCCCAATTGCGTTGGGAAAAGGCTCGGTGGATGATGATTGGATAACAATGTGCTTAAAATAGAAAGTGTTATGGATACATACCGAGAACACCAAAACATCACGTAGGTACAATTTTCTCCTACAGACTTAATCAGGCACAACACAGCTGATGTTATGTACCTATAAGTATCCGTAAGAATACCTATCCTTTGTTTCCTATAGCCGTTGTACCTACCTACACACAATAAATAAAACAGGCTCTTCCTTTTCATGTCCACGTCATCATCCACTGAGTCTTTTCCTGGTCGGTTCGGTTTTCCAGTCCACTGCGATGCGGCTGAACTTCGATATTTACCGTGGAGTGACTGCCATCTATCCTCCACAACCCATGTGCGATATCGAAATTCAGTAAGACAGGTCGGAGTTTGTTTTCAGGGCTCCAAATACCCGTAACAACGGCCATAGACTTTCTTATAACAACCAGGACCGTGACAACTTAACGTGCTCCCGAGGCACGGAAAGGTCTCCATGTCTTAAGAAAATGGTCACGCATCCTTAGACCGCCCTGGCTTGATATTGCTTAACCTTTGCAATGTGTTAACCTAGGTACTCAGTTAGCACTTGGCCACAGCCCGTCATGCCCGAATATGACATTCTAAAGCGCTATTTCAGTCTTCTTTAAAGGAACTTTCAGTCCACCAGTTATGTTCAGGTTGTCTCCAGATAAGTAAACAACCATTTTGAAATTATCGACTCGATACATAAACACGAATCTGTCATAGATTATCCTAGGTTAAATTAAAACTAAACCTGTACATAAACACAAATTATGTTCTACTTAAGCATAATAAAAAACTTAATTGTTCGTCAACGAGAATAGAGAATGTTATTTCAAAATATTCTGTTTTAGATATTTCATCTTCCTTTTCCTAAATGCGGATATAATATGACTATAATTTTTCTTAGCTCCATTATATCTTTGTATGTTCTTTGCATTGCAGTCATTTGTAGCTGTAACGTCGACACCAATAGCTTTGTTGAAGTCAGTTCGTTACTGAATGTTTTCAAATCACTGTCCAACTTCCTAAGCAGTTTGCTATTAATTTCCATTTCGCTTTTCAAGTGTTTATTCGCACTGACACTAATTATTTCAATCATTTTATGAAGTTAGTCACTCGCGGGCGGAGCTCTCTTGGCAAAATCCATATACGTTTTGAGTAAATACGGTGATTAGTCTACTTACAAGACCAAAGTAACTAAAAAACTACGATAACAAATCAGTGATGATTGTATTGCAACAAGGTGCGTCGAAGATAAGAATTGTGGGGGACGCGACTCTACACAGTACTCGTATCGTCGTATCTTTTTTTAAGGTCATCGAAAATGCTGGATTTTCTTTCTCATCTTCACGTTTTATTTCCTTTATTCAATTAAGCATCTACCTAGGTAAATAAATTTTATATCTTATCTTAAATTGTACTTACTTTAATCTTATCTATCACACCCTAAGGCGCTGTCTCCACGAGCGAGAGAATCGCGGCGATATTTTCGTTGTGCCACGTATTTCTATACACTCTCTATGAACGCGTCTCCACACGGCGATGTTATCGCGGCGATATAAGTACAGACTTGTCGCGATTCTCTCGCTCGCTCGTGAAGACAGCGCCTTAGAGTAATAATGAAAGTACTTTTATTCTTACTCTGAGATCACATTGATGACGACTCGAAAACAACTGACCTTAAGAGCCATTTCACGTTTTTGCACGAATTTCTAATATTTTGAGCTCCTAAATTACCATAGTCTGTAATAGCTAGAAGTTATTGAATATGCGCAAAAAATGGGCCAAGCTTTCGTGTTGACGTTTAATGTAACACATTTCCTAAAAATAACTTATTTGATCTATAGTAATCAATTTCCCACAAGCATTTTATTGAAAAACGGGCGCAGAGTTGATTTCAGAGTCGTATTTCAATCAAAAATACTTATAAATTGAGTTTAAAAAAATACATAAAGCATTGGATATATATTTTAATCGTCATTTAATGTAACAAATGATTGATTTGTATTATAATTATTTAGTAAAAAAATAAACCATTCGGCCAATTTTTGAGTTTAACATCGCAATTTGATCGTGATTTTTGGTTTAAATACACAGTAATTACAAAAATAAAATTATTCCAAAATAAACTACGTTCATTAGAGAACCGATTTTTGCAGTAATATAGGAAATTCTTGCATATACTTTGTCAAAATATTGATATAACTTCAATCGAAATTGCAATAAATTACGATACACAAGTGGGCACAGTACTAAGACGGCGCATTTTGTGAAATGGCTCTTAATAATGTTGGGGACTTTGATTAATAAATAATCAAGTTTTGGGAGATGATGAATTTGTAAAATGAAGAAAATATAGGTAGGTTAGTACTTTTACTTATAGCAGCATTGGAGTTTGGTAAGCGGAATCAGAGATCCGATTCTCAGATACTAGTACTTTCTCGACAGATGTCACTTAACATCGCCCCCGAAAGGGCCTATTTACACCGGTCGATAACTCGGTCGTTACCTGGCTATACGGGAGCTCTAACGACTAATGTAATTCGCCGGTCCGACCAATGAAAACGGTTACGTTGCGGGCCCGTAACGCAAGCCATAGGGCGAATGACCAATGTAAACGAGGCTAAAAGACGCTTAAACTTGTATAACAGCGTCGTACGCGTGGGATAGCATGGGAACACACGAATTTAGCGCGGTGATGCTTAAGACAGCGTGATGAATGAGCATGGGAGGTTCGAGTAAAGTCGCTCGGCTCATTCAACCAATGATTTCTCCGAAAATAACCGTCACGTGACCCAATAAACATATTTTTTTAAATTTTCGGCGATATCATTAGTTAGGTTATCGATTGAAGTGGAGGGAATTGACCCACCCGTGGCTAGGTCACCTGTGGCTGGGATCTTCTTGCCTATGACGAACCGTTTTATGTTAACCGAATATAAAAACAATATTAATTATATTGTGTGTGCACCTTTCTAATAAAAATCTTGTGATATTTTCACTTTACTTTATTGGTATGTCGTACTATACATCCTATAACTTAAAATATTATAACAAAACAATTACCATATCAATGAAAGTAATAAAACATAAAAATATTAAAATTTCTCATTTATATATTACTATCTAAAAACTAAGACGACGAAATATTTTATACATGTTCGCATTTACATAAATTACAAGGCCATCCTAACTAAAGCACTACAGGAAATGTTTCGAAGGAATAGATTATGAGGAATTTTCCTGTCATGCATTTTTTCACCCGCAATGCGTGTTGATGTCTACGTCAAATCAGTTCGCCACTAGCCCTGTATCCATAGCAACGCGGGTGGCCCACGCCACATGAGACGGATTTCATTATTATAAGAAATTGGACATTGACAACGAACACGCATTGCGGGCTACATCCGCACGCTAGTGGAAAACTCTTGACAAGAAAAGCACTGTTATCATTCGCATAATAGTTGTGTAAAATGGTGACGATGACTTATCATTATCAATTTAACCACATGCCACTTCTAGATGCCTATAATATTATATCTGTGCGACACTCGTCCGCACTCCAGTGTGTCTAGTACCAGTTCCTTATGTTAATTTCCTCCATACATTTCACACAGCTCCCTAACGTTACCACAAGGGGCGCTGGTGTATGTGAAATGTATGGGAATACGAAAAAGTATTTTCAGAAAATTACCGTAAGGTACTAAACACACAGTACCAAGCGGTCGGAGCCGCGGGTTCCAGCCAGTTTTCAAATAAGGGTAACCGAATATAGGTTTTTAAATACATTATAAGTTTGATGCACAGCTCAACTGACGTAGATGTACATAGTACGATGGCAAATTAGCAATAATAATAAATAATTGTAATACTACATACATATACCAAGGACCTTCCTATATGAAAGGCTTAGTAAAACAGTTAAAAAGCCATTCTATTTATCAGGATATTGTATGAGTTTCAGATATTTCGGCACTGTTGCAAGCGCTTTGATCACGGAGGGAGTAACGTATCGGCAGTAATGGACAAAAAAATTGTATAAATAATAATAATAAATATTTTGGACATTTCACACGTCATCTAGCCCAAACTAAGCTATAAGCTTGTGCTATGGGATCTAGACCACTGATAAACATACTCACATATTTCTAAATACATACATAATATGCATGGAAAACACCTTAACTCCGAAACATTTGTGGATTACACAAATATTTGATTCGACCCGTATATCGAAGCCGAGACTCCGGAGCCGAAAGCTGATGCACTAACGACCACGCCACCGAAGCCGTAAATATAAATAGCTACCCTTTTCGAGCTCACACCACCAGGTACTATGGTTACACTACTCACTCGAACTGGATCACTTTTCACTTTTGCGATAATCTTTTTTTACACTCTATGATTACTGTATGTGTATCGACTCGCGATTTTGTTTTGAGTTTGTCCCGGTTATCGGAAACTCGATACAAATTAACATGATAAATATCCCGATAAATCGAACAGCAAAGTTAAAAAGCGTTAAAAATCAATAGTTATTAAACGGTAACATACGTGGTCTGTTATTTTTTTTAATACAACACGACATTTACAATAATTTTACATTCAAAGGCATTCAATTATTATTATTTTCATAACCATAAAATCTCAAATTTCTGTATAAATACATGACATTATTTTGGTATTTGAAGTCACAAGGTAGCACAATGTACAAGTGCAAAGCGCTTATATAAGTATAATTACGCAATTTATATCTACTATTACTCAGTCAACTGATTTCATGCAAATAACTCAGTCAACCCACTTCATGAAGATAACTTAGTCAACCCACTTCATGAAAATAACTCAGTTAACTGACTTCATGATTATAACTCAGTCAAAACTTATTAATTCCGCTGTGTTATTGTTGTGTTCTGATTTAACAGATGCCTGTTGCCCTTGGTTGTTGGTCTGCGGAGGACCTGGAGGCATATTACTTATATTTGGCTGCTGCATTTTGACCTGCATTTGCGATTGATTTTGCAGCTGATGTCCCATCATTGGCAATTGACCGTGCATGGGATGTCCCATTTGAATCTGATGTACCATCTGAATTTGACTTGTTGGATGGGTCTGAGGTAAATTGCCTGGTGGCATCTGCTGGCCTTGTGGTATTTGCTGGCCTTGTAGTATTTGCTGGCCTTGTGGTATTTGCTGGCCTTGTGGTATTTGCTGGCCTTGTGGTATTTGCTGGCCTTGAGGTATTTGCTGACCTTGAGGCATTTGCACACCTTGAAGGATTTGCATACCTTGAGGCATTTGCTGTCCCTGAGGCATTTGCTGCCCCTGCGGCATTTGCTGCCCTTGTGGCATCTGCTGCCCCTGAATCATTTGTTGACCTTGTTGCATTGGATTTTGAGGAACAGGTTCACTTTGAGGCATTTGTTGCCCGATTTGCTGCCCTTGAGGTATCTGACCATGCTGAGTCTGACCCTGACTTATCATTTGACCTTGATTAGGAATTTGCTGTCCCTGTATCATCATTTGAGGACCAGGTTGTTGTTGCATTACTTGATTGTGAGACATTTGTAAAACAGGCATTTGTTGACTCATGGGTTGACCTTGTGTTTGCGTCACTTGAGGTCCCTGAGTCATGTTTTGACTACCGCCAGGTAACATGTTGTTGTTCATCTGCATGCTCTGTGGCTGACCAGGCAATGGCTGACCTTGCATCATTTGTTGAGACTGTAGAGACATTGCTTGACCAGGAATATTCATTTGCGTCTGTGTAGGCATAACTTGAGGGTGGCTTCCTGGCTGTTGACTGTTAGGCGGGCTTTGCATATTCATATTCTGGAATTGGGAAACCGGAACTTGATTAACACCCGGTTGGTTACCCTGAGGCATTCTCATGTTTTGCATTTGCATTCCCATCATAGGATTAGTTGGGTTCATCATAGATTGTGGCATAGTTTGTGCTACCGACATTTGTGGCATCATTGAGCTAGGTGGCTGCTGTGAGTGATTTGGTAAGTTCTGTTTCGGTAATGTTGGATTCTGACCATTTTGTTGAGGGATCGGTTGTCCATTTGGTTGAACTAGAAGTTGATGCATGCCCTGTTGCATCGGCATACGCATTTGGTGCATCTGCTGTAAAAGCATTTGTTGTTGTAACGGCATTTGTTGATTTAATCCTGGTCGTGAGTTTGGCTGTATTGATGAAGCAGCTACATTGGGGTTCATAGAGTTTGCTGCCGTCGTAGTTATACCATATGTGTTGCCTAATTGAGGTAGAGATTGCATGTTGCCCATGTGAACGTTCATTGGGATGTTAGGAGTGGACATTTGTGGTTGTCCAGCAACAGTGGTCTCTGTTGTGGCTTGGGGCATCATTTGTGAGTGGAAATGTGTGTTGGCGTAGATCGGCTGGTTAGGGTATCCGGTTTGGTACTGTGACATGGAAACGCCCGGCATGTAATAGCTATTGGCGGACATCAAGTATTGATGTTTCTGTTGTTCTTGTCTCATCTGCATTTCTCTTTCTTGTTCCTGTAAAATAAAGTTTGTATCAATATATTTAAAAGCAATGAGTTTACCTAAACTATTCTTGAAATATTAAGATACAAATCATAACATACTATAAAACAAAGTCCGTGTCCGTCTTTATGTCTGCTTAGATCTTTAAAACTACGCAACAGATTTTGATGCAGTTTTCACATTAGTCGTATAAACCTTCCTCGAGAACCGGATAGAGTATCCATTAGGATAGAGTGGTTCTCGAGGAAGGTTTTCGTACAAGTATTAGATTTGCCAATATGAGGACCAATAAGAGATTGGCAGATTCCCGAATCCAGTTTGCAAGTATATGCGTGGTGGATTCTCGACCGTCCGTACCGACCGTCTAGTGTGAACAAGGCTTTATAACGTCCGCGCATAGACAACAGTACGAACAGCGGACATTGGCAGATTCCCGAATCCAGTTCGCAAGTCAATTATCTATGCATGAACGTCCGTTTACTGTGAACAAGGCTTCACAAAATACTTTTTTAAACTTTTGCATTTTGTACATAATTATTGTAAAACTTGAAACAGTCTTTACGCAATAATTGAGATATATACATTCCTCTTTATTCCCCGACGTTTCGAACCTGTTACTAGAGTCGTGGTCACGCGTTGATAATCGTGTAGAAGACCCGCTTGTTTCAAGTTGTATAAGGCTTCACAAAGTTTACCTGTACTCTCTGCAGCGCCAACTGCCTCTGGTACTGCAGATACTCGTGTTTCTTCTTCCTCATAGCCTGCAGCTTGGCGGCCATCTGCATCTGTCTCTGTCTCTCGGCCGCCTCGGCCTGCGCCGCCAGTCGTGCCGAGTGCTCCGCTCGGAGCGTGTCGAGAGCCGCTCGACTGTCGCGGATTTGAGTCACTTTGTCCTGTAATACATTCAATAAAAACTTGAGTTATAAGCCGCGACATTGAAAATAATGGTTGAAATTAAATAAGAAAAATGTACATTCGTAATGTGTTTAAAATAATTTTATAACAAATACAAATACATAATCAGATTTTCTGGCCCAAAGAATAAGTATCGCCATCCAACGTGGCAACACAGCCAGCATTCTGGGAACCTACCCAGTCGGCAATTACGCGAGGGACTTTTTAAACGATATTTTGTATAAATATATTTAGTGCATATTTATGTATAATTTAATTCTTATTGTAAATAAATAATAATTCTCATAAATCAGATTGTAGAATTCTTATCATTTTGGAGTTTTCTATCCTCTTTTAGGTTTTTGGTGTCAATGACCTTTTCTCTCTATCTACTTGGCATAAAGTAGGTATACCGTTCTGGCGAAGACTTGCTACGGACCGATGTCATTGGCACGAGCTGGAGGAGGCCTTTGCCAACAGGCACACTGAGCTTCGAGATTTCATTTAAAAAAAAATACTATTGAATTCAAATATTGTACATATATAACTCAGTAATAAAGGCTATATTATTATTATTATAGGTATACCTAGTTATAGGTTACCGCAGGTAAGATGAACTAAATTCAAATACTTACATATGAAACAAAAAATCACCAAATACATTTTCAATATTACCTGTAAACTCTCCAAATAGACTCGTTTGTCGTCTTGTAGTTGTATATAGCGCAGAAGATTTGAATGCATTGCCGTTATGTTCATGAACAGAGTTTGTACTGCCGTGTCGTTGGCAATGGAACGTCCGCTGTCAAATTGGGAGAAAGACCATGTAAGTAAACGGCGCTAGCACAAATTAAAACATTTCGACAGGGTAAGCCAATTGCCATTACCTGGCATAAAACTAACTAAACTAGTCGGTAATTCTGACCTAAATTCTATCAATCAGATCCTATGTTATGCTACTTTTAGGCACTTGCCGACGTTTGGCAAACTTCGACATGTCAAGCTTTCACAAACGCTTGGATGCCACACGCTTGCGAGTACGTCAGTTTGATCCGGACAGGCAAGTTGTGCAGTTATGTGACATAATGAATATAACGCTACACAAACTACATAATTATGAACTCTGAACTTAGTATGGTATGTCGGATAATGTGTTTACATGGGATTTTATGAAATCTTTTTGAAATAGGTAGCGCAGCACAACGAAAAAACCCTTTGCACGACTTATGTCCAAAAAAGAAAAATGTACAATCTCATAATAATACCCAACTAGAGAAACGCCTAATCTGAAATATGTCCAAATATAAATACGTCAAACTGTAAAAACTACCAAATATTGAACAGTCTAACTAGAAATTCGGCCAGATATAAAAATGTCCAACCAGAAAAATGACAAACTAAGTTAATGTCCAATATAGCAAGTATCATAGGTGTGTATTTCATAGGCGGGACTTGAACCCACGGCTTCCCTAACAAGGCGAAGTTCTGATCAGTGAGCTACAATGACCAATTGGTCATCGTAGATCAGTATAAATATGTTTTTGTGGTTAAAATTTCTATCTAAATATTTAAGGCTTGGGCAAACCAAAAGCAGTTGCAGTGCGGTAGCAGCGCGGTGGCAGTAGTGCGTCTATGTTAGTAAATAATGTAGTTATATGAGGGATGACACACTGAACAAACGCGTGCCCGCTGAACCTACCTGCTCCGCCACTGCGCCGCGCACGCACTGCTCTTCGACAAAACATTTGGACGGGAGCAGCGCAGACGCGGGGCGGTGGCAGCGCAGGCGCGAGGCGGCCGCAGTGAGCACACGTTGTATTACTACAAGTTTATCATGGAACCAAATGGACCGATCTTCAAAAGATTCTAATTCCCGACATAGATGATGGTACTCCCCACATTCATCTCTTCTTTTATTTATATCGTGAACTGAACCCATATTCTTTTTTTTTCCTCAAAGCTAGAAGCAACAATAGCCCCTCTTCGTAGTCCGAACCGTTCAACATCTTGAAGTGTATTGAGTGTGGCGATCGATACGACACACATAACGCGGTTATAAAGCAGGACCGCCTTCGAACTGCTTTCTGACTGCTCATGTTTCTGGTGTGACATCAACCGCGACGCAACTGACCTGCCCTGCTAAGGAGCTGCGCCTGTCCTGCTTTTGGTTTGCCCAAGCCTTTAAGATTCGAAGAAGCAAACGCATGGCTTTCAAAGGAAACTACACGGTTTAAAACGGTTTCTCCGTTTAGGTTTTTGATATTTTTAATTGATTGGACATAATTATTATTTGACTTTATTTAATTGGACATTTTTATTATTGGAAATTTGTATTATTGGACATTTGTATTAATGGACATTTTTATTACTGGATATTTTTATTATTGGATATTGGCCGTGTACATTTTTCCTTTTGGACATAAGTCGTGCAAAGGGAAAAAACACATCCTTACGGCGAGGTCTCGTGAGCGACACTACAAATTCGCGCCAAACGTGTAAATACACTGCGTTCAAACAACGACACTAGCCCGGATCGGCACCAGGCTCCACCAGCGCACGCAAGCCAACCCAAACACCCTGACTACACACTTTTGATTGTGGAAGCCGGTCGAGGTTTGCCAAGCCTCGACCTACCTCGACCTCAACCATGGGGTATTACATAACACAATCTCTGCAGTCCAGGCATGTTCAGATAGTTATCCTTAAAAATAAACTTCTTCAAACCTTAGCATCGGTCGGTTCAGTTTTCAAATGTACACAGTGCTCGGTAACGGCCTTAGGCTTGCCCCCTATTACGTGGGACCAACAAAATTGTGCCACTGGCAATATGTGGCTGCGTAATGAAAGTGGTTGTATGTATGTACAACTTACCGCGAAGAGTTGCTTTTCATTCTATTCACAAATATTTCGACTTGTGATTTCAATGTTTCCACAAAATCGTCGATTTCTTTGTCCTCGACATCATCGTCCTGCTGCTTGGTTGTTGGAACTCTCGTGAATTCCTGCTAACAAATTATCTAATTACCTATTTTTAGGGTTCCGTACCAAAAGGGTAAAACGAGAACCCTATTCCGGACACTTCTCTTTCCGTCCGTCCGTCTGTCTCCAGGCTGTATCTCATGAATCGTGATATGAATTTGAACTTTCTAACAAGTTGAAATTTTCACAGATGTAGTTCTGTTGCCTCTATAACAACAAATATTAAAAAACAGAATCTAATAAATATTTAAAGGCCGTTTTGGTACGGAACCTTTTGTGCGCGAGTCAACTTATGCGAGGAACTTACGCGAGGAACTCAACTTATCGCACACGAGTTATACGTACTTCAACAACTTCCGAGGTATGTGATGCAGGCGCAGGCGCAGTAGGTGCCACATTGTTGTCTCTAGTCCGCCGCTGTTCCCAATAGTTGCGGTCCAAGTATCGGGACAACTCCGTGGTGGCTTGCGTACTGTGCTCCGGAGACGCGCTCACTGATGACGGACTTGGTGATACTGGAATGTTACATTCTATATTATTACATGGGGCACACTAAAAGTTTTGCACTTCTAGCTAATCGGAACTATTTGAATTTTTTAATAAAAAAAAGCAATTGGCAGGAAATCATTAATTTGTCAATTGTTTTTTATCACACATCAAAGTTCTACGTATGCAACGAAAATGGAATTAAGTCGAAAAGATTTTACAGCGATGATTTTTATGATTTTAAAAGTTCTCTCTCTCCGCAAGACTGTGCCGCTCGTCTTCAGAATGCTTTTGGGAGAGAAGTACCTTGTTTGAGCACCGTGAGGCGATGGTTTGCTGAATTTGAGAGAGGTCGAGTTTCTTTACATGACGAATTTCGTGAAGGGCGGCCTCTTCAACTGCCGTCAACGAAAATAATGTGGCTACTGTTAAGCGGTTAATTGAAGAAAACCTGCGGATTACCTATGAGACAATTCGAGGACTATTGGGGATTGGTATGAGTCAAATCCAGAAAATTTTACACGAAGAATTGAAAGTTCGGAAACTTTGTTGTCGTTGGATCCCTCATGAACTTACAGCGGAGCAGAAGCGTGCTCGCGTGGAATAGTGCTCACAGATGCTACTGAAGTACGACCACGGACATTCTAATGCTGTTTATGACATTGTCACAGGAGACGAAACGTGGATTTATTGTTTTGAACCCGAAAAAAAACAGCAATCTTGTGAATGGATGTTTGAAAATGAGAACAAGCCAACAAAAGTGAGGCAGGCGAGAAACGTTGGTAAAAAAATGATCGTGTTTTTTTCTCAGCTACGGGTCTCATCTGTACAAATCTACTTGAAGATCAAAAGAGTGTTAATGCCGAGTGGTATTCTACCCTTTGTTAACCCAGGGTGTTAGAAAAAGTTCGCGAAAGACGACCCAAAAGCCGCGTACTCCTACATCATGACAACGCTTCTTCACACACGGCCAACAAAACAAAGTCATTTTTAGCTTCCGAAAAAGTACAACTCGTCACCCATCCTGCGCATAGCCCCGACCTAGCACCCTGTGATTTCTGTATTTTCCCCAAAATCAAAGATTTGATGAGAGGTTTCACTTTTACCATCTCCGAAGAGGCAGTGATAGCGTTCAATCAGCACGTAGAAAACATGCCTTCAGACCTGTGGTCCTAATGTTTTAAAAAATGGTTCGATCGCATGAAAAAATGTTTAAAATGTAAAGGAGAGTATTTTGAAAAGCAATAAACATCATAATATTTTGGTTTTAACATGTTTTTTTTTAAGTTATGCAAAACTTATAGTGTGACCTACGTATTATATACAACACTAGCTGTTGCCCGCAGCTCCGCCTACGTGTTACTTTAGATCTTTTTCTTTATTTATGAAGCGATTGAAAACCAAACCACAAATTCAAATCGGTTAAGCCGTTTCTGAGGTTAGCGTGTTCAAACATTCAGACAAACAGACAAAAGTTCTAAAAACCATTGTTTTGGGTTTTATTGCGTAAAAGCCCCCCTACAACAGTTTCTCTATTAAGTATATCTTGTATTATATTCTCTATTATTTACAACGATACGTAAATTTACTTATTTAGGTACTATGTATATAAACTACTTAAATAAAAAGAACACGGCAAAAGAATTAGCGGAAAAAAAATACTACAATATCATGTAGTATTTAGAATAGTACCTAAATTTTTAGAGAAATTGCAAAACAAAATACACTCGTAATAATGAGAGTTCGCACACAGTAGTTCCGTAAGTAGCCGACCACGCGTATGAGCCGCGCGGTAGCGGTATGGCAGTTATGGCACTGGCACCTCGTAGACCTAAAGAGGCGACGCCGACGACGGCCGGCAGTCAACTCACGCATGCGCAGTGCGCACTCCATCGTCGTCGCCCGCCTTCAAAATAGTGTACTTTTTGACTAAATCTATCTAATAAGATATTCGTTGAAATCAAATGATGTAAAGGACTAATTTGTTCTAAATTAAGTTCTTATGACGTATAACGTATTTGTTTGGATAAGGATTAATATCGTAAGCATAAAAATACTTAGCTTCGCAAATCATGAATTGTTTTGAATCTATTTTGATTGCTATAAATTACGTTATAGTGCGTTAACCCTAAGAGGTAGATATATGCCATCGCGGACTTTTTTATAGAACTTTTTAAGGCAAATAAATTCGTAGTACACAATTTTAACGTTACTTTAACCATTTAAGCAGCGTACGCCACGGAAGCTCCCAAAAGAAATAATTTTCCCCGTTTTTGTAACATATTTCATTGTTGCTCCGCTCCTACTCGTCGTAGCGTAATGTTATATAGCCTATAGCCATCCTGGATAAATGTATTACAGAACTAAAAAATATTTTTTCTAATCGGACCAGTACTTTCTGAGATTAGCGCGTTCAACCAAACAAACAAAAAACTCTTCAGCTTTATGATATTAGTACAGATTATGTTTTTGGTATGTTGGAAAAGTTCGGATTACAGATCCACAGGTTGTGGCCCAATAGTTAATATAATAGTAGATAATGTATTATCTTTTTCTGCGACTTCTACTGTTCTGTGTTCAAAACCATGACCCCCATTATGGTTTTGAACACAGAACAGTAGAAGTTGAATCTCACTCAGGACAAATTGTTGTATGATGTACAATGTAGGTACATGAGTGTTTGTTCTGTGTTCAGGGTGTAATTTATATATGATGATTGATGATAAATCATAACATAGTATATAACATAGTCGATTCCGTTCCCTATGTACGCTTCGATCTTTAAAACTACACAACGGATTTTGATGCGGCTTTCACTAATGGATAGAGTGGTTCTCAAGGAAGGTTTGTGTATATAATTTGTAAAGCGGGCGAAGCCACAGGCGTCCGTATTTAGAAGGGTATAATTAAAACTTGTGGTCGCTGGTAATTATGTTCAGACATACAATACATATGGAACACACCTCCAGACAGACGACATTCGAAAGCAAGTCCAATACCTATGGGCTCGAAATGTAGACGCTTCGTTTGGTCTATGAGAATTACTAACTTTTATTACATACATTAATCTATATTTTACTTTTACTATTTTATAACTCTTTAACAGACAGACATACATCACGCCTGTATCCTCGAAGGAGTAGGCAGAGATGCATTACACACCCACTACTTGCCAGTGAGTTCGTCCGATTCCGTTACCGGATATTATGGAAAATTCATAACCATTCTGTAATACAATCGTCCGATTCCGTTACCGGATATTATGGAAAATTCATAACCATTCTGTAATACAAACCAAAATACCGACACCCAGGTCAGGTGTCACACACCACTAAATAGAATCTCTGCGAGCCAAGATAACTTTTAAATGAGGAGTTAAGGTCGATTCACACATATCAATAAGTCTCCCGACACAGTTCAGTATCAGTGCAAAATTTTCTTTGTAATGTAATGAAATGTATGAAAGAAAATTTACATGTCAGTGACAAATACGGCTCAGACATTACTGACATGTTTAAAAAAATGTGTAATAAATAATAATAATAAATATGTAAGGACAAATTCACACAACACCATCTAGTCTCAAACTAAGCAGAGCTTGTGATATGAGTTCTAGATAAACTGATATAAATGTATACATTTTTTTTGTATATACATACATATTATACATAGGAAACACCCAGACTTCGGTACAAACGTTTGTGTCATCACACAAAGTTTTTCCCGACCGGGAATCGAACCCGAGACTCCGGCGTCGAAAGCGGATGCACTACCGACCACGCCACCGATGCAGTCAATTTGTATGAAAGCATATGTTGCATTTATTCACCATAGAGTGAGCTTCACTTCACTGATATGTGTGTCGTAAGGTCGATTCACCTTAATTCAATAAATGACTTACATGTCGGATGATGTGAAGGTTCGGGTGCGATGTGCGACCGCGACTTGTTGCGGTCCTTCTCCTTCTGTTCAGCCTCTGATTGACTGAGAGCCAGCGCCAACTGCAGCTCTTCCTCCTCTTGTAATTCCTCTGCCGTCTTACCAGGGGGACGTTTCTTGAAATGAAAACAGACCATTGGTAATAATTTAAAATACCTACCCATACTTACTACACATACCCATACTATTAATCTGGAAAAAAAATTAAAGACATAAATAATCTCCCTCTAATATTATACATAGATAGACATACATCACGCCTATATCCCGAAGCGGTAGGCAAAGGCTTTACACACCCACACTTTGCCAGTAATTTTGTCGGTCCCACTTAATAGGGGGCAAGTCTATTGCCGTGTAATATTATAGATGTCATTTAAACTAATATTATAAAGAGGAAAGATTTAAAGAATAACCTCAAAATTTACTCGACGCCACTAGAACTGCTAAATTATCACTAAGTACTTGACATAGAATATACTTACTAGTAGATAAAATTACCACCCGTGCTGTGTGGAATGAACTGTTAGTAGTTTAAATAGATGGCAGTGCGGATATTTATTACTGTTCTACCTACTCAGCCATCCATGGGACAAAAGCGTCCCAAAAACAAATTTATACAGAGCTCTCGGTGAAATTTCTTTGTTTTTTTATTTCGGATTTACCTTCTATCTGACCTGAATTGCTATCAAGTTTTGAAATAGATAAAGTGAAGCTTAACCAAGCTTCAGTAAAATCCATTCAGTGGTTATTTATTTTTGATCTATATTCTTACGAGAATATAGATCACTAGCTGATCACCGCAGCTCCACCCGCGTGATTTAGTTTACCTACTCGTTCCCGGTTCCCGTGGGAACACATTACCGGGATAAAAAAAAAAGTAGCCTATGTTATTCAGGGTGAATGTAGCTTTCCAATGGTGAAAGAATTTTTGAAATCGGCACATAATAGTAGTTTTTGATTTATTCATTACAAACATACACACAAAACTACAAATCTTTCCTCTTTATAATAGTAGTGTAGATGTAGATAAATCAGAATAACAGATTTTTATGGTCTTTTTAATCTTGGAAAATAATATAATAAATAATAATCTTTTTAACTTGAGACAGACTGGGCACTTACCTGTAACATAGTCTTACAAAAACAAGTGTCTGAAACTATCTCAGCATTTAATCATATTTAGTCCAGCCAGAACAAGCACTACTTTACATACGGATACCTCATCCCATACTAAGAAAATGGCCATTCTCCTCAAATTCCCAATAAAGTGAAGATTAATGTTCTTTTGATACAGCATCTGCGTAAATACTGAAGTACCTAATAGGGTGCAATTATTTGGCCGACACAATAATTTACTGTGACATGACCCATATTAGTTCATAAAACAATACTGTGTGCGGCATAAGTTTATTTTATTAAACTAATAATTAATGTCATAGCAAACATAATTATAAAAAGTCAGTACAATACTATTTCATAATTACCTATTACCAAAATAAAGATTAAAAATCTAATAAAAGTCAGTATGTCCAAACCATCATGATGAATACTTTATGAAATAAACTCACTTGCCATCCAAGCACTCTCATTACATCTTATAACTTTACTTAAAGCAATGAGTTTATTTAATAAAGCTATAATTTCGGCTTAATAAAGCTATATGAACATGTTTAGCATGTTACTAAAACCATTTTTTGAAATATCAGTTCTGTCTCAGCCTTCTCACAAACTTGGGAGTCTCAGGAACTGTCAGAGGTGCTACAGACTTTTCTAAAAGAAAAGGTACTGCAGCTGGTGCAGGCTTTGCATGATGCACCAGTGTGGCGCGCAGTTCATCTCGAGCCCTCTGCTCATTTTCTAATAACTCTCTCTCTCTTTGTTGCCTTAATTTTTCAGTTTCTTCCTCTTTTTCTTTCAATTGCTTTTCAAACTTCTCCCTTTCAGCAGCTCGCTTTACAGTTGTTAGCTCAAATGGAGTCATTTTTACCTGCTGCATTGGTCTGAATACTGGCTTAAATGGCTCTTTGTAAAGAACTGTAGCTGGACGAGCCTCAAATTTAATATTCTCTTTATTTTCAGAAGACGCTGATGATGCGCTCCCTTTAACAGCAGTATGCATATGCTTCTTGACAGCTCCTGGGACAGGTTGGGCTTTAAATAAGCATGCTTGTTTACGCTCTTCATCTATCATCTGTTTAATTCTTTCTTCTCTGCGGCGTTTCAGTTGCTCATCTCTTTTCTCAAATGAGAAGGGTTCCGGTTTAACAGGGCCTGTCCTCAGAGGTGCTTTTTCTTCAGATTTGTTATGTATAACTTGTTTGATGTGATCAGCTGAATTTGTTCTTTTGTAGTGAAATTTTGGACTGACAGGCACTGTTCTTTGCACTGTAGGTTTCACTAGTATGTGAGGTTTTTCTAGAATATGTTTTGGAGCTGGGCGAGCTTTAAAATTATGAATATTTTCAGTTGATTGATGGGTTTTTTTGGGAATTTCAGTCAACTTAAAAGGTTCTGGTACTGTGATAGGCTTTTTAGATACTTCAGGTAGGTGTTTAGGGCCTTCAATGACTGACTTCGGTATAGGTTGTGCCTTGATTTTGAATTTCTTGATGTTTTCTATTTCCATTTCTTCTTTTTCCTTTTGAGAAAGAATGTGTAAGGGTCGTGACCGCGCTTTGCATCGGAGCATTGGTGATTGAGGGACTGTGAGATTCACAGGACCCGATACACCTTGAGATCGGAATATTTGTGGTCGGGTCGAATGAAATCGGCCAGGAGTATCCCGTTGATAGTGATAAACTGCTTCTGCCATGGACACAAACTTTTTCCTTGACAACTCTAGTGGTGTTTCAGATCCTTTACGGTACCTACTGTGCACTTCATCTTTATCACCAAATTCTAACTTCACAAAGTCTTCTCGAAGCCCAGCAATATCATTCATAGACATAGACTTTCTCATGCCGCTATAATCATCAATTGGCTGGTCTAGATTATTATGATCGCCAAAATCCTCTTCTAAAGGCGTGACTGGCTCATCTTTAATGCGTAAACAGCCGTTTGGTGTGAAATATATTTCACCGCGAAAGTTCGTCACATTTTTTGCCATTTCTTCAATAAAGATACACGTTTGTTTCAACACAAGATAACAAGACAATAAATGATGCGTTCGTTATTTTCAAATGAAACAAACAGAAACAGAACTCGATCTAAATGAGTGAAGGACGAGTGACGTATGTAGATAAGAGTTGCCATGTACAAAATAAAACTACAACTTTTTATTTAACTATAACAAATAAATAAAAATTGCTAATTATTACATATTATACTATACTATACAACGGGCAGTGCGCGGTCCGGGGTGCATCTGAAGCTGAATTGTATAGTATTGACTGAGTGTCAGTGCCGGATCGGTGTCCCTGGGTACGTTTTGTTTATTGTAAATTCGTACATTTTTATTTTAAAGAATAATTTTCGTTTGCAATCCGATGAAAAAGGTCATAGCAGTTTAAATTTCGTTTTGTGACTCGATTCTTTGTGATATTCGTTATCTTTAACTTACAAATTAGAACTATTTTTTATTGTACGGGTTTTGGCCAAATTGACGGCGCCCGCCTGGTGGTTAAATTAACAGTTTAGATTATAATAGTGACAAGAAGTAAGCGGATATATTTCTAATATTACCAAGTAGTACTTGTTTTTCGATGTATTGTTTTGGTTAAAATTTATTAACTGGCAATAATTTCTTAATAGTTCAAAAACAATCTCAATCACTGTACATATTGACGTTTCTGAAAGCCAAGAAGTTAGTTTTAGATAGGCTTTGCAAAGCTCTCTACCGCTGTGTTGTGATTTTATTAGATCAACCGAAGCAAAATCAATTATTAGACAAATATACCTACTCTAGAGGCAGAAAATATTTTATTTCTGAACGAAGAAGTTAAATGTCAGTCTCAAAGATTTGTTTCAGTTTTTGTGTAGGCAGTAGGGTCTTAGGACCCTAGCCTGTCCCTAAAAAAAATGTTTCCGTTTGTTTGACATTGACAGTTTGACAATTGACACTGTATAGTTGTAGAGAAACTAACTCGTAGTTTGTAGCAATTTACTTCAATTTGGCATTTTCCAGTTGCACGATAAATATTTCATATTATTTTCGAGTAACAGTACTCCCAAGTAAAAATCCCAAAATGACACAGGCTGCTCTACCCAATCCAAATACACTACTACCACTTGAGCTTGTAGACAAATGTATAGGTTCGCGAATTCACATTATCATGAAAAACGACAAAGAAATGGTTGGAACACTACAAGGCTTCGATGATTTTGTCAATATGTTATTGGATGATGTCACTGAATACGAATCGACGCCAGAAGGAAGGAAAATAACCAAATTAGATCAAATTTTATTAAACGGTAATAATATTGCAATGTTAGTTCCTGGTGGTGAAATGCCGGGCGATTCTTACGACGCATAGTAATGTTTTAAGTTGTAAATAAACTAATAACTAGTAATTGATTGCTTTTTTAAGTGTTTTATTTTATTAAAGTTAGTTGTTACCTCTTACTTACCCCTTGTTGTCTACACATAACCTTGCAATAAACGCTACGTGTGACTTTAAATAGACATGGTTATTTACACAATAAACCTTATTACGGGTGAGCATACTTGCCCAATAAAGTTATAAATATTCATGCTATGTGTACTACTTGATTCGAGATTTCTCACTCCTGACTATAAAACTTATTAGTTTTTTTTCAACAAGGTTTGTCAAATAGGGTGTTTAACAATACTGTTTCTTAGAATACATTTAAAATGTATAAGGCATACACAACAGTAAAATTCTCAGTAGGATTCAATATTTACAAGGCTACTCCCTTTTTATAAATGGCTTGAAATGGTTGAATTCCTGTATCCAATATTTGAAGGTCTTACGCTCAGTATATTATACACACTTTCACTGCATTTGATCAGTTATTTACTTCATTAGCATACAAGTGTTAATTGTGTGGTCAATCAGTACCTACCTACTTCAAAATATTCATTATGCTGACTTCAACTAGTAAGAATAACCCCTCACAGTTTTCTTTGCTTAAATTGTTGGTCAGCGTGGCCATCCAAAGATCTACAGTATTACAATAGGTTCTTCTCTTTTTTTTAAAACGTGGCTCCATCAATATTTATCGATGATTTCGCCAATGTCAAGGTACCTAATGCTTGATTTTTCCCTGCACAGAAGAACTAGTTCGCTTACTCTGAACTAGATTGCAGTGCGGGACAAGGAAACTTTGTTCGGTATTGTAATTTGAGCGTTTGGGCCTGGATTTTTGCCCAGCGCCAGAGGTAACCTAAAAGGCTACCAGACACGCGCTCTGCAAAAACCCGAGCCCTTACAATAGGTTGATTTTTTAGATAACTTACCTGGGGTTGGGTAGGCCCATAATCATTAGACGTGTCAACAATCTCCAATTTGGTTGTAGATGCTGCAGGTGGTCTGCTGACTTTGTCGAAGCATGCATCACAGACCCGAACCTATAAAAACATTTCTAGGTACCTCATATCTTAAGCAACAACAACACGCTAAAATAATTTACATTGGATGTAGAATGTCACTAAGGAAAGATAAACAATTATTTGGGCAAAACAAAAGGCTGATATTTGGAAAACATACCTCCTTTTCTATACCAAATTTGGGGAGTGTAGATGTCTTGGAGCTACATTGTTGACAAAACACTTGGCCACATGCTCGGCAGTGATGCCGCCGTACCATCAATGAGAACGCCACACGACACCTGCATAATTACAACTACGATATACAACCAATATTTCCGCCGGGCGCCACTGGAAATACGTTCTGCTTGTAACCAGAGACGCCCGGCAACAGACGTTAGAGAGGCCGCGGCCTTGGGCCGAAGAATTAAAAAAAAAACAATATTTCTTCTTACGCCGACTGTCCATCACTTTGTATGCTTCGGTCTTTAAAACTACGCAACTGATTTTGATGCAGTTTTCACCAATGGATGAACTCTTCTCTAGGAAGGTTTTAGTATACAATTTTTTAAGTCTGCTAGTATTAATATTTTGTTATAAACTTATCATTTTGAATTCACATTTTTCCAAACACAAAAAGCTCAATAAAATAACATAAATATAACTCTACTTTCTGCAGACTACAAAAGTATTTATCACTTAAATATACCAGTGTTAGTAGTTACTTTCTGCAACATATATTATGGAATTTCATCATCAATAACAAACAACATGGTACCCACCTGTGACAGACTTCTCCATCAGCCCATTCCGGAGCTGTATCAGCAGAAAACATCGCATCTGACTCTTTCAATGTTGGGAATTTAAAACCTTCTGCCTTCAATATATTCACAGTATCCTGTCCACAAACAGACTAGGTAAATATACACAACACCACAGCGTAAACGATGACTAACAACAACACAAATTAATTAGATACCTACGTCACGATTACGGTAAATTGTATTATTATATCCTTACCATTTTTTAAATAAAATGAACAAGACTTAGAAAATTATGTTTAGCACAAAGCATTGAGTTGAGTGAGAGCCCATTGTTTATGTTATTTAGGTACAAGATTATGACTCAACTGATAAGATATGACGCATTTGTACAGATATATAGCTACATTTATCTATGTAGGTACATGAATAATATATAAAAATGAAAGATAAAAATGTCATTGACTGACTGGGCATTTAGTAAAATTAATAGTAACTGCAAATAAAAGAAAACATAAAAAAACGTTAAATAACGAACTTCAGATATGTTTAAGTGAATGCATCTAAGTAGGTACCTTTTATCCTCGTTTGTACCTTAATTTATCTGTACCTACGGACAGATAAATCACATCGTCACTACCAGCCTACCAGCCAAAGGCCATTGACATTTCCTCTGATACGTAAACAGAACAATTAAGTAGGTACCTACCTCCTCTAATTGAGTAAACTAATCAAATAAGAGCTACCTACATCTAAGAAGCTCCAGAACTCAATGCCAAAGAGAAGAATTTTAATAACTACAAGTGTGAATACAGAGTGTAATAGAATGTGGTAAAAGGCTTGCAAATAGCGTATAATTAGATTAAAAGGTGTGGTATATAGATCAATATTGTGTGATGTTTGACCTTGACTGGACAAAGCAAAACTCGTTCAGTGAACTGTGATAGACAGACATTTTATGTGCTAGTTCAAGGCAGATTTTTGCTTTAAATTACTCCAAATTCTAATACTGAGTTCATCTTCTCCATGAATCATGGGGAGATGGTGTGAGAGAGAATTTTGCTGCCTACCGCATGTCACGTTTACTTCATGACTCATGTTTAAAGTCCAGTCCGGCTGACCTACGTAGTGTAATCACGTGACAGAATTTCCTATGATATCATCTAAGTTATCCGACTAAAGGGCAAGGGCAATCTAGGCTGTAAAAGTGGCGATGACCCTAACGTGAGCGTTAGCTACTATTAGATAAGTATAGCAAAAATCTTAATGTTAATTAAGATTTTTGCTATACTTATCTAATAGTAGGTAAATCCTACTTACAGAAAGTTGAACTCACGACATATAGGTACCTCTATACCTATGGAGATAATTATGTGATATAGGCACAGATAACTCAGATAAGTATATCTTGGCATTACCCACTTAACCCCAGTTTACCAATAAAACGTTATTTCTTATCAACATTTGGCAAATTTATCAGTTGATTTGATTTAAATTGTACCAACGTATGTATGTAATAATGATTCATTCTTTATAATAAAGTTATTTATTTTTCAATACATTAGGTAGTCAATTCACAATAATACAAATTATTACACAGATACAATATCACAGTCAGACAACACAAAATCATTATACTCTTCCCGCATCATTACTGGCGTAAAAGTGCCCATGATACTAGAGGAGCGTTGCCGCACTGAATGGCAATGGACAACCTTATTCTTTATATTTATGTAACAACTATAACTGACATTAAAATGATTTAAAAACAAATACGTACCTGCACTGCTCTGTACTTCGGCGAGTTTCTAAATGCGTACGCCCATGCTTGTATAAGTTCTAGTATTTTGCTTCGAAGATTGTCGTGTTGTGTGGTCTTCACTAGGTCACGGAGCATTTCGCAGAAAGCCTTTGATGTCACCTCGTCATGGATGCCAGACCCTTTGTAAAATATCTCTCAGTGTTAGAGATAAATATTTGTAAACATTATAGGTAATGATGAGCTTTTATAGGTGCATCCTAATTAAAATCTTGCATCTGAGGCGAAGGTACAATTAAATTATAGCAATTTAGCAGTTGGTATTTTATGAATGACTAGCGGACACCAGTGGCTTCACCTGCTTTAAATAATTTTATGGTTTCCGATTCTCATGCAAACACATTCTTGGGAACATAAATATAAGTAAGTACCGTATATACTTTCGTATGCATTTAATTAAAGCTGTTAGTTTGGGATTATACACAGACACTTCAATTTAATAAATATTGATTATGATTATAAGTATGTTACATGAAAATCAATGATGTGTAAGTAATATTAAAATACATACCACAATTTTTGACTACACTTTCCAGCGTGAGAAGTGCAAACATGGCCTGATGTGGATTCTGTGAGTATAGTTTCTTTTTGACAGCTGATACTGCATATTTTGGTCTGCAACATAAAAATATTTTAGACTTATAGACATTGCTAAATGCTTAATCGCTGCTTCTCAGATCCAGAAAGCAGGCTGGCTATTTTCTGGGCCCAAGAAAAAGTATCGCCATCCAACGTGGCAACACAGCTAGCATGCTGGGAACCTTTCCAGTCAGCAATGACGGGGAGGATTTTTTAAATTACATTTTGTAGTGTAAATATTTTTTTAAGTACATAATTATGTAATTTGTAATTCTTATTGTAGATAAAGCACTTATAATATGTTAAACTACAACTTAATATCCTAGCGCTTTTTCAAGGAGTTTATGTGGTGTCTTGTTCTGTTGTAGAACGGTCCCCCAGGAAAAGGGATTAGTTGATGTAATACATAACAATGGTGTGTTTTTTTTTTTTGCTCATATGAGTTTAAATTAGGAAGGGACTGGCTGGGCAGACAATTTTTTCTTGCTGAATATCTCCTGTTCTGTTGAAGATTTCTCGGAGTTAATACATGCATCGAGAGGTACATTAGCACAAGTTACGATCAGTACTTTTTTTATGTATTTCGAGCGTAATACAACTGCGGGCCCCGCTGGATGGATGACGTGGTTTATTGTAATTTTTATTAAAATAGATGAGGTACATAGGATCTTGTTAGTATAAATAAATAAATACATGATCAGTTGCTGGTTCAAGCCCAGCCCAAAGCTATAGTTTTAGTGATTCATAACGTAAAATTATTTGAAGTTTATGTTATGCTAACTTAGCCTGGAAAGAGCAATAACAGCTGGACATTATGATAAGAGCAGGGACCCATCTAATGAGAAGAACTAAGATGAAGTAGCCATTACTACTACTTATTGTTGCCTAAGAGTTTAAGTATTGTCAACTATTACCTAGAAGCATCTAATATAATTCAAAATTATAATCATTCGGTAAAGTACAGTCGTAAGATCATTTTATTTTGGGTGGTATAATTTTTGATACCACATAAACCTGTCATACAAAGGTGAAGGTGTATATTTCAGTTATAAAAACAGTGCCAGAACGATCTGCATCATATAAATGGTAAATTATTCATGTCTTCATCAAAATTCAGATCAACACTGACTGACGATAACAATATTATTTACAATATTTCATATACATTTTAAGACTTTTTGTCTGGACCTCTATAGAATTGATAAAATTACAACAATACTTACGAACAATCATTTTGTCTAATCAAATCACATATTTGTAGGATAGTCGGCCAATCGGGATCCAGGCGTAGATTGCTAGTTGCTTTATCTAGAACAAAGTTGTGTTACCAATGAATGTCATATGAAAAATGGCTATTACTAAGAATTAGATGAACATTCGATACATTCTTGAGATAGTTTAGCAAACAATATACCGTTACAATCATTTTACATCGGACAAAAAAGTAAAGAAAAAAATTCAATCGGAGAAAACTGTCCAATAAAATTGATGACACCGAAATATTGTTAGTTTCACAAAAATAATAAATATTATAATATACGTAAATGATTTTTGTTACTTACCAAGTAACTTATCAAAATTATTAGCTCGAAACATTTTTGCTCGCTACAGGCAATAATAAACTTTTGTTTTAGAAAATCAACAGAGATTGATTTGATGACCAGAAAAAATGACAGCACACTTTTGTCATTTTCTAATTTCTATTATATTCTGAATGTTGGCAATAGCTAAACGTCATTTTCTATCTATATAAGCATGTAGCCGCACTTTCCCACCTTTTTAAGCCTTATTCACATTCATCGGACAGAGCTATCATTGGCGGATTCTCACATCCGCCAATGAAAGTCCACTCAGTCTCAAAAATCTCATTGGTAGATTCAGGGCAATAAGAACAAGGCTTTAGGGTTCCGTATCGCCCACTTTGCTGGATCGCAATGGGCCGCATTTGCCCTCACGGATGCTGCGCTGCGGCCCGGCTCAGTGGGCAATAGCAAGTGAGCTTCATCTGTACTAAAATTCCGGCAATGCGCTACCTTTGACCCACCCCGCTAATGTGGCCAAAGTAAGCATTTTGCGCTGCGCCTTTTGGACGGAGCGCAATTTACCGGTACATTGCGCTCCGTCCAAATGTCCACCCATTTAGACGGAGTGCATTGACTGCATTGACAGAGCGGATACCTTTATAGGGTACTTAATAGGTATTCTAAACCTGTATTAGATTGTAATGCCTAATCTGTTATGTTTTTGTATTCAATATCGACTATGAGAGAGAAAAATAAAGAGATTTTATTATTTATTATTATTATTCCTCTAAGCTATAACACAAAGTTTACTAACTTTTAAAGTAAGCTTATTTCTTGATCAATTTTATTCTGTCAAATACTCTAAGATTTTTACGCTCCTACATAATATATTATATTTATATGCAACATTTTAAAACTGTTCTTTAAAAAGTTTAAAAGGTGTGTTTTGGGGTGGTTTACCGGGACAGCTAGTAGTTAAATAAAACTATTAAAAAGGAAATTATACTAGATGTCTTATCAATTTTTTTACCAACCAAATAATGTAAAACTTTTGACCCTGCCTGAACCTTTACAAATATTTCAAGATCAAAATTAGCGAGAAAAAAGAATGTAGGGGGCCAGAAGAGGCATGTAGGGGGTGTGGAGAGGAAGTACATGGGTAGTGAAGGGGCGTGTAGGATGCATGAAGGTAGCGTTAAAGGGCGTCTTAGTTTTTCATTGGCTTAGTTTTTTCTGTATCTACGAGTATGTTGACTCTGCAACGTCTCTGACGCTCCGAGAAGTATAACTTTTACAGCCTTGCGTAGAAGCTGCTTCTTTTATCATCTGCTATAACATTTGCGTCGCACTTGATGGTGTTGGTTGGTACGCATCGTGACGGAAATGCTAGAGTATTCGCAAAAATCCAATACAAAAAAAATAGTGCTAAAGTATGGTGACACGGCCGGGAATGTATTAACGTGCTCTCTGAGACATGGATAAACTTACATATATATGTTTCTAAAAACATACTAAATATACATAGAAAATCCAAAACTTTGAAACAAACGTTTGTGGATCAAACAAATACTTGATTCGACCCGGAATCGAAACCCAGGAACAGAAGTTGCATACTCATATCAATGCACCATCGAAGCAGTCAAACATGTCCTTTTATTTTTTTTTATTCAACGTGACCGCGGCCGCTCCTATGTCCATCGGTGCGTCTCTGATACACCAGAAAGTATTTCCAGTGGGCAGGCAAACATGTGCTAGGAAAAATATAATTATAATTACCGTACACTACTGCAAGTATGTCCACATTCACGATGTAACCATTTGGTTTTCGCAACCATCATTTTGTCAAAAATGATGGTTGCACCCCAACCGAATGGTTACGCTTCCAAACATGGTACCATTGACGGTGCAACCGTTTGGAACACATGGCCATAGATAATACACATTGTGCTTAGCTTCACCATAGAGTATAAAGAACAATTCCCCGAAATTTCTTTCACTTTAAACTCCAAATGAAATATATTTCATGGCTATATCCCTGCAGGGGTAGGCAGAGGTGCATTACACACCCACAATTTGCCAGTATTTTTAGTCTTACGTAATAGGTAATAGTGGGCAAGCCTATTGCCGTCACCGGGCACACATATAATGGGTTATGTCCAAAACGGCCGAATGAATTTCTAAAAAGTCTCGGCGTCTCGGACTTATATCCGAAATGTATTAAATAAATTTACAAACTTATCTGGGCAAGTTATCTCAACTACATAGTATCCGTGGATCTCAATCTATTTGGAAATCCAAAATGGTTCGACAACCTTCAAAAATGGGATATTGGCCTGTCAATTTTGACAAATGATGGTTGCGAAAACCAAATTTTAATGGTTTCATCGTGAATGGGGACCTTAACATACAGGTATAGTTTCAATATTTATACACATACACAGCGGCGGCCTTACCCATTGCGAGGCACCGGGCGGCAGGTCTTTGCGAGGCCCCTTTTTTATACCGCGGCCCAATGCCTCGGCCACCCCTACATCTATTGCTGGGCGCCCCAGGTACGCACTCGGAAGTATTCCCTATGGCGCCGGCGGACTTTGGCCAACTATGTGGCCTCTGTCTGGGGTTGGGTGGGGTTTTATCCCGCATCATTAGGGTCGGGTTTTATCCATCGTCGGTGAGTAAATGTGCGTTCTACGAGGCTTTATCACTGCAGCTGATCGTAGATGAGTCTGCGTTGCCCTGGCCACCGACTTCGTAACTCAGCAGAGAGAGTACGCTCCCTCTACCTCTCGGCCGCCACCTTCGCGAGCATGACGTGCTCGAAGAAGGACACGGGCACGTTCCACCTACTCCCGCTGGAGACCATGGCTCAAAGCATGGTTTCGTCTGAGAGGGATTTCACACCTAGACCCACGACGAGGTCTCAGCGCTGACTCGCCCACGCTGAGCGCTCCACAAGCGTGTGGAGTGCGGTGCCTTCGCTGGACCCCTCGCAGTGTTAACACTGGAGCGTGACCTCACCATATATCCGGTCACTGTGGCGCCTTTGCAGCCACTCGTCCATGATCGGTCCTACCGCTGCGACCGTGGTGGTTCCCCACCGTGGTTGATAAAGTTGCACCTTCCATGTCTCCATGAGATCCTGGCGGTGTTGCGAGCGCTGAGGCTCAATTTCTCGAGACACAGGCCTGTGGTCCCGCTTCATAACCACCTTGAGCCATTGAAACAATGCCGCAAAGAAAGGCTCTTGCTTCCAGGTCCCATGGAGGGGTTCCGGTTAAGAGACATGCAGCCTCTAAGGCAGTCTAAGGTGATCGTGCGTTAACCTCTTAATATCTTGCCAGACCGCTAAAGACCTTTCAACGGTCTGTTTAAAACAGTCACGTTGTTAGCCGTCAATCTGGCCGCCCATACCTATGTCTATCGCCCGTAACTTTAGTTTAATTTACCGTTACGTTATAATCTTAATAAAAAATTAAGGATAAATAAAAAATAATAAAAACCTTATTTTTTGTGGCTTGGGTCGTTGCGCGAGGCCCCTGCATGCGAGAGGCCTCGGGCGATTGCCCCGTTCGCCCCTCCCTAAGGCCGCCACTGCACATACACATACTTCAAGACAAAAATCACTTGAAATTGCAGCTATGTCCGGGACCCTCTTTGCAACATTATCAGCACTGTATTTCGTGATCTCGCTCGTGTAATTTGTAGTTCGGGTCGTCCTCGATAATTGTCGAAATGAAGAAAATCGAACTTTACCAGTGTTAGGAGTTAGCACCAATGTGTGGACCCGGGATTAGTCGAATGTGGATCCAGTCCTTAACAAAGAGCGGGAACTCAAACTCAAATTGATTTGATTTGACTTTTGTCAATGTCAGTCAAACGGAGCTTTGAGCTTATCTCGGTAGGTAGCGGCGGGATTTTTTACATTTTTCAATAGTTTTGATTATTTTGTTGTTTTGTATTTAATTATTTCAGGGTGGCTATGTAAAGAGCCAAGAATCATTATTAATTATGGAAGATGACGCTCAAGATGGGCCATTTACAGTTTGGCAAATGTTTAATGCTCCTACTATGGTGCTTTTCAATAATTTGGAACAAGCAGCCGATGGTTTAGAAAGACTTCTTACTTCAATTTTAAAGTTATCAGGGTAATTAAAGGTTCAATGAAGTTCTACCATGTTTGGTACAAAAGAAATTTGATAATTTTATGTAACAAAGATACCTTTTCAGGGATTTCTCTGAGGTATTGGTCCCCAGGCCTGGTTCATCAAGGTACCCAGACTCGTATTACAGTGCATTCAATACTTGGTTGGTTGGCCGGTTATTCTATGTGTGGTCTGTAAAAGAGCTATGCAGGTAAATATAAAAAAAAATCTTGTTTTTAAAAATAATCTTTTGAACCTTATAAAATATATCTGTATTGATGATTGAATACTCGACTGCAGATATTCTATTTAGAGGTAGGTAGCATTATTCTGTCTTGGCTGTTGAAATTTTGGTTTGAATGACTGATTATGGATTTTCTATAGTGTCCCGCACTGGTAATGACGTATATATGAACCTTATAATTATTTATTGACTGTACAAATGAAGTGAGCAAATCATTTACATTTCGAGACTAGACAATTTTTCTTTTGTCTGTCTCTATGTATGTTCAGGGCTACGGGCCATATTTCCTATCCAATCTCCACGAAACTTAATACTCAATTTACATTTTGAAAAAAGCCGAACTGATTTTATTGAGGGCTCTTCTCAGTCTCGTTGCATTTTGGAACCCTCGGTACAGTCACACCAACTTTTGACGAATCTAAATAATTTTCTAAAAATTTCAAATATAATACTTAAAAATTATTTTATTTTATTTTTTATTTTACATGAATAATATTTTTTACAGGATACACTTAACCAGTAAAGATGCTCAATTAAAAATATTGAATGTACTCTGCATGAATTCCGCATCTTATTATAATAAACTGCACTCAGAATATTTTTTAATTATCACAAAGTTAAAAAAATATTATAAAGAGGATTCAAACAAAGCATCTAATGTTTTGAAACTAGAGAATTTTACTTCCGAACAAATCAATGTTCCTAACAGTCAGTTGAATTTAGAGCCTATTTATGTTACTGTCAAGGATTTGAAGACTTGTTCAACATTAATTGATTTAACATTGCAATTACTTTCTGAGAGTTTGCCTGTAGATTCTATTCATATAAATAAACATAGAACGGAATATAAAAATTTGTTCACAGAAGTATTGTACATGCTCGACAATTATAATGTTGATTTAAAACTGGTTACTGTTAGATTTTTCATAACTTTGATTACAAATTATGATCAGATTGGAATTTCTAAGTTTCATTATTTGTTTCCTGATGTTTATACTGAATTTGAAAAGTCTCTTGAAGCTATGGTAAAATCGACAAGTTTACTTTATGAAAAAGGTGAAATAGATGCTATTTACTTGGCATCTTTTAATAATTTGATGATTACATACATAAAAATTATACAAAGTCACATGAAGAATGAAAATGTGTCTTTAAATATATGTTCAGTGATCCTAACAGCACCCGGCAGTAAGATATTTAACAATGAGTTAAAATTGGAATGCTTGCGTTTGAGTAAAATACTACCCTTTTCAAGAGACATAATTGATTTAACAAATCTTGGTGCTGTTGAACTAGATATGTTAGCAGACTGCTACAGCAATCATATACTGCAGCTAATTAATTCTTCACAAACTGAAAAAACCGTGAATTTGAAAGAAAATTGGTTCTACAATCAAATATTAAATGTGATTATGTCATTGAAGACTTGTGAGGACCACAAAACTGATATTTTTTTGATAAACTGTCATTTCAAAAGATGTCTTTCTGGGATAGCCATATTACAGTACATTTTTATACAAACTCAAGTTGTACATGAAGGTTTGAATACCGAATTACTGTTAAAACAGGATGCATCAACTATTTGGAGTTCTCTGATCAGAATATTGGAAAAACATAATAGTACAATAATGACCAATAGCGACTGTATCCAGTCGTACATGGATATACTGTTGAATATTATAATTCTCCAAAGGAATATATCTCAAAATGAATCTAGCAAAATACTTCAACTTATATGTCTACAAAATACTCCAAATTTTTCTGAACAGAATTTAAAATACAATGACCAAACAAAAGCTATAATTTTAAAGTATATGATGCTTGTACGACTTGTTCTAAAGACAAAAATTTGTGATAGCTGGGTCGGTATAATATGTAACCTAATGAATAATCTCATCAGTAATAAGAATAATAGTATTTATAGTGAGGTAAGTAGTGATTATCAAAGCAAACATGTTTTATAAATTACAAGAGGATGCCTGCGGCTTCGCCCTCTTGACAAATTATATACACAAAACCTTCCTCGAATCTGTCCATTGGTGAAAACCTCAACTAAATCCGTTGCGTAGTTTTAAAGATCTAAGCAAACAATAGTGTAGTTGTGAAAACGTAACAGACAAATATAGTTACATTCGCATTTATAATATTAGTAAGGATAGCCATCATTCCATTCATCTCCCAATACTACTTCTAATACCGATTTATTTTATTATTATTTCTGTTTCAGATAGTACCACTTTGTCCACTTTTGTTATTAAATAAAATATTTTCTGCAAGCAAACTTATCGGTGACATCCTCATGCCAGCATTCCTCACCAAAAATTCAAGTATTCAGAAAGATGTCACCACAGTTATATCAGCAATTGCTTGCATGTCACTTGGTTCTTATAAAATAGTATGTACAGCACAAAATGGAAGTGGTCAGCATATATTTACTAACAATATAATAAACTTGCAACTTGTATGTTCTAAATGCCATGCACTTGATAACAACATCCAAAGAAATCAATACAAAATTGAACTTTATTCCGAAGCTAATGCATATTCTTCTAGTCAGCATTCTACAATTTCTACACTAAAACGATTGTTTGCAAAGTTTTTAAACTGGAAGCAGTACTCAGATATACTAAATGGCTACTGGGATCTCTTTAGTAGATTGTGTAATCACTTCTATGTGCTCAACTATGGTGTATCTCAAGATAAATTGAGTGAGGACAATAAAAAAAATGTTTTAAAAACATTTCGTTCTTTTATCAATGATAACACAGTAAGTACTTATTTACTTTAGGATAATTTATTCCAACAAAAAATCACCTGTTTCCATCTGTTGCCACTAGAGGCGCTGGTTTGACGCTGTGAATTATATGAAAACTACCCACGTTTCAGTATTTGCTTTTTGGTAAAAAAGTAGGCACAGTGACTTTAAATTACTTTTAGTTGTAAATTGCCGATCTTCTTCGCAATCTTTGGATATGCTTGCCAGTGTTTCGTTGCTTGTTGCTGTCAGCAGATGCGACATACAAGCCTTAGAACTTCGATATGGTCTTAGCACTTGTCAATCAGGCCAGCACAATCAAACCCCATGACATGTTCACTAATATACTTTTCTTTCAAACTACAAACTAAGGTAAGTATGGCATACTTATTGTGAACTTTCTATTTAAAGGTAACTGAAGACTTAGAGAGAAACACTCACAGGGATGCAGCATTGAATTTATGTATCAATATCTTAGTAAAATCAACCCAAAGTAGTTTAGATAACAATGACACCGCACATCAGACATTAACACTAAATCTTATAAAGGACTTTGGCTCATGTACTAATGCTAAAGTCATATTACCAGCCACTAAACTCTTTGTTTATTTTATAATGCATCCACAATGTTATCTAGGTCCTAAAGCAATAGTAAGTCTTCGAGATATCTGCGAAATTCATGGATACACACCAAATCAAGTTTACCATAGATATAAAAAAGATTACTGCAAGCTTTTTGTAGAATGCAGCTTGTACAGTGGAAAAGATTTTGCCATATCTCTACTAAAAGTCGTTAGAGCATTCGGATTTGTAGGATATCGGGACTTTATATCTAAAGATGTTCATCACTTTTTACCATACTTGATACCCTATTCAGTTAAATATACAGAAGTCCCTTCAATGATTGAGGAGATCGCCTCTTTGGTACAATGTTCTGTGTCTGATTTTCTTGCGGAAAGATTCCCTCATACTTATGTTCATGTATTTTTAAACGAGTCCATAGAAGTTGGGAAAAAATGCTATAGCATTATAGAGCGATTGACAAATACTTCTATATTGGAATTAATAAAGCGACATTACCGAGTAATATTGACAGAATTTCTGCTTCAATATTGTTGTGATTCAGAGAAGGTGTTAAATGCTTGTAGATATTTGGCTTGCCATGATCCTGATGTATCTCAACCAACTGGCACAATGAGTATGAGTACTACACAAATAGCAGATTTTTTGAACCCAAAGTTTTTAGGGGTTTTAGCATATTTTGATCACAAGCTAGTGAATGGCAAAGTAGCATTGTCTGTGAAGAGGAAAGCATTGAAAAGCTTCCCTGACATCATGCAATTGATGGGAGTTAAATATTTGACTCCACTGAGGTTTAAAGTGTTAGCTACATTAAGATCTGCCTTACCATTGGCTAAGGAATTTCCGAAGATTCTCGCTGAAGCTTGGGGTGCCTTTATTCATAACATAGATACAATGTTTCTAGGACCTTTGTTATCTAATTTAGCAGTATCTTTACTGCTACAGTTAGACCACGCGCCTCAAGAAATAAATAAAATATTCCAGTACCTTGTGTTGGGTAATGAGAACTTGTTAAGCTCTCATATATCTGACCTTTTCTTTTTAGAGGATACGAAAATATCTGAAAATATTAAAATAGTTATAAAAAGGCATGTGAAAAGAACACAGCCCGATAATTTTCTAGACCAGATAAAATGGTATTTGTTACACTTAAACCATGACATACCCAGTATAAAAGCATATGCGTTCTTACATCTGGATAAGTTATTGAAGAGTAACAGAAGCAATATACATACAGCAATATTTGGTGGAAAAAACATTGATCCTGTTATAGTGGAACTTATTGACTTTTTGCTTCTTGGTAAGTCGTCATCCATCTCAGCCTTATTATGTGTTGGATCCGAGGCCGTCGCTTTGCCGCTCAAGCCTTCTTTCTTCATGGTTTTCAATATTACCCGACAAATTCCCTTTTCAGGCTGTAAAGACTCCGACTATCAAGTAAGCCTGGCCAGTGGCGCTTGTTTAGGTCAATTGGGTGCTATCGAAGCTGGCCACTTACCTCGTCAATACGTGCAGCATGATAGATCGCCGTTCGCATACTCCATTGGAGACAGCTGTTTTGCTGCTACTGCTCTCGTAGAACTTTCTAGAGCGTTCCAATATGAGAAAGATACTATGGTATGTATAGTCAAGGTTTTAAAGTTTATTCCCATTATTAGAATGCAATAACTAGACTGTATACTGATGCTCAGACTGCAGAGATAGAAATATTTAACAGCGGTCTATCCTAGTACAGATGTTACATACCCCTAAATACCAGTAGTTTGAGCATCAGCATACATTAGACATAAACATATAGTTGTGCATATGGGTAGGCACTTTTGAACCTTGCTGTACCTTGATTCTCACAACTTCTTAGTAAATATTTCTAATCCATAAAAATGCAAAGATTAACTAAAACATTCACTAACCATATGCGATATTTTCAGAACATGGATTGCTATGCGTTAACCATTCAGGAAATATTAAAGGTCTATGATATATCACCTACTGGAAGTCAAAAAGATGTATGGGACAGTTTTCCAGAACATATGCATCAAATAATGCACCCTCTACTCAGTTCCAGGCGAGTGACTAATAATATCTAATCTACTACATATATAATTAAATATATGAAATCTCGTGTCACGATTTTGGTTGTCTTCCGAAATGGCTCGAAGGACCAACCGATTTTATTTTATAGATTTGGTGAGAGAATAAAGTGGTAATTCCCTAATTACAATTTTTGGATACTTTATACATGATGGCAGAATAACGTTGGCCGGGACAGATATTTTTCCCTATAGATTTATCGTAAATCTGTTACTTTTTAATTATTGAGTGTTTTTAGGTATACGTTGGCGTATCCATCACAACCGAAAAAAGCACATCCATTATTTGGCTCAACTTATGCAACAACTTTCTTGGAATGGGCTCATAAGTAAGTTATTTTTTTTTAAAGGGTTCAATTGGGTTCTCACCAACATCTTAAAGGCTCGTGCCAACCGTACCTGGAAGTGGCGCTCCTGCCGATTAACGGTCGAGGAATAATGTTTGTCAGACTTTGTAGGATTGGCAAAGTTACTGGCGAAGTATTATATACCATTGCTTACACTTTCTAGGAAATACCTACCCATGTAGTATTACCGAAATCTATGTAATATGTTTTTTTTTTATAATTTTCAGTTGGGCAGGTCAACTTATCCCTCTAATAGAGTCTACGAGTATACGTGAACTCTTGCGCACGGTACATCCAAGCATGCGTCGTGACGTCAGAACATTGTTTTTATTCCTACCCTACGTTGTACTACACGCGGTTATGTCTAAGAACAGCGCTCAATATATTCAAGATGAAATTCTAGCAGTAGTTGGTATGTAAAACGACATTTATGCTAATGACAGCGGTTCCGCGTTCCCAACTAGTAATTTTTTTTTCAAAATCGCTTCATTACATCCAGAGATTACCCCTACAACCTCATAAACTCACAAAATTTACCTGTTTGTTATATTATTAGCAAGGCTGGACTTGATGTTAAGTCACATTAATTCGAAGTTACACTGGTGTGTAACTTCGAGTGTGATGTGTGGTGATATTCGATAGTGCCCGGTAACGGCAATATGCTTGCCCCCTATGGCGTGGGACCGACAAAATTGCTGGCAGTGTGGGTGTGTTATGCGAGATCAAACTTAACTTAGACAATCAAATTTAAATTATGTAACCTCTTCAGGCTTGGAAAACTTCGACAGCGAAAATGTGGTAGTATCAGAAAGGTCGAAGTTTAAACTACTACGTCACATTCGAATGACGCCAAGCATCAATACTGTTCAGGCCGAGGAAGGAAATCAGAGTAAATGCAGTAAAACCATATACACCCTATTGGATTTCTTGAACAGATGGCTTTTGGAGTTTTGCCATTCGAAACAAAGACCCCTCGATAACGATAATTATAAGTAAGTTTTGGTTAATATTAAAAAGGTGCGTAACTAATAATTTTCTGGACATCAAATTAATGAGCACATAAGTCCAGTTTTATGTGTACAAATGTCATGATGGACATTGTCTTGTCTTAACAAAATTATACAACAATTGGTTGCTGCTGACTGAAACGGACTCTAGGCCTGCGAAAGTAGGTAATCAAAACTTCTACTGTTTCGATATTACCACTTACTGGAATCATTAAAAATATTCTTTTAATTTTAGAGCAATTTCATCATTCTTGAATAAATTCGACAAGTTGACAATAGCCCGCGGTAACTTCGTCTGTGGCGAGTTAGAAAGAGCGCTACAGTATTTGGAATTGTATATGGACGAACAGAAGGATAGGATGCAGGAGCAGTTGCCGTTCTTAGCTGAAATATACGCGTTATTGGACGAGCCGGACTCGGTTGCAGGTAAGGTAGTTACAGATTTCATAGGTATCTCATTGCTACCAGAAGACATCGTTGATATAATTTGCAAAATTCCATATTCATGGAAAGTCTTGGTAGCTCAGTCGGTAGGGGAATCCCCATGTAAGCGAAATGTCGCTGGTTCTAGACCTGACTTGATGTTTTTGACACCCTTTCAATGCTTATTTATTTTTTAAGCCACTTTTTGAGTTAATTTTTTTTTGCAATATAAACAAAATATGCACCTATAAAATCACATCTCTTTGCCAGAGTCCGAGGCATGTAATAAGTTCTCGGTAAAATATTCGCGTTTACTATTACGCGACCATTACGCGTACAACAAAACATTAGCGAAATGTGAGGAAATTAAACTTATTGTCAACTATTGGACTCCCGCGGCTTCGCCCGCTTGACAAATTGTATGCACAAAACCCTCGAGTACTACTCTACCCATTGGTGAAAACCGCATCAAAATCCGTTGTGTAGTTTTAAAGATCTAAGCATACATACGGAACGGGGACTTTGTTTTTTACTATGTTATGATGATGATGTTATGTAAATTTCAGTTTAAAACAAATTTACCATAAATAAATCGAGCCCTTCAAATATTGTAGGTATTTTATCGATGAAGAGATCGGAACCGTCCTTGAAAGAGTTGATATTAGCGCAAGTGGTCACTGGACGCTTACAAGATGCAGCGCTTTGTTACGAGCGTTTAGCACAAGAGGGACAGTTGGATAGGCGTAGTTTACAGGTAATTAACCGACTCCAAAAAGGAGAAGGTTCTCAATTCGAATGTATTTATTTTACGTTGGTTATGTTCTTATATCTTGATTTTTCGTTTCAGTTTTGATTTAAAATAATTATTGAGTTGTTTTTTTTTTTTGCGAACTAAAGTAACAGTATTCTTTAACAGGGTATGATCGACTGCTACCTAGGTCTTGATCAGCCGTTCACAGCGTACCGATTACTGAGTGAACACGAATCTGGTGAGTCTGAAAGCGATATGATGGAATTATCCGCTGAGCCTTTGTGGCGTCTTGGCAGATTTGAACAACTTGAAGAATTGGTGAAGAAACCTGTTGTAAGTTATACACTTATAATGCGTATTTACATGATAACATTACGTGATTGCGTCCTTTTGGAACTTATTTCTGTAGTTACTTAACTCCAGACCTTATTTTTGTTTAAGAAAACGCTATAGTATCTAATGTGTCATCTATAAGTTTGTAGGTGGTGTTGGGAGGTATATTGTGGGACGTTTACAGTAACACAGTATGTGGATGAATGAATATTTATTGTTGACATGCATTCGCTTTTATAATAATGTATACAAGTACCTATAGTACTAGAATATTCCCGATGATACAAAACTGGTTTAGGTAGTTGTGGCTTAGACAATAGGAACAAGTTTAAATACCTCTACTTATGTTGTACCTACGAGTTGTTTACTTGTTGAAGTGCGTGTGCACATCTAGCTATTGGTGGAATATTATGGTAGGTACTCGAAAGTTCTGGGCGCGCCTTCTTGTAGTATCTAGACGTATCACGTCAGAGATAAGGTATTCGCCACAAGTTTAAAGTCTGCTGAAGGAAAAGTCATATTTACTTAAGCAAAGTTTTCTGCATTTCGTTAATAATAAATTATCGAAACTTTACTTAAAAACTTTATGTACAGTTAAGTCAAGTTGTTGCATTGTAATAATGCACTTTTGAAAGTGCATTATTACAATGCAACAACTTGACTTACGATATTAATGGCATGTAACATCTGGGCCAATGGTAGTAATGGGAATGCACTTTTGAACCTCGTCTGTGTCATAAAGTAAAATAAGAAACAAGATCTGCGTCAAACTCTAAAATTTTCAGCCGCCTTCCAAAGAAAACTGGGGTCTATTAATGGGTAGAATTCTACTAACTTACCGCAGCCAAGACCACGAGGCGTTCGTACTATCATGTAAAGACACAACTAGTAAGTTATTAGCTCAAATGGACGGCGAGACCAAAGGTGAAAGTGCATTGAGAAGTGGATACCAAAGTGTTTTAGGGCTGCATATTGTTACTGAAACTGGACATGCTGAGGCAGTCGTACAACAGTATGTATATTTCTCAACAATTTAGATTTATTTGTGTATTTATTTTTCTAAACATTTACAGCATCATTACAGGAATCCCAATACAATACTGCAAGTAAAATACATGGTTATAAATTAAAAATGGTGCATTAAACATAAACATATAGATAGAAAATGTAATAAATATATAAATATATAAATATATATATAATATACTTCATTGCTTTTAAAAATATATATTCATTGATTGGCATCAGAGCCCTCTAGCTGTGTCTAAACGTAATTGCAACAATACGCACAGCTTACCATAGTAATTAGTTCCTCAACTACCAGTAGATGGCGCTCTGGCGACGCCGTAAGTCGCGATATTAACGCAAGGTTCGAGTTTAGCCCAAGTCTAGAGCTTTAGCGATTTATATTGTAAAATTATTATTAAATTTATAATTCGCAAACTATATCCAACATTAACATTTTATATTATAGACTGAAAGAACTGAGAGACGGTGACCGGCAAAGTGTAGAAATATTGAACCAATTGTTAGATGAATGGCGAAGAAGATTGTCAGTCGTGCAATCTGACGTCAGAACTATTGAACCACTGCTCAGACTACGCAGAATTGTTTTACAGCAATCACAGGTACAAACTTTTGTAAATTTTATTCTACCACATTACGATTGGATATCTTACTACATTTCTAAATACATACATATCATACATATTATTATTTCCAATGGGGACGCCGGTGACCGGACGGACGATCCACCCGCAATGTTTGCGGGCCATTTCGTCCATTTCCCAGTTCTCCCCTTGGGGAGAGTAAGGTTGATCCAGCTTACGGCGCCCCGTCGAACCTTCCTGTGCCCTTTATGAATTTTATCATCTGTTCCACCTTCAGATTGCTTATATCTTCTTCGTTCAGTCTATCCGACCCCAGGATTTCCCATCTGATCAGTGAGTACATGGGGCATTCAGCCAGCAGGTGGAAGCTTGTTTCTTCGCTGTCCATGCACTCTGGGCATTTGGGGTCGGTTCTTACTCCTATCACTGTCAGGTGTCTGTTCAGTCGGCAGTGTCCTGTTTTCATTTCTATGGCGAGCCTCATGTTTCCTCTTGGGAGTTCATGAAATGACCCGTCCTTTTCTTGTCCATTCCCTTGATGAAGGTTTTCGACTGTCTCATTCCAGTCGAGGTTCTCCATCTTTGGTTGGTTTCTACTTTAGTTCTGTGGCTGATTACTCCTTTGGTGATTTTGTGCGCTATGGGCAGCTGGGGCTCAGGTCCCACCAAGTTTTCGTCAGCACCTTCTCTGGCTAGTTCGTCGGCCCGCTCGTTGCCCGTGTTACCCTCGTGTCCGGGGACCCAGGCAATCGTTAGGTCGATGTCCTTGGCCAGCTTGTCCAATGATTTCTTACATTCCTTAACTATTGCTGATGTTGTCTCCACTTTGTCAAGTGCTTTCAGTGCAGCCTGGCTATCGCTGTAAATGGTCACCTTACCCGTTGTGGTAAGGTGTTCCACTATTTCCACGCATTCCTTTATGGCATATATCTCTGCTTGAAAGACGCTTGCAAATCTTCCTAGAGGTATTGACTTATCTATTTCTGTTCCGTCATCGCATTTCATATGCACTCCCGATCCAGATAGTTTAGTCAATTCCTTTCTTGAACCATCTGTATAGCAGACAGTATCACTGGGATCTATCTGCCATTCATCTCGTGTCCCTATGTGTAATCTGTATTTCTTGTTCAAAAGTTATCTCCTTCCTGATAAGGTCATTATTGGATAGGATCATTGATAATTTTTCTTCGTAGTTCTTGCTTATGCTTGCATGACCTTTGTCCATGAACTCTGTGTTGTTCCTGCTAATTCTGCCTGTATCTTTCGGTGTTTAAGCATATTTTTCACCCATCCTGATAGATCTTTATCAATGCCCTCACGGTTTAGGGTGTCTTCTATTGAGTCGGGGGTTGCTTTGTCAAATGCGCCCTCAACATCGAAGAAGCAGCCTAGTGCATATTCTTGGTTGCTTATTGATCTTTGCACTCTTATAACCAGGTTATGTAGGGCCGTCTCAGTTGACTTGCCCTCCATGTATGCATGTTGGTTTAGGTGCAGTGGAGATCTACTTTTCTGTATGTGTTCTCTTATTAATCTGTCTAGGATTTTCTCCAGTGTCTTCAGAATGAATGAGGAGAGGCTGATGCATCTGAAGGACTTTGCCTCCTGATACGATGTCTTCCCCGGTTTTGGGATGAAGACCGCTCTCACCTCTCTCCACTTGCTTGGAATATACTTGGTTGTGATACTACTGTTATAAAGATTAAGTTGATCTTTGCCTATGTGTCTGATTGCTGTCTGTAACATTTTTGGGAAGATTTCGTCTGGTCCAGCAGCCTTATATGGTTGGAAGGACCTCACGCTGCACTGTAAATGTTCTTCTGTGATGATTGCACACGTCTCCTGTTTCTCTATGGGATTTAGGTTGGGCGGTACATTATCATCTGTGTCTTCTACGCTTCCTGGAAAGTGTGTGCCCAGCATCACTTCCAGTATCCTTTTGGGGTCGGTGATGAGTTCATCCCCGTTCTTAATGCTTCCTAGTTTGGCATGTGTTGCCCTTGGAAAACATTTTCACTAGTCTCGCCGCGTCTGGGTATTTTTCAACCCCTGCGCAGAACGCTTTCCAGCTGTTCCTGTTTTCCCTTCTGCATTCTTTCTTATATATATTTCTAACTTTTCTGTATTCTTGCCAGCTCTCGTCGTCGTTCTTATCTAGGGCTTTTCTGAGAGCTCGCCTTGACTTTTTTCTTTGCTTCTCTAGAGCCTTTGTCCACCAGGGTTGACCCTTCCCTGGTCGTATCTCTTTCAGTGGGCATGCCTTGTGGTAGGCTTCCCTAAGAGCGACGTCTAGTCTGTTGGCGTCTTGTTCGATTTCTGTTGTGTCTCTTAGCAAGGTTACTGGCCCTGGGCTCCATTTCTCCAGTTGCTGTTCGTATGTGGCCCAGTCAGTTTTCCTCGCATTTCTTGTTAGGATCTTTTCTGTCTTGGCTTCCAGACTAAAAGTAATTCGTTTGTGGTCTGACATTGACTTGCTTTCGTCTAGTTCCCAATACTTTATGTGTCGACTTATTCTATCTGTTGCGATAGTGATGTCCAACACCTCTCGTCTTGCCCGGGTTACAAATGTGGGGGTCAAGAATCAAAGAATCAATTTCATTTATTCAGTTTAGGCACATAAAGAGCACATATGAATGTCAAAATTTTACAATTTTGTCAAGTAATATTATAAAAATACTAAATTAAGTAAGTACATAAATAACCATTAGAAAATGATTCTTTCGCTGGTTCGGTAATTTGGTTCTCCTGAGAAGAGACCAGCAAGAAACTCAGGTAGATTATCCATTTTCTTTTTTAATATTGTTTTGTTTACATTGTTACAATTAGTTTCTATTGTATTATACGAGTGGCCCACAACAGAAGATTAGGGTGACCATGCATTTTTATCATTAAGATATTCGTCTACATTATAGTAGCCTTTCATCATCAAACATTTTTTAACTACTATTTTAAACTTATTAAGAGGCATGTCAACCACATCCTGAGGAATTTTATTATAAATTTTTATACATTTGCCAACAAACGAATTACCAACTTTATGAAGTCTAATTTTTATCATTGCCAATTTATTTTTATTTCTTGTATTAAAATTATGGTTATCGGAATTTTTTTTGAATAGATCTATGTTCTTCCGTACATATAAGATGTTGTCGTAAACATATTGAGAAGCAACTGTTAAAATATTAATTTCTTTAAATAATTCTTTCAGCGAGTCACGGGGTCCGAGTCTATAGATTGCTCGTATAGCTCGTTTCTGTAATATGAATATTGTCTCAATATCGGCAGCTGAGCCCCACAGCAGCAGACCATATGACATAACGCTATGAAAGTAGCTAAAATAAACTAATCGTGCCGTTTTTTCGTCAGTCAGAGACCTTATCTTTCTAACCGCATAGGCAGCTGAGCTAAGTCTTCCTGCCAAGGCTGTGATATGAAGACCCCATTGTAGTTTACTATCTAGAGTTATCCCAAGAAAAACTGTGGTATTGACTATTTGAACTAATTCATTATTCATAGTAATATGAGTATCCACCTGTCTAACATTGGGCATAGTAAATTTTACACATTTTGTTTTCTTCGCATTGAGCAGCAAGTTGTTACTTGTGACCCAATGCAATATTTCCGAAAGGGTATTATTTACATCGTCAAGTGCTACTTTTTGTCTATCACTTTTAAAAATTAATGATGTGTCATCAGCAAATAATACTATCTCACAAAGATTTTTAGTGAAATAAGGAAGATCGTTTACGTATATTAAGAATAAAAGGGGTCCTAATATAGAGCCCTGGGGTACTCCCATGACTAATGAGGCGCCAGAAGAGTCGGTGCCATTAATGTTTACTTTTTGTACTCTACCAGTGAGGTAAGACTCGAGTAAGCCAAGTGAGCTGTTCGAAACACCATAATAACCCAATTTTAGTAGCAAAGTCCCATGATCAACACAATCAAAAGCTTTTGATAGATCACAAAATATACCAATAGCATCCTGCTTTTCCTCCCAAGCATCAAATATATGTTTCACAAGTGCAACTCCTGCATCCGTTGTGTTCCTGCCTTTAGTGAAACCAAACTGTTTGTTATGAAGTAACTTATTGTCTGTAAAATGTGAAAGCAATTGATTAAATATTATTTTTTCAAAAATTTTACTGAGGGATGGGAGTATGGAAATAGGTCGAAAATTTGAAGGATCACTTTTGTCTCCTGCTTTAAATAAAGGATTGATTTTACTGTACTTCATAAGATGAGGAAACTGATTTTCATCTATACATTTATTGAATATGAATGCAAGGTGAGGTGCTATAGCGGGCACTATTGATTTTATTATATTAGTTGAAATGCCCCAAAGATCCTCGGTATTTTTTATATTTAGTTGTTTAAAAGTTTTAAGTATAGTGACAGAGTCAATATACTGAAAATCAAAGTTAATTCTACATTTATCAACACTAGATTTAAGAAGAGAATTGGCTACGTTTTTTGACGAATTTAACTTATTTGTAGTGGTGATTGGAACATTTGTGAAGAAAGATTCAAATGCATTGGCCACTTCAGAATCAGTTTTAATATGTTTATCATCTATTTTTAACTCGAAGGATCGATCACGTGACTTTGCTTTACAAGTTTCTTTGTTAATAACATTCCATATTGCCTTCGTTTTATTATCAGATTTTTCAATTTTAGCCCGTATATAATTAGATTTAGCTGTTGAACATACTTTTTTGAATAGTTTGTAGTACTTTTTAATCTGTTCAATTACTTGTGGCTCATTAGTAGATGCCTTTGTCTCGTATAATTCATATAATTTCCTTCTACTTTTATAGATTCCAGGCGTAGCCCAATCACTAAATTTTATTTTAAATTGATTTACATTTATTGTTTTTTTAGTGAAAATGTTATCACATTCGTATTTGATTACTCCGAACAAATCTCCGTAATGATCATTCGGGTGTTTATCATTATTCAACTCCAAAAGAGGTACTTTATTCTTAATGTTTTCTTTAAATTTTTCTAATCTATAAGTTGTGATTGGTCTACAAACAATATTTTTTGATAATGGAACATGTTGGAACTTAAATCTAGCTAACTGACCTGCATGATCTGAATTTACAAAATGTATTATAGATTTCTCATCTACATCGCTGTTAGAAAAAATATTATCTAAGCAGGTAGCTGATGTGGCTGTGGTGCGTGTTGGTTCACAAAAAAGATTTTGTAAGTTAAAAGATTTAAAAAGGTTGAGGAACCTTAGCGCGCGTTCTGAGAGTTTTCTAAAATATTAATATTAAAATCGCCACATACAACTATAGTCTTCTTACATTTACATACCTTTTTTAAGGCTTCCTCCATAATGGACTCAAACAGGTAGTAATCTCCAGAAGGAGGTCTATAGACGCTAATAATAATATATTGTTCTAGCTCTGCACATGATAGTTCAATATTTCGCTCACTTGTGAGTGCTACTACGTCTTTTCGGTCTTTTGATTTTAATTTGTCATTAATTAAAATGAGAGACCCACCTCTTATAGCGGAATCTCTAGTAAACGCACTAATGATTTTATAATTATCAATATTAACTAAGAGTTCATGTTTTTTTAACCAGTGTTCAGTTAAACAAAGTACATGGATACGTTTTTCATTTAAAAATAATTCTAGTTCTAACTCTTTGCCAGAAAAGCCTTCAATATTTTGATGAATTATATTCATGAACATAGACTTTTCCTTTGTCCTTAAATTTAATTTGCTAGGGATTTCCTCTATTGTCCTACAACTAAGTTTAAATTATTGTCACCCTTTTCTGGAACAGATTCCAAGGTCACAAGACAAACATTGTCACTTTGCTGCTCAATAAAAGCAGATTGTTTAGCCAAGTTTTTGGCTAAATAACTAATAAAATATGATAGCGAAGATGCTATCTGTCTCCTAAAATATCTATTCAAATAGAATTTATCTTCCGTCAATAACAATTTATTTTCTAAATACATGTTAATGTCAATCAGATGGAATTTATTTGGATTATGAAATGTCAATGTATGTATTGTTTGATTTAGCTTATATCTAAGATTGTTTTCGGCCTGTGACAAGCCACGGCTATAAGGAAGTGTGAATAAAATAATGTTTTTAACATCTAATAAGCTCAGTAATTCTAAACAGTTTACAATTGCATTTCTGTCTGCATTTCCCCTATCTCCCACCAAAATTAAAAGTGTACAGTTGCTGTTTAAATTACAATTTTTAATTTTTTTTATAATGTTACAGTAAGTTAATCCCGGCATACAATAGTTAGTAACATTTTGTTCTAAATATGAACTAAGTAACTGGCCCATTGATTTCCCTAATTCATCACAAAACATCACTATTTCAGATTTAATCATATTTCGTTTGGTGAAGGAACTACTGGGTTTCTTGTTTGACTCAAGTGAAGGGCTTATGTTTGAAGTCAGCGAGGACTTACAGACCGGCTCAGGACTAATTAAATGGTTGTTTGATGTCAATGTGGAATTTGGACTCATAAGCTTCTTCATGGCCAGAATGTATTCCTGATACTCACTTTTAACATTACAATACCTGTCAGTCATTATGTCTAGTGAATTTTTTAAATTATTAATTTCTGATTCTAACTTTAAAATATTGTTATTATGATCAGAGATATTATTTTCAATTAATAATGAATACATGTCAAGTTCATCGCCTAGTTGCCTTCTCTCATTAATATACTTGACTTTTTTGTACATACTTTTTTGTCTTTTAATAAGTTTTTGTGTTTTTCTTATGTATTTATTAATTTTCACATATTTCTTAATTTTGTTTCTACTGCACTCAACTATGCCTATCTTGTGATTGGAACAATGAGCTGTTAAGGTATCATCCTTTGTTAAATCTATAGTAATAGTGGGTTCTAAGCTGGGTTCAGTAGCAACAAGGCTGGGCACACTACCAACTAACTCCTCAAACAAGTTATGGGTATGGGATACTATGGTGTCACGTTTCTCAGCCTCAAGGTGGGAAATGAGGTGGTGGGCTTCGTGCAGTTCCTGTTCCAAGACTGACATGCGCTTGAGACCCTGTTCATACTCGTCACTACACTCTCTGAACCCAGTCACAATATTTTGTAATCTGTCCCACTCATCTAACACTAACCTATTCTCTGTGTGCATCTCAGCCATCTGCTTTTTTATGAAGTCGTATTTATTTAGGCTATCTAATAGTTCCTTTTCATTTTCATCTCTTTCCCTATGCAACTGTTTAATCAACGTTTTGGATACCTCTAATTCCTTATGGTATAGGTATTGCCCACGTTAAGTATTTCCAAGCCAGATGTACTTATGAAGTCCAATAGTAAGTCACCTTTCTTGTTGCAGTCGGTACTGCCCCACACTACATGGTGAGCATTCGCGTCGCAACCTAGAATAATTGGAATGTTCTTACCTTGGTATTTTCTTATGATGTCTTCCATTTCTCGAGAAGGTGACTCAAAATCTCTCTCGCTAGGCAGATATGCGGAGACTAGGAGCTACCTTTCTTTTGTATCTGTCCCCGTTTGTATTGTTATTTCAATGCTAGCGAGGTCTCTGTAACAATCTGCTTTTATTAGTCCTAACGTTCTTACTTTACTGCTGGCATATATGCATGCCCTAGGTGTTGACTCACCGTCCTCATGGCGGATGATGTCTCCCCCCAAGGAGCCAAGCCCAGTCACGCGTCCATTTGAGACATGTGGCTCTTGCAGTAAAGCAATATCTATCTTCTTCTCCACCACGTATCGGCAGAGCTCAGTCATAGCTTCGATGCAGTGGTGGAGATTTATCTGGACTATCCTTATTTTTTGTGTGTTTTTGTGTAGTGTGTTGCTGTGAGTGTTCATGTTGTTTGTGTGTATTTGTATGTGTGTCAGTGCTCTCTGTTAACTCCCATACATACATAGAAAAGCACTTAAACTTCAAAACAAACATTTGTGGATCACACAAATTATATTTGATTCGACCCGTAATCAAACCTGGTACCTCAGGAACGATAGTTGAATACCCATACCGCTGCACCACCGAGGTAGTCTCATTTTACTTTAGCTGAGTTTTACCTCAGACTAAACAGAAATTTATAGCATCAATCAAAAGTATTAACTTGTAGTGACTACCCTTTACAGTGTGAAAATAAAACTACTACATACAGTGTTTGTGTTTTCTTTTGCCTAAAGAATATTATCTGTAGTTAGAACTGTCATTAAAACTGTACTTATTTTATATAATATATTCATATTTTTGTATTTATGAATTATAAGTAGGTTACTATGTAATTATTTTATTCATCGGATTTTTCGCAAACCAGTCTTTCTCTATCTTTGTTTTTTTTCTCCCCACCTTTCTTTTATTTATTACTTAAGTTATTTATATATTTTACACTACCGACATTATATCGTATATATCTCTCTCCATCCAAAGGTTGCCTGGAAGAGATCGCTTATTAGCGATAAGGCCGCCCTTTGTACATTAGTTTTAATGCATGTATATTATACGTTACTATTTATTACTTGGTTACGATGTACAATAAAGAGTATTTATCTTATCTTATCTTATAGTTTTTTTTGACTGTGAAAATAGAAGTAGTGTGTATATAGAGTATATTTCCGAATTAATACCGTCGCCTGACTGTCAGTAAAAGATTTTTGCATTTTCTAATACGTTTTAGCAACTACTGGAACAGACGCATCCTCTCACCGCAAGCAAGTTAAAATCGTGCATTGGCGATCTTTGGCTGCAAAGCGCAAAACATGCAAGAAAGGCTGGGATATTTCAACAGGTAAGATTCAACTCTATTCTATGATAAGGTATTAATTAAATAATTAGAAGACCTTAAATGATATCATAGCTTTTTTTCGAATTTAGAACCAGCAAATATTTTAATTGCGCCAATAACAATACGGGTAAACGCCAGTAAGTCATCATCATCTACCTGCCCTTATCCCAATTATTTGGGGTCGGCGCAACAAGTCTTTCTCCTCAGACACATCCCTGTCAGATGTCATCTCTTCAGTCACTCCTCTCCTTGACATATCCTCTTTCACACATTCCATCCATCTTTTCTTTGGCCTACCTCTACTTCATAAACCCTCTGCAGTCATACTTTGCACCTTTTTAACGACATTGCTTTCCTCTCTTCTCATAACATGTCCATACCATGACAGCTGCTCACTTGTCAATTTTTCGTTCATGACGCAACTTTCAAACTTCCTCTAATATACTCGTTCCTTACCCTATCCATTCTAAGTGTGGAACGTTATACAGAAACACGCTTCATCGACTCTACTATATACAGAAAGCACGTTTCGCCGAAAACTTTGTTGATAGAAGATACGGTCCGTAGAAATTATGGTCCATAGAAAGCACTACCGACAGAAATCTTTGTTGATAGAAAATACGGTTCGTAGATATTCGTGCTTTCTGTATATAGTAGATTTGATGAAGCGTGTTTCTGTATAAAGTTCCACACTCGTCCATTCTTGTCACACCACACATCCATCTTAACATTCACATCTCCGCTACATGCAGTTATCTTCCATCCGTCGCTTTTAAGGCCAGACAGTCCATACAGGACGGCAGGTCTGACGACAGTCTTAGGCAGACAGGTAAACGCCAGTAAGTAATATATAAAAAAAAGAAATATATATATATTGGAACAATAAAACGCGTACGTCCACGTATTAGTATTCGTTTACATTATTGAATTAACTTCCAGTCATACATGTACATATTGAATGCAGAAGAATACCAGCCGGAAGAGTTGTTCATAGAGAAATCTAAAATGTACTGGGCACGTGGTCAGTATGAGCAGGCTTTCACTACGCTACGTAGAGGGTTAGATGATACTTATCCGATGTTGGAACAACTTAATAATGATCAGCGGTAAGTAAGTTACCAGAACATTTGCGAAAAAATCATTTGGATTTCCCCCACAAAAAAGATGACGATGATGAAAATTGTTTTAAATCAAAGAACAAGGCCACGAACGCACATACAGACAGACAAACGTAAGCAAAATAGTCCAAATCTAGACACTTCGCTCGCTCGATCAATAATTTAGCCCAGCTGATGAACGTCGGAGGCTTTGAAAATCATAAAACCTAAGTTTAAAATATGATCTCAATGTTGCCAACTTCTGTTGAGTACGCCGTAAGTGCTTACCTAAACTACGAACTCTTTTCAGGAAAATTTGTGCCAAAGCTAAACTTCTGATTGCCAAATACAATGACGAAACTACCAACGTCGATGTAGACGTTAACATCGGATATTATAAGGAAGCTGTTGATGTGTTTAAGCAATGGGAAAAGAGTTTGGTAAGTGAAATAACGTCTACCAAATAGCACTACCCGCGCGCTATCGATAAGCTGCGTTAAGGAAATTCGTTATAATAATGCCTTTCATGTATAGTCAAAGTTCAAAATGCATTCCCATTATTACAATAACTCGACTGTGTGCTCAAAATGCAGAGAGGTACTACGAAACCCTGATTGATGTATGGGCATAAACCGAAGGAGTTTTGTAAAATTTGTAGGTATAAAACAAATGTCAAAATTTGATGTTTGTCAGAATGGAACTCGTAGCAATTTTTTTTAGATAAGTATTTTAATATTTTGGCCAATTTACACGATGCCTTCAAAAATTATAGCTATGTGTTATTCTGATGAATAAACTACATTATTGTTCAGTTTCATTAAAATCCGTTCTGTACTATTCGCGTAGAAGAGTAACAAACATCGAAACATCTAAACATCCATACAAACTTTCCTCTTTATAACATTACAAGGATAACGAGTTATAAAAACTATTCATGCATTGGTATTCACCAATCAATCAACAATTTTTCAGTCTTATCACAAAAAGCGGTAAAATTCTAACACCCAGGTTTCATCCTCTTTCAACCACAGTTTAAACAATGAGCTTGTCTGTGTCAGATAAACTAGAGCGTAGGGTAAGACTATAATTTGAATGATTGATAAATTTCTATTTCTATGATTCAGGTATGCTTAGGTACATATTACGAGAAGGTGAGCAGTGGTGATGGGACTAACACTGGGACTATGTGGTCCCGTCGCTTGTACGCTCTAAACAGCTACGGCAAAGCGCTACAATATGGACACAAGTATTTGTATCAGAGTATGCCCAGGATGCTTTCTATTTGGTAAGTTGATATATGAGTAATTCTATTTGGTAAAGTTAATACTACCAGGCGTTACTTTTCGGAAGTCCATAGTTAAATTAAATAAATCTAACTACTTTGCAATATTCCGCCACATGCAAATTACCCAACTCTCGTATTTATTCATGCACAAGTCCGCCCTCCGGCTCATGCCTCGGCGCCGTGCGCCGAACCATCGACATCTCCTGATGATGCCCCTGGTTGGGGGCGAAACACGTGTCGAGGTTTTTATTATTTTTTGCACGATAACACAACTCTCATATTTATTCTATTTACAAAATTATTTCTCTATTCTTTCGGCCTAAGTGGGTTTGGAGGGCGGACTTGTGCATGAATAAATACGAGAGTTGGGTAATTTGCATGTGGCGGAATATTGCAAAGTAGTTAGATTTATTTAATTTATCTATTTGGTAAGTTGTAATTTTATATTATAATAATATAATTTTCTTGTGGTTACTATGTTAACTTGGAACCAACAAATGTGAGCGTATGAAAATACCTTCGGAGAAAAAGATGTGTGTATGAAAGGAAGTGTGAAAGATAGTTTTTGTCCTATGGAAATAACTCAAAACCATTCATGTTATCATGACAACTTTTTAAGGTATTAAACGTGTCTTTTCCATTGTAAACACTAAGCTCGTCGTTATCCCCGAAGGGTTAGACAGAGGCGTTTGTTAAGACCACATTTAGTCACAGACTTTGTTGGTCCCATCCATGTCACAAGGGGTAGTATAAAACAAAGTTGCTTCAATCATTAGATAGGGAATTTTAAAACATTGGGAGGTTGCTAAAATATTTTTTGATTTAGGGGTCCGTTTGCGAAATATTCAACTTTAAAGAGCTATTTATTTTTTTTTGTTAAAATAGAGTGTCCCCCCTTCTAAATCTAAACGGCTAGCTCGAAGAATCTGAAAAAATTCATGATGTTAGTCCATAATGAACTTAGAAGGAAAACTATAACGGGACCAGATGAATTTGTTAGTTTAGGAGTTATAGAGCCTATAATGGGTAACTACGGAACCCTATATTATGCGTGGCCCCACACGCTCTTGGCCGGTTTTTGTGTATTTAATTTGTAAGTAGAGTAAAGGCCTGGGCAAACCAAAAGCAGGACAGGCGCAGCTCCTTAGCAGGGCAGGTCAGTTGCGTCGCGGTTGATGTCACACCAGAAACATGAGCAGTCAGAAAGCAGTTCGAAGGCGGTACTGCTTTATAACCGCGTTATGTGTGTCGTATCGATCGCCACACTTCAAGATGTTGAATGATGTTGTTGAGCTATCTTTTTTTTTTATTTTTTTTTTTTTTTTTTTTTTTTTTTTTTTTATATTTGGTTCGCCAAATTGACGCCGCCCGCCTGGTGGTAAGTCGTGACGACGTCTAGCGATTGTGGGCCACTCTCACAGCACACATTACTATTGAGAGTGGCCCTCAACTTGACGACCTACTGATGTGCCTCTTCACGCTCCGCTTAAAGAACCCAGGATTATATGTGGGAGGAAACACGTGCACAAGGAGGGCGTTCCAGGCCACTATCGTTCGGCAGAGAAACGAACGTTTAAAACGTTCGGTTCTCGCGAACATGCTATCCACTGTGTGGGGGTGGCATCTCTGCCCGGCACGAGTCGTTCGGGATCGGAAGGAAGAGGGTGGGATCAGATTGAAGAGCTCTTCAGAACACTCGCCGTGGTAAATACGGTAGAATACGGCCAAGGAAGCTATTGTTCGGCGCTGAGCTAGCGGCTCAAGGCTTCCCGTTACCTCCGGACAACCAATAATACGGATAGCCCGTCGCTGCATAGCGTCGAGAGCGTCCAGCAGATACTTCGCGGAGCCGTCCCAGAGGTGAGAGCAGTATTCGACGCAGGGTCTAATCTGCGTCTTGTACAGCAGACACCTCTGGTCCGGTGTAAAGAATCTCTTTACCTTATTCAGTATTCCTAGTTTCCGCGAAGCTAGCCCTATACATCTTTCGATGTAGTTTTTATTATTGAGCTCTCGACGAACGTCTATGCCAAGGATATCAAGGTTGTCCTTCATTGGTAATAATGCATTCTGAAGAGAGGGTAGGGGAAGGAAAGGGGATTTCTTCGCAGTAAATGCACACGCCTGTGTTTTGCGGGCATTGAACTCGACCAGGTTCTCGGTACCCCATTGAGAGATACTGTCGAGGTTACGGTCGAGATCAGCCACGAGTCGTCGTCTCTCCTCCTCAATCTCAGATCGCCCCGCCGTCGGACGAACCGAGTAACTCCCGTGCAGTGTGCTGTCATCTGCATAGCAATGAATGTTCCCGAGGGATAGCATATCATTGATATGCAGAAGAAAGAGAGTTGGTGATAGTACGGACCCCTGCGGTACCCCGGCATTCACTTGCAAGAAGCGAGAAGCCTGGCCATCGCAGAGGACCCGCACTCGGCGCTCGTTTAAAAAGCTGGCAATCCAGCTGCACAGTTGAGGAGGTAGACCATATGCCGGAAGCTTGGAAAGGAGCGAAGCATGCCAGACCCTATCGAAGGCTTTGGCGATGTCCAGGCTAATAGCCAAGGACTCGCCGTGCCTTTCCATAGCCCCACCCCAGACATGCGTTACGAATGCCAGAAGATCACCCGTTGATCGCTTTGGCCTGAAGCCGTATTGTCGATCATTGATTAGCGAGTGATCCTCTAGGAATTGCATGAGCTGCTTATTTATAAGGAGCTCAAGCACCTTGCAAATGACTGAGGTGACAGCTATGGGTCGATAGTTGCCTGGATCGGACCGATCCCCTTTCTTGGGGATCGGTTAAGTTCGCCTCCTTCCAGACCTCCGGCACGAGCCCTGAAGAGTATGACAGGCGGTACAGACGCGTTAATACTGGAGACAACTCAGCTGCACATTTTCGTAGCACCACCGCCGGAATGCCGTCAGGGCCACTGGCTTTCCGCGTGTCGAGTGACCGCAGCACTGCCCGTACATCACATTGCCTGATAACAATATCAGGCATTGTGTGGCCACAGTTGGCGATGGCGGGGGGCTGCAGGCCACGGTCGTCGACCCGGGAATTAGCCGCAAAGAGGTCTGCGAGCATATCCGCTTTCTCTTGGGCTTTGTGAGCCAGTGTTCCATCTGGGTAACGCAGCGGTGGCAGCGAGGGCTGACAAAAGTTAGATTGCACGGCTTTGGCCAGTTGCCAGAATCCACGGCTGCCCGTGGGATGGGAAGTGAGCTCCTGACCAAGCCGCGCGACGCGCTGGGCATCCGCTCTCTTAAAGGCCCTCTTACTCGACTTTGTGGCCCGGTTGTACGCTGCTTTGAGGTGGCCCACGTTTGGGTCGCGCACAGCCCGGGCCCTGATCCAGGCGCGATATGCCGACTGTTTTTGTCGAACAGCTTTGGCACAATCTCGCCCGAACCAGGGACGGGCTCTGCGGATACTGGCGACATCAGTGAAAGGGATGTAATAATCCATCCCTAAACTGATCTCGCCAGCAATAGCAGAAGCACTATCCGAAGGAGCCTTTCCTACAAAGCAGCGCTGGCTCCAGGGGACGGACGCAAAATAATCGCGTAGACCGTCCCAATCCGCTGACGAGTAGTGCCATAGTCGTCGTGATCTTCCCCCATAGTCGCATCTTGTAAACCATATTTCTATAATATCTATCCTTTAAATCATATAAACATTTATTTTCTCACCAACTCAATCAATTTTTCATTTGGTTCCATGATAAACTTGTAAAAAATTACAACCGTTTACAACCTGAGCTGCGTCTGTCCCGCTCAACTGCTCTAGTGTGACCACTCAAAATGGCGGAGGTAGTAATACAACGTGTGCTCACTGCGGCCGCCTCTAAATGTTTTGTCGAAGAACAGTGCGTGCGCGGCGCAGTGGCGGAGCAGGTAGGTTCAGCGGGCACGCGTTTGTTCAGTGTGTCATCCCTCATATAACTACATTATTTACTAACGTAGACGCACTGCTGCCGCACTGCTCCCGCACTGCAACTGCTTTTGGTTTGGCCAAGCATTTAGCCCTCAAGACGTTGATAAAGCACCTTACCACCCGTGACAAGAGTTCAAACGAACGAACGAAGAAAGCTTTAAACGACTTTCGTTTATACTATGTTAAAGATTATGATGTGATTGCAGGTTGGATGTAGAAGTGACATCGTCGGACACCAGTGTACATTCAGTACTTGCTCAGATGACTGAAATTATCAAAATATATTCAGAGAGATTGCCTCTCTATCTATACTTGACAGCTTTCTCGCAAATTGTCTCTAGAATTTGTCACCCTGTGAAAGAAGTATGTACACATTTTTTGTCCGAGCGAGCGTACTACTACTTTCCAAGATAATTTGGCTTTCGTCTGCACCTATGGGTTTTTAGGGCTAGTGTTCCTTGATTTAACATATTTTTTTCATCGTGAGTTTTTTTTAATTGAAAGAAAATGGGGAGTAATGTTTGTGAAGTGTACTGTTCCACCATATGGGCAACCATTAAAACCTAGCCTGGAGCACAGATACAGACAGACAGACGAAAACAAATTTTTCCAATCTCGAAGTGTAGACGCTTCGCTTGCTCCGTCAATATAATGTTCTTTCTGTATTTATAAGCAATGAGTTTGCTTAAACTATTCTTAAATAGAATTAGCCACATAAACCACAAAAACTGAAATGTCATCGGCAGGACTCGAACCCACGGCCTTTCCTTAACAATGGGGAATGACCTCTGAGCTACGATGACCAATACCGACATCATCTAATCTTTGCTTCATATTGTAATTTCTAGATCGTGGTATTAATTTCGATAGGCTCGAGAACTGCCCATGACATTTCAGTGTTTGTGGTTTATAATTTTTATCTAAATATTTTAATAAAATGTTTTGTTACAGGTATACCTCCAACTAAAAGCAATAATAGTGAAACTAATACTAGCATATCCACAACACACGTTATGGATGATGATGTCCGTCATGAAGTCGAGTTACGCTCAACGTATCAAACGTTGTGCGGACGTGTTCGCCGACCAACGGTTGAAGGAACCTCGTATATTGAAACTTATAAACGATTTCACACAACTTGCTGAGAAATTGATAGAACTGTGTAATAAACCTATTGCTGGTAGTTCTTCGGTAAGTTATGTTTATATCACTTTGTTACCATTACAAGTCCTACTCAGCCACAGATATGTTATATACGATGGAGCGAGTGCCTGTATATGTTTGACGTTTGTTGTGCAACTTTTGACCCACAATTTAATCACAAAATTACTTATAGATGAAATGAAGGATTCATAGCATTCCGTCAGAAACGCAATTGGTCATAAACGCATTTCATCAAACCCCATATTGTCAGAAACGCATCTCGTCAGATTTGCAATTCGACTCGAGAGATAACTCAAGCTTATTTCCATCTTTCGGAGCGTTGCTCTCCTTTTTGGCACGCAAAGTATATAAATACACTTGCCTTATCTATATCGTATCATCTCTTCAGCTGATGGACGCTCACTGCTGGGCATAGGTCTCCCCCAACGAACGCCACAATATTCGGTCCTGCGCTTTCCGCATCCAGTGGCTTCCCGCGACCTTTACGATGTCGTCGGTCCACCTTGCGGGTCGCCACTCGATGACTTTTTGGCCTCATCGGCCATCGGTTCTACCAGCGAGGTGTCCTTTCGACTGTCACTTGAGCTTGGCGACTGTTTGGGCTATTTCGGTGATCCTGGTCCTTCTTCGGATCTCATCGTTACGAATTCGATCGCGAAGTGACACTCCGATGAAAGCCCTTTCCATTGCTCTTTGGGTGACAGTAAATTTCTGCAAAAGGCGTATCGTCAATGGCCATATCTCAGTTTCGTAGGTCATCGCTGGCAACACACATTGGTCAAAGACCTTACTTTTAAGACACTGCGGTATGTTGGACGAAAATATGCTTAAGTAGTATATCTGTGCTTATTACAAATTGTAAAACCATTCCAGACAACAACAGTATCAACACTAGTTCGTATCTTACCACGTCTGTTATCTGGTGACAACTTTAGCCACATAATGATGCCTTTCCAAGAGTTCTGTAAGATCGTGTTGCCTTCCAAGGCGGCGCGACAAGAGCGTATTGACTTCGACATACCCGCTGAGCCTTCAGTGTATATCGCTGGGATTGAAGAACAGATTAATATATTGCCGTCGCTGCAGAAACCGCGGAAAGTTACATTGAAAGGTAGATTTATTTATTTTATTATACATAACTTCTTTACAAACTTTGGCAATGTAATATCAGTCAATGTATAAGTCACCAGGTCTGGGTTTGAACCGGAATCGTTCTCTTACAAGAAGAACGCTTTATCAATTACTTCACCAGGCAACCTGTAATACTTGTAATTATTATCGCAGATATGTACCTACCTACTATTATATGTTACTGATTATAACTATCGCGTTTTTGACCAAGTGGAGACACCTACCAGCTGTTTCACGAACTACTTAGTGGGTAGTAAATGACCTTTCCACGCCGCTACATGGATTTCTCTGTACGATAAATTCGAATGTACCATTGAATGGTTTAAAGGTCGTTAAAACAAGCAAGTAAGCATGGTTGCGGGCAATATCAAAGCAACAGTTGTGCAACAAATGTATGCAATTAATACGGGGGAGCTTCCGATGTTTTCGCTGGCCCGGCGGGAACTCTGCAACATAGCGTGATCAACTTCGTAACACAAGTGTTACCCACGACATGACTAAAACAACTCGGCAACATGTTTATGCAACTATGTTTATAAACAAAATGTTTACAATGAATTTCCAGCCTTAACTATATGACTCGATATACCGAATCCATTAGTCAAAACAAAATAATATTTCAGGTTCCGACGGTAAATCCTACATAATAATGTTGAAACCGCGCGATGATCTGCGCAAGGATTATCGTCTCATGGAATTCAATGGGGTTGTCAATCGTTTCTTACAAGATGCACCCGAGACCCGTCGACGTAGACTTTACATACGGACATACAGTGTACTGCCGTTGAATGAAGAATGTGGACTGATAGAATGGGTCCCTAACCTCGTCGGACTGAGGCCGATATTGGTACATATTTATAAACAGAAAGGTGACTACTTTTTTTTTTACTTGTGTCTCATTCATTTAAGTAATGCAAATATTAAAAAGACGATGTTTGTGTGTGACTGTTGCTCAAACGGCTGTATCAATTTTGATAAAGGTAGTTTCGACCCATTTGAGAGGTTTTCATCTGAATCTGATGCAAGAGATGTACAATCTGATGAAATAGGAGGTTTAAGCTATTCATTTAGACCGAGTAGGTATAGAGTGCAAAGGTATTATGTGTACAATATGCGAATTGAGGGATAATGAAATGTCTGTAACTAAACAAAGAACCTTTTATAAAAATCCCTCACTTAACAGGTTGCCACACAAGCAATCGTGAATTAAAGGAAATGATGTGTTCAAACAAGGATCCAGTTGAGAAAAAGAGACGAATATACGAAGAACAATTACTGCCTCGACATCCACCCCTCTTCCAAGAGTGGTTCCGAAGGGTCTTTTCAGACCCTTATGGATGGTAAATACATACATTTCACACACACACACACAAAAATTACGCATTTTAGCCCCCTTTCCATGGGCGTTATAAAATCGCGACGTGTTTTAACGCCAGCTGGGCGTTGAGCAGCAAAATAAACTTTGCTCTCAAAGCTCAGCGCTTAAAATAGAACACTGCGCTGGAAAATCCATCGCGATTTAAATCGCTGCCGAGTAAACAAAATAAAATACTAGGCAATACATTTGATCTATTCCGACGATATTTTTTACTCGTGTCAAAAAATCACCACGGCCTTAACAAGACAGGCATTTAATACGAGCACATTTCGTTAGTCACTTGATTACACGGAATGGCGAAAGGCGAGGTAATTGCCGTTGCCAGGCACTTTAGACGCACCGCATGTTGGTGACCTAGACTTGAGCCATGGGGTTGTTGATAGGATCTCTTACCACCCATATACCATCTTTCTCGGCAAAGGGATAAACAGTTCGATATACCTACTTTCTCTCGGTTATTGTGTTGGTACCACGTAATAGAGGTGGCCTTCAGCTTATTGCCTTCTCTGGGCCTCTTATTTTGCCATAGAGTTCGTATTTCAGCAGGAGCACCACAACTGGGTGAGGACGACTTGAATCCTGATTTTTTTGTAGACCCTTTATTTATATCATAATAACAAGATTTTGTTGAAGGTACCAAGCAAGATCAGCTTATATAAGAACTACTGCAGTTATGTCCATGGTCGGATACATACTTGGTAAGAACGTTAAATTGTTCTAGTATTTTTCTTTCACACACAAAATCGTAGAATCTGAAGGGTTGTTTATTGTACTACGATTCTGGACATTAAGCGTATGATTTCCAGTCTTGTCCACAGTTTGCAGAGATCTTATGTGATAGGGCTTTTGAGTTGCAAAAATAAAGGTTCAACAAATTATTTTTGTAGCATGTTGTATTTGTCTGTAATTGTTTGTAAGAATTAGGATTACGTCTCTCGGGCTAAGAACGACAACTTCCGAAAACGGCAACTTCATAAAACGTCTATTCTAAAGTAGACAATTTCCGTTAATAACAATTTCCGTAAAGGACAATTTCCGAAAATTACAAATGCCAAAAATAACTAAATTTGAAAATGACGACATCTGAAATTGTTAATTTCCAAAATGACGTTTAGATAATGCCGTACATATAACTGTCTTGTTTATTTGCATCGAACAGACTTTGAAACTACTGAACTAATTTTGAAAACTCTATCTATTATCGGCTATACGGCTACTTTTTATCCCGGTAATGTGTCCCCGTGGGCATTGGGAAGGAATTAACTATTTCACATGGGCAACACCGCGGGCGTCCGCTAGTCTTAAATATCATCCACCGAGCCTTTTCCCAACGCAGTTGGGGTCGGTTTTCCAGTCTAACTGCGATTCGGCTGAACTTCGTTGAAGCGACTGCCATCTGACCTCAATCCATGGGCGATATCGAAGTTCTGTAGTTAGACCGGTCGGATTTTTGATTTAGGGCTCCAACTACCCATAACGACTGCCATAGATGTTCGTACGACAACCGGGACCGACGGCTTAGCGTGCTCTCCGAGGCACGGAGGGGTCTCAGTGTCTTAAGAAATGGTCACCCATCCTAAGACAGGCCTGACCAGATGTTGATTAACCTTTGCAATGTGTTAACATTGTCGGTAACCACTAGAACACGAGCCCCACTCTGCTAGTCTTAAATATAAAGAAATAAATTCAACAATATTTTCCAGGCCTAGGCGACCGGCACGGTGAGAACATATCATTCGACTCGACCAACGGCGATACAGTACACGTAGACTTCAACTGTCTATTCAACAAAGGGGAAGCTTTCGAATGGCCTGAACGGGTTCCCTTCCGGCTCACACATAATATGGAGGCGGCTATGGGACCGTTGAGACACGATGGCATGTTTAGGTAACGATTTGGTATATTTAGATAGAAATTACAGACACATGAAATTACATTCGTTTGTGTGAATTATAATTTCTATCTATTTAAAAATTGTAGAAGCAAATATTTCAATTTCAAACACAAAAAAGATTTTGGTCATATTTGACCAAAAATATTTTTTTATTTGCCTGCTCTGCCTACCCCTTCGAGGAAACAGGCGTGACTTTAAGTATTTAAACCATCATAGTTGTTTTGACTTTAATTGGCTGTGCCATAGCGGCTGGCACGTAAGATTTTGTTGCCTTTCATCAACACTTCATCGCAAGGCAACGGTTTTAAATTTTTTTTCCAAAATTACTAAGCTACTTTTTATTAAATTCATTCGGCCATTGCCGGTGATGGCAATAGGCTTGCCCCCTATTACGTGGGACTAAAAATACGGTGTGTAATGCACCTCTGCCTACCCATAGTTTATATTTTGGCACTGTTGCAAGCGCCACGATCTCGAAGGAACCGCAGTACTGTCGGTGGATGTTGTAAATGTTTTAAGGGATTAATATTTTTTTTTAGGGGTAAATAAACTATGATTATATTTCAACTCGCAATTGTGTTTTGGTTTTGTCCCGGTTATTTCCGAAGCGAGGTTCGTAAACTCAAACCAACGTTACATGGTAAATATCCCGATAATTCCAATATTAAAGTGATTTTAAATATTTATTTATACTTCTTTTCACATCATGATCGTTTTACAAGTTGAACCTAATTTCAGGAAAAGCTGTGAGGCAGTAATGCGTGCGTTACGAGCACAGACAGCTGCTCTAATGTCAGTGATTGGGCCATTCGTGTACGACCCCTTAGTGTCGTGGGGTCGAGCTCGACCCGTGGACTGCGGCGAACGAACCAATGAGCAGGCGTTGCAACATTTACAACATATCAGACAACGGCTGAATGGAATGGTGAGATAAAATAAATATTTTGGATATTCTCACACAACGTCATCATAGCCCAAATTAAGCAAATATAAGCTTGTGGTGCTATGGGATCTAGACGACTGATAAACATATTTGTATATTTCTAAATACATACATATTATACATAGAAGACACCCAAACTCCGAAACAAATATTTATGGATCACACATATATTTGATTCTACCCGGAATCGAACCTGGGACGGCAGTCGGATACTAATACCACAGCGCCACCGAGTCAGTTATTTAAAGTCGACGCAACATGTCTTCCTCCTCCACGCATCCCTGTCACACGTCATCTCCTGGGTCACTGCTTTCCTTCTAATATCCTCTTTCAAGCATTTCATCCATTTTCTTGGGATCAAGTTCGTTGGTAGCTATACAAATAAACGAACGTGTCTGTTTGTAAGTACAAATGGATAGCTTTTCACAAAATATGTCACAAAAAAGATCATCAATTTTTTTCTGTGATTGTTCGGACTATCTGAAACGGCTGATACGATTTGACGCTACTTTCACTGGCAAATGTGTGTGGCACCACAGATATAAGAATACTATACTAGTAGTGGCGCGTATCCTTAACGCTCAAACGACTGGATCAATTTTGAGATTTTTTTTATAAGTGAGGTAGTTCACAGGCTGCCTGAACATTTTATTCCGATTATTATCTATACTGACTGACTGAAGAGTGAAAGGTTTGATAGTTTGTTTGTTTGAATTGAATAGGCTCCGTAATTACTGAACTGATTTTGAAAATTCTTTCATTGATATATTTAACTACATTATCTCTGAGTAATATAGGCTACTTTTTATCCCGAGACACGAGATACTGACTTAAGAAAATGTGTAATTTACCTGTCAGTTACAGAACTAGTGGTTCTGTGAACACTTCGACAAAAGTTGCGCCTTGCAACAAAGAACACTTGTGCCAAATTTCATGAAAATCGGCTGAAAAATGCGGCCTGCAGACCAGAACTGACACACATACCAACAACGGCAAATCGGCCAGTCCTCGAGTTAAAACTGAGACGCTTCGCTAGCTCGGTCAAAAAGAGTGGCCATAAGTTTTATTGCCAGGTTCTTTCTCTCGGCTCTACCTATTGCTTTGCGAATCTGGCAGTACATGTAATTATAGAAGCAATAATATTTTTATTTTAAGCACTTACTGACATTAAATGTGTAAGAGCCATTTAATGACCTATACAAATCCCCACGGAAATAGGGAACCAAAAAAAGTAAGTCACGTGGGTGGAGCCGCGGTATCAGTACGACTAAACTATTCCTATACCTTTCCTATACTACCATTATAAAACCATGAAGACAACGACAGAAATAACAGAGATTACGTTTTTAAATCTTGCCCTCTTTACAGGTTCGCACGAAAAATAAACAGCTGTCATTATCCCTGTCTCCCGAAGGTCAAGTGGAACATCTGATTGTAGAAGCAACCAGTATTCATAATCTATGTCAAATGTATATAGGGTGGGGACCGTTTTTGTAAGATTTATAAACTGCCTCATTTACTCAAGTGCCTCATTTCAGTGATACTAAATAGGATAAAATAGATATTAAGGATATTGTTAATATTTATAGATATATAGATTGGATAGTTCGTTTCAATAAAAATATTATATTTTTTTAGAAAGTCTTATTAATCGTGTCCACTAGTTTTACTTTTATACACTAGTCGATTCACACATATCAGAGATGCCTTAGTTGCAATATTTTACACTGAACTGTTCAGGTACTGTGTCGGAACTGAGGCATCACTGAGGCTTCACTGATGTGTGAATCGACCTTAACTAGTTTCGCTACAATATTATCAGACATTATAATATCACTAGAATAGAATACTAGCCAGTCGCTCGAGTCGGAAAAATATAAGGTATTTTCTTGTGGGACCACTAATTTGTCCTGGTGGTGGTTCCACGACGGAGACTTATTTCTCGTAGCCCACTGGTGCCACGAGGGAGACTTATTTCTCGTAGACCGACTGGTGATACCACGAGGCAGAGCTAATTCTCGTAGCCCACTGGTTCCACGAGGGAGACTTATTTCTCGTAGACCGACTGGTGATACCACGAGGCAGAGCTATTTCTCGTAGCCCACTGGTTCCGCGAGGGAGATTTATTTCACGTAGTCCGACTGGTGATACCACGAGGCAGAGCTATTTCTCGTAGCCCACTGGTTCCGCGAGGGAGATTTATTTCACGTAGTCTGACTGGTGATACCACGAGGCAGACCTATTTCTCGTAGACCCACTGGTTGCTAATCCACTCATTGCATTAATTTTTAACTTGATTCACTTTTGTAGGACTATGCATACTTTAGTAGATATTGGTATTAATCCTGGTCTTCTCGTAGACCCACTAATTTGTCACTGGTGCGACCACGAGGGAGACTTACTTCTCGTAGACCCACTGGATGCTAGTCCGTGAGATTTCGTGCCAGATTCTTTCTCAAAAATCTGAATCTTTTTAGTGGTATTTATCTTCTCTATATACAAAAATTAATCCATATTTCCCTTGGTCACGCCATCACGCGTAAACGGCTGGACCGATTTCGCTTATTATTTTTTTGTTGTGTTCGTAATTATCAAGAGAAGGATCTTATGGAAGAAAAAAAAAGTTATGCGGGACATTAGAAAAATGAATGCGGTACGAAGGTCGCCGGGACAGCTTGTTTACAATATAATAAAATTGTACGTGGTCGATGTCTGTACATCGAAGATATAATAGAGAAACTGTTGTAGGGGGGCTTTGTGAACGCAATAGAACCCAAAACAATGGTTTTTAGAATTTTTGTCTGTTTGCCTGTTTGTCTGTATGTCTGTTTGTACGGCTTAACCCATTTGAATGCGGTTTCAGTAATATGTTGTGGTTTATTCAACTTAACATTTAAGGTTTGTTTTATTTCAATCGGTTCATAAATAAAAAAGTTATGTCGATCTAAAGTAACACGCAGGTGGAGCTGCAGGCAACAGCTATACAGCTATACATAATAAATCAGTAACTGGTGATCAAGAAAACTATAACACTCAGGCGGAGCTGCAGGCAACAGCTAGTTTACAATAAGAATAACAATTTACATAATTATTTACAAAAAATATTTGCACTATAAAATGTCGTTTAAAAATCCTCCGCGTCATTGCTGACTGGGAAGGTTCCCAGAATTCTGGCTGTGTTGCCACCTTGGATGGCGGTACTTATTCTTTGGGCTTATCTTTGTAGTTAAATTTAATGCGCAGTCAATTTTCTTTTACAATTTTATAAAATGTAGTTTTAGATATTTAGATATCGTGCTACGCGGCCTGTGGAAAACAAAACTGTTTTATCATTTCATCATCATCATTTCAGCCAATTGACGACCAGTGCTGGCCCAAGCCCTCCCCCAAAGAAAGCCACCTTCCCGCATCCAGTGACTTCCCGCGACCTTTACGATGTCGTCATATCTACGATTAGGTGTATTAGGTACCTACCTACATATCTCTATTTCCTATAATTCAGAAAGCAAACAGTATCAAAATAAACTAAATACAAATCCGCGAAACCGTCGAGGGGACAAAATGTCGTCTATAAATAATTTGATATTCATTTATTATAGAGAGGCACGTATTTGTGCGCGCCAATCTAATCGCTGATAGCTGAACGGATGACAAATACTCTAGGTCGTTCATTGCGAATTCTTCACGCGTCTTCAGTGACCCTTCCCTCTGGGCTTGACCTCGACGCTTTGTGGATCATTTATTTTTGTCAACCCTTATAACATCTCGATAGTAATACTGCGTCCATAAATAAAATACTTCATTCTTTGCGTTTACTCTTAGGAATAAAAATAATATTTTATGAATTCTGAAGGGCCATAATACTAAAGCTGCTGGGAACATCCGATGCTAGAAACTTCGAAAAATGAGGAACGTATTATCATAATTCACAGAACAGGGACCACTGTTGCGTACTATGCACACTGTGTACAAAGCGTCGAATGGCTGCGCGAAGCACTAGTTTCTTCAAAATTCTTGAGTGACGGGTTATATTCAAACAAACAAAAATGACAGCATGTCAACCCAGAAACGTCTTTTGTAACGAACTTAAGTTAACGAGAGTTCCACAACAGAATTTAACAAGAGCATAAATTTTTTTATTCAACTTAAAAGGTAATCCATTAAGCTGATTGTTAACTTCGTTATTAAACAATTCGTGGATTAACGAGTTAATGACCCACCTTGACTATTAGCAACCTCTGGCAGTGAAAGTCCCATGTTTTTTTTTAAATAGGAGGCAATAATGGTACAATTCTTTTCAAATAGAACTTGTACGGTATGCAGGTTCGGGCACTTCGTCATGTCCGTCCGTCCGTCCGTTCGTCGGTCCGTCTTCGGTTTACTCGTCTAAACGGTTGATGCTAAAAAATGAAACTTGGACGGATACCTATGTGTATTTATTATACCGACAAAATGCTACAATAAATAATGAAAATTATTTTTTAGTTAACTCATCATAGCTCAATTTAGTTGAGTGTGATTGAGTCATTTAGAGTTAAGTATTCTACACGGTTGGACCTGCGGGCATCAGCTAATAAATATTATAGCCTATCTAATATTTTGTTTTATCATTTAAGCTATTTACATAATTACAAATTGTACATGAGCGTTATAGAAACCTACGCGGTTTATAACTAATACTCGTTATTCTACATTATTTTATAAGTGTACCTACCTACGAGTACAAAATACATGCTTCAATGCTTTCATCATATTTGAGATGTTATAAAGTGGTTTTTTAACTTACGTTTAACACTTTGGGGTACAAGACTGAGACAGATGAACCAGGAACCTAGAAACCAGGCAAGCAGTCGTTCGCTCGCTATAGGTATTATTTGCGCCACTCGTACAAAACTTGTTTCTCGTAAATAGACACGTCATAATATCAATCCAGAAAATTTTGAGTAGGTAGGTAAAAGGTTAAAAGAAAAGACAATGGATACATATCAAAGATGTCAGTATTAGCTTCATGTTTTATGGAAACGTTCTAGCGCGGTCCAGCGAGCGGCAGCGGTCGACCTAGTATCGTTTCGTTTAGCGCTGCTCGTGTAGGTAGCTCAATTGACAGGCAATATCCGGATGATCCATTGTTCACCTCATTGTGGATTCTGAACGCCGACGATGCGGTCTGGCCCCTTTTCTCATTCAGCTACTGCATTGCTAGGATATAAGAAAAACTGCAAATAGGGGGAACGCAGTTTAGATTAATCGCTGCCAGCAGAATAACAAACAGAGATAGATGTATACCTAATAAAGTTTTATTAAGGACTAGCTGGTCGCTGCGGCTCCGCCCGCGGGATATAGTTCTCTCGTTCTTGGTTCCCGTAGAAACACCGGAATAAAAAGCAGCCTATGTTACTCAGTGATAATGCAAAACCATCTCTTTTCTAAAAGCACTAGCTAGAACCCAAACATACCACATTATCACAGAAAATACTAATAATTTACATTTATATTGGGGGGGAAGCTGTTTAACTATTATAACTACACAGCTCTATAGAGTTACACACCGAAATCAAAACAAAACATTAATAAAGTACCTAGTTTTAAATTCAAGGTAAATTTTAGTTTTTAGAAGATAAATCTAATACTTAATTTATAGACATGGATATTAATATTCGGTTGCTTTCGGAAAAAAAGTTGATTCCCGAGACTGCCCGAGGGACAGTAGGAAAATAGAAGCACAGTGTACTTTTATAAAAGTGAATTTGCAATAATTTTCGGACGATATCACAGAAAATCTTGTGCAAATAGGTTCGTAATATAATATTCCCATTTACATAATAGGTAGGCACCCCTTATCCTGGGCCATCTGATGTTTTGAGCGCGTGTGAGATGTGACATGTTATTTACTATAATATAATCTGCATGAATCTGCAGTTTCCTTGTTATTTTGTGCGATTTAAGTATGTCGTCAAATTTTTTTCATGTCTTGGTATTTCCGATTAAAATTGCAAGCATACTATGTAATCTGAACAATTTTTAAACCCAGATCTTATTTTTGACATCGATATTATAGAAGTAAAAACAACTCTTGATCTATCAGTTGTTAGTAAAATCACGCCTATGAAGTTCTGGATTTCTTAATAGTACAGTCAGTACCTGTCCATGTCATACTTTATGGACATGCCGACCGACCTAATTAAACCACTATAGACTTCGAGCCCATAACTGACAGACATGCCTCGCGTTATAAAGGCTGGGAATTTATCAGAGCATGTTCCCAACACAGGTGAGAACGGTCAGTAAGTATGAAGTGTCAGTTGTGGTTAATTCCGGAGATATCAGGTAGCAAATGTGGGTAAAATACCAACTTACTTAGCTTCAGTTTTTGATATATTCTTCGGAATAACAATAGAAATCACGTCACCAAATCCCAGACCCCTGGCAAGGTTGCAACCCCTTGCCAAACTAATGCCTAACCCGTTTTTAAAGACTCCCACCCAACTGAAGACCTGCTGAGATTTTAATTTTTATTGAACACTGTTACACACACACACACATATTTTATAGTTAGGTAGGTATATCCTGAGTCTCCTTTTATATATTACCTACTCTCATATCTAGTTAAGTTCGGCTGGGGTGTGAAAGTTATGGGTTATCGGGTTCCCAATAATCCATAACTATCAAAGCGTTCCCTTAATCTCATGAGGAAATAACGACTAGTCTTGGGGCGTCGTCGGGCGATGTGTTATGGGAAATATATTATGATAATAACTCAAATAAATATAGCAATATGAATAGGTGTATATGGTATTGAAACTATCAAAATATTTATTAATTTAAATGGTTTGTTAAACAAATATCGAGAAGTTGAAATTGGTTCTATTATCTATTTTATGGATTATTATAAATGGGTGGTTTTAGATGTCAGATGTGCATTAATTTAGAGGATAACGTAAAATGCAGTACACCAGCTTATTCTTTCTTATCGCAATGGTTGCTACAAGTATTGGTGCTGCTTTAACAAACAACGATATTGTAGATAAAACTGTTAGAGTAGAGAATTCTCCAAATTCGGCAAACTCATTTGACAAATTAATAATGGTTTTCGGCCAGATGTATAAAGGGGAGGTTGAAAAAAGAGTTACTTCGGAAGCACCCAAGATCACTACTGATAATGCACTATTGGCAAGTGATAGAACCGAAGTGTCTAGAACGACAACGGCCTTCCTGCAAATTTCAACAAAGCCACCTGCAACGTATGATGTTACCAGTATAGAAGATACATCCACAGAGTTGCCTGATCTGACAGATGAAGAGAAATCAATATTTTTTGCACGCAGTAAGTAGCTTTGTACCTGTCTATTATGGTAAAATATGGTTTATAAGTCTAGAAAAGCCCCTACGAGAGTTAAGTTGCTCGGACTGCAGTTGTTCTATTTAGTGGTATGATATATCTGTCCTGGCTATGGAAATGTTGATTTTAATTACAGCATGCTTATGGATTTTCTATAGTGCCCTATAACAGCAATAGGCAACCCTCTTACACGGGCTACATAAAAATTACTGGCAAAGTGTGGGAGATGCACACGATAAAGACAAAACTAGTCAGATTTTTATTTAAACTTTTATCAGAATTTTGTATCTCGAACCCTAGAAGAAGAAGAGCTGATGGCGTACCTTTATTTTTTACTTAGTGTTAAAATTTTAATTTGTATTTTTTTCCAGTTGGACCACATTATGAATAGTAAACGCGTTACATCTTGTAATTACCTCTTATTATACTTTCATATCAGTAATTAAATTAAACTAGACTGCATATACAAATAAAAAAAGTGTGTGTGTCAGCTCCGACGCACGACTGGAGTTTACTCCTTAAGTACGAGTATCTAACCATAACAAATTAGAAAGGTGCGCACTAGAGGTGCGCACCAAAAACGTGAGACGATTTTCGTTACTTGTTAGTAGGTTTTACCCCTCGGATTTTTCTCATACCGGGCGCCTTATATATGAAAATCGATTCTTAAGGAGTAAACTCCAAAAAAATTATGGTGTTTAATAACTTCTATCTACAGACACAAACTTTGCATGCATGATTTACGCCGATATCTAAAATGAATAATGATTATTTATGATACGTGAGTCCCATGTATTGTTGCGACATAGGTACGTGTAAAAATCAACGTAAGTATGTAAATACCTAACTTATTCCTACCTACCTACCCGATCTACTTTTTGAGCTTTCCTTAGCTTTCTGTCAGATTAGTTATATTTGTTTATTTAGTATCAGTATTAGTATTTATTTATAGTAGTTTTTTATAGCATATAATATATTTATATTTATCGATGATTTCGCCTATGTCTTTCTTGTGTGTACATAAATAAAAAAAAATAAAAAACATTTATTACTCCACTTTTACAAAATAAACTAACAAAAACAACAACAGCTTAGAAAAAAAAGGAAAATAGCAATAAAAAATAAAGGAAATAATAATAATATGTGGAGTACCTAAATGGCCGTCTCTCAGCGTTATGCTGTCTGCGTGGTGCAAGGCAGACTGTAGCCACTGTAGCTTGGTGGCTAAGGGGTTGGTCTTGCGTTTTGACGACCTGACTTGGATCCCCGGTTACCATATTATTTTATTTACGTACTAGTAGATGCCCGCGACTTCGTCTGCGCAAGGTTACTGGTTGTACTGCTAGTTGTCCTATTTATGCTTAAACCAAAATTCATCTGTTCTGCGAATTAGGTGTGAATTTGAAGTTCGATTTTTACTGAGTTCGTGGCAGGTGGCTTTTTAGGTTACCTCTGGCGCTCCGCAAAAATCGGGTTTCCAGACTCTCTCATACCGAACAACGTTTCTTGTCCTGCACCTGGAGCTAGTTAGGAGTAACTAGTTCTTCTGTGCAAGACTATCAACTAATCAAGCATTACCTTGACATTGGCGAAATCATCGATAAATATCGATGGAGCCACGTTTTTAAAGAAAGAAGAAGAAGAAGGCGTGAATCTCAATTCTCAAACAATGAAAATTGAGGAAATGGTCAGTCTACGACCTCTGAATTCTTTTCGATGATTTACTCGTAGGTAACAAATATCTTCGAAGCTTATTCTAAAACCTAGCGGAATAATTTCATGTTTAGGAATAAAATGTGGCACCCGTTAGCGTAAGACTCTGACTAACTAATAGAAATATTGTTACAAATTGTAATTATACTTAGATAGACTGTTAGGTTTTCGGAGAACAATTGCTTGAAACATACATACAATAAAGCGAAACACCTTTTGTAATCATCATCTTTGTATTAGTAACTTATTTAACAACACTTAGGTAATTAGATATGGCACAAAATAACAGCCACCGTTCTTATAAAGAAGACTCATTGTTACGAGTATTTTTGATATATTTACGTGGACTGCCTCGGTGGCTCAGTGGTATGAGTATGCGACTGCCGCCCCTGAGGTCCCAGGTTCGATTCCGGGTCGAATCGAATTATTTGTGTGATCCACAAATGTTTGTTTCGGAGTTTGGGTATTTTCTATGTATGTTAAGTATGTATTTAGAAATATATAAGTATGTTTATCAGTTGTCTAGATCCCATAACACAAGCTTATATTAGCTTAATTTGGGCTAGATGACGTTGTGTGAGAATGTCTAAAAATATTTATTTATTTATTTATTTATTTATTTATTTACCATTCGTCACAGAATTATTAATTACAATGGTTTTTTTTCTTTTAATTTTTTCGAGACTTTTATCTAAAATAGGTATATGCCAGCCTCATCATTATATTATTACAATCGTACATTTATAATATAATTGTTAAATAATTGCAAAAGGCAGTTTTTTACTCACGTCTGATCGGAGACGGTATATGCGTTTGGGGTGAGAGGTTGTTTGTTGCCATTTTTCTCCAAAACTACTAGTCCGATTTTAATGCAGTCTTCTGTTATGGGCTTAGGTTTGATTGGTACATGTTCATAAATAAGTGTTACGGTGACCACTCACCAGGGGCCGCTGCAGTAAACATTTGTTTGTACAAAACCAAAACTACTAGTACGATTTTGATGTAGTTTAACTCACTAGAGAGCCCTGCAGTATATAATATAGATATGTCAATAAAGTAAAATCAAAATTAAAAATTTTTGTAAAAGCCACGACGTTAAAAAGTGATTGAAAAAGGATACAATAATTTAAGGGCCCAGATCCTGAAAATCACCGAAAAGAGTGTTACGATTTTTCATATTTAACCTATTTACATATGATTAATAACAACGATAATTTGTATATATTAAAATGAAAGACCAAAAATGATGTTAGTGCTAATTTTAACTCTTAAAACCCTGTAGTTGTTATATAATAAACGTCAACAAACGCACAAAATTGAGAAAAAATTCGAAAACCTGCCTTCGTATTTTTCAGATTTAACCCAATAAATCAACACAAATTGATAAAAAGAAACACTTTTTGAACACTGAAAAAGCCAATAAATCTAACCATGTACTTTTTTTTGTACCTTTACAAACAAAGACTTCCCCTTTTAAAGCCCTAAAATCTAGATATGTTTTACGTAAATTCTCCATAGAAAAATGTATGCAAATTCAAACGCGTCCCGATAGAACGATCGTCGCAACTAATCGCCAGTGCGCCATAGAATTTCAAAGTGACTCCACGCGTGTCGGATGCTACAGCAAAATTACGTGTTGTGAATTTGTGTTTTTTGTGAAAAACTGTAAGTACAATATTTTTATAACTAATTTACTTTCAGTAAATAGAAAGTACCGATATAATGAAAGTCTGAAAGAAAACCATGATGGAACTAGATATAAATCGTAAGAAATACAAAATTATTTACTTTGTTGCGTAGGTCATTTTATGAACCTTGTAAAGTAGGTATCAATTCAGGCATGAAACAATCAAAGCCCTGCCCACCTTATTTTCTCGAGATATGAACTGGCGGGGTATATAGTTCTCTGCACGACATACATAGATTTTTCAACATGATAAAGGCAATAGGTATCATAAACGTAATTGGTAATCGAGGGTCTCTTTTCGCAGGATAATTTGCTGAGTGCCATGCCAGCGAAAAGAAAATTTAGTACGCATTATAAAAACGTGAAAGCCAAAAGATCTCGGAATAAAATGTAAGTTCCTCCCTACTTATTTATTTACCTGCCTACTTGACTACGTCTTGTCCTAAATACCTAGAAAAAATTTACTAGATTTGTGTTAGTGTCAAGTAAAAATCCTAGTTTTATTACTTTTATTTGTGTGTATGCTTATCATGTCTTAGTAGTAATAATAATATAATCTATTTGCATTTTGAACAGGGTAGGTACATTACAAAGCAAATAGGTACAATGATTTAGATCGCCTGATTCAGACATATACCTACAACAGCATGTAAATATTGATTTGACATGTAATTAGATAGGTACACAATTAGGTATGTCAGTCTAAGAAGAAAAATTACAATGTCCAGTAGGTAATAATTACGTAATTTCAATATCTATATAAGTAATAAAGTCAATTTCTATAGGAACAATTTTCATAATAATAAATTTTATTACATAATATAGTATTAGTTTTCATATATTTATGTATTTCAAAGCAATGAGTTTGCTTACACTATTATTAGTTACAGTATTATTAGTTTTCATGTTCATCATGTCTAAATATGTGGAAGTGGAAGTAGGTATGTTTCCTATCAGAAATTGCACGGGCGCGCGCGCGCCGTGCCTGGCGTAGGGTTGTACAAAAATTACAAAATAAATAAAAAGTGGATATTGATGAATAATATTTCCAGTACTGAAAATGAAGAAAACCTTCAGGCCGAGACTCCGAGCAACACTGCTACGCGCTGTATAGAGGTAAGTTGTTATACGTAATTCTTGTAGACTTGTTACATAAATAAACAAACTAGCTAGTGATGGGCGAAGACAAAATCTCAGTACCTACAGTTTTTTTTTGCAATATTTATTATTTTCATTGTGAGACAAACACATACTTCTCAATTACTTTCTCAAAAGAAAATTCACGTTCAAATCTCGTATTTTACCAAAATCAAGAATTTTTTTTGTAAAATATTATCTTTTACGCGACTGGTGTACGTATGTATGTATGTATACTAAGTAATATATCTTTGTGGCACGATAAGTTCAAAATTATTGAACCGATTTTAATGTTTTTAGTATCATTAGAATTGTCTTCTAAGCCCGAGTGACATAGAATAAGTGACGCCATAAAAAACCAATACGTATAGCGTAAAGGAAATTTATAATTTCTGTTCATCACGAACATAATATTGTATGAATTCTTTTGCACTTTTATATTTGTCTTCGTCAGTTATGAATATAAATAAATAAACAATAAAAATGTTAAAACCCGACAGATTAAAAAATGAAAATGTGTAATAAAAATAAATAACAACACCATTGTAATATAGCGTATTTAGCAGTCGGGGCCTATTTCTAAAGAAATATTTAGCTAGTCAGGAATATCTTCGAGCCTGTGAGGATTTCAATGGGTCTCAACTGTTGAATTCGATTTATTACAATAGTGTTCTTATTTATTTTTATGTAACATAATTCAAGACCGTAGACTTGTTTTCTTTTTACCTTTTGAGTTTTTATGCATATAGTCGGATTTATTAAATTTATGACGTGATAACGTCTTATAAATCGATGAACACCGGCAACACGCACAAAAAAGTGTCACATTATGTCACGCTAGGGTCAAGCGAGAGCGCAGTACAAGCGATGGAGAATAATATTATGACGTTATCCGATAAAATTATCGTCCTAAACCGACTTTACAAGCAACCAGTTTTTTATTATGTTTATTTATTCACTTTCATAATTGACGAAGACTGATAAAAACGTTTAAGATTTTGATCTAGTGTTCTGTGTTTCAAAGATGTATTCTACGGGAGTTCTTAGCTATGTTTGAAGAAATTTGGCCTTTTGAATTATTTTTTATAATAAAAACCAAGCCATTATCTTTCTTTACAGGAACTAGTTATTGACAACCGTCAAGAGGGAAAGGTGGATGAAGTGGAAGTTGGGCGTAGAGTAGTGGATATTTCTTTTTATTTTAAAGCTCTTCAGGCCATAGGGGACCACGGTCCAATGGATTGTAAGTTAAGTTACCTCAGTATAATAGGTGAAGTAAAAGTTGGTCTGGACTCAAAACTCATCATAAAATGTAGTATGTGTAATATGAAATTTACTGTGTGTTTGGTTGAAAAGAAAGAAGATAGCATGGAAGTGAATCATCAAATTGTGTCTGGTATCATATCATCTGGTGGGAGCTACTCTCAGTTAAAAACATTAAGTGCCGCAGTAGCCCTACCAATCATGTCACCTTCATTGTACAATGAAATTAATAATACGGTTTGCGATTGGTGGGAAAAGACAGCAGCACATTCCATGGCAGAAGCTGTCAAGGAAGAAGCGGAGTACGCAGTGTCTATAGGTAGTGTTGATAAAAATGGTACACCATTAATATCTGTTGCTGTTGACGGTTGTTGGAGCAAGAGATCTTATGGTAAGAATTTTTCCGCCTTATCCGGCGCAGCTGCGATAATTGGCATTAAAACTAATAAAGTATTGTTTTTTGGAGTTAAAAATAAATACTGCGTAGTCTGTGCACGAGCCGCAAAGAACAACAGTCAGCCCCCGGAACACCATTGTTTCAAGAATTATTTAGGATCATCTACCGGGATGGAATCGACCATAATAGTTGAGGGGTTTAAACGTTCCTTTGTTGATCACGGTGTAATTTATAATAAATTTGTAGCAGACGGCGATTCCAGTACTTATAAAAAAATATTAGATTCGCGTCCGTACGATAATTTAATAGTAGAGAAAATTGAATGCAAAAATCATCTTTTACGAAACTACTGCAATAGCTTGGAGAAATTGTCGAAAGACACTAAGTATCCTTGCGAGTTGCGGAAATTCCTAAAAGAAAGGTATTTGCGTTTAAGAACGGGTGTAAAATGCGCGATTAAATATTGGGGGGATCAAAATCAGTCACTCGAAGAAAAAATAAAAAATCTTAGTGAAGATATTCTAAATGGTCCACAACACGTATTTGGTAATCACCAACATTGCAAGGAGTATTTTTGTAGACCTGACACTCGTCGAATAGAACCTGTTGGGTTACTTCCAGCAATTGTTGGATGCGGATTAATGGGCGCGGTAGAAATTTTAAGTAAAAGACTGTCATATCATTCTAGAAGTTTAATTCATAATTGCACAAGTAATATAGTTGAAAGTTTTAACGGAGTAATTGCCAAATTAGTTGGGGGTCAGCGTGTAAATTATTCTTCCCGTGGTTCTTATGCGGGCCGATGCGCAGCTGCTGTTGTGTCTTTTAATACGGGATCGATTCATAGTAAAACTCATGAAGTCATATTTAAATCTAGTCCTAATCCTTTGATCGCAAAAGTGGAAAATAGTAATCGTAGAAACCGTTTAATTGCTAAACCTAAATTAAGATTGAAAAAAAGCCACAGCGCTGTATCGAAAGACGCTCACTATGGACCAAACTGCGAAAAACCTGATCTGAGTCCAGAATTATATGAGAAAGCCAAGTCATCTTGTTTAGTTGATTTAAAGTTGTCTTGTGCTGAAAGAGAGGAGCTTGAAAGGTCGACCCATTTGCAAAGAAGTAGTGCTGAGTGGATGAGTACAAGGAGAAAATTACTAACCTCATCATCGTTCGGGGAAGTTTGTAAAAAACGAGAGTGCACAAGTTGTGCTGCTCTTGTTTGTAAAATCGTTTATGGTAGTAATATCTCCAGTTTGCCTGCTGTACGGTACGGTATCGAAAACGAAGAAACTGCAATTAGACAGTTAGAAATTCAAGAGAATATTAGTATACAAGGTTGCGGTTTGTTCGTCGACGATCAATATGAATTTCTTGGTACTACACCAGATGGCATTTATGCAAACGGTTTAATTGAAATTAAGTGCCCACATTCTTTAGCTGGCATGACTCTTGATGAAGCAATGGCCAAACATACCTTTTGGGTTAAGGACAAGGCTTCCAAGGGTTATGTCATAAATAAAAATCATTACTGGTATTTCCAAATTCAGGGACAGCTACATATAACTAAAAGAAACGTTTGCATGCTTGGCATCTGGTTTGGTGCTACTGTACCTATGAAAGTTTATATTATAGAAAAGGACGACAAATTTTGGAAGGAGAAAATGGAGATGAAATTAGTTAGATTTTATTACGATTGCCTCCTTCCAGAATTAGTTGATCCTCGGCAGTCACGAAGCATGCCTATTCGTGACCCGCCCAATGTCATAGAGGCTATGAAAGAGAGGAAAGAAAGAGCTTTACGTGTTTTGAAAGAGAAGAACGTCTAATGATTTTGAAAGAGACTGAGGTAACTTAACTACCCAGCCGGTCGATTCACGTAAACACGCCAGTTCAAAAGTCGTTTTAACTTAGAAACTTAGAAATCGCCTTTTGGTTTTCTGTTTTTAACGCACTTACTTATCTAGTCTTGGATTGTCATAAATCTTCCAATAGCTCAATTTCTATACAATTCCTATACGATTTTGAAGAGTTACCTGGTGTAAACCCAAGGTCCGATCCTAATGAAATTAAAATGTGACCACACGGGATCACCAGCTTTCAAATAAAAAAAAAAATCATCAAAATCGGTTCAAAAAATACAGCGAATTGAGAATCTTCTTCTTTTTTTAAGTCGGTTAAAAAGTGTGCGAAGTGACATTTTTAAGTCACTACGCTACGGTTTTTATTACGTGAATCGGGCAGCTGGTAACATTTTCATTCTGATAGGTTTTGCAATAGCAATTGATTTTATCATCAAATTAGTAGAAATCAGAATTTGATCAGTAATCATTAAAATGAAAAAAAAATTAGAAACTCTTAAACTCATATTTTGTTATTGTTTACTTTCGTTTAATTAAGTATATGAATAATTTATAAATTTCATGTTTGTTTATAACTAATTTTTGTACAACCCTAGCACGCTTTTTAGGTGGCGACTCATATTTTGTTTACTTTTAATTATATGAACCATTTTTATACTTGTGTTTCATTTATTGACAATTTTTTGTACAACCCTAGAAGATTTTTTAGATTGCGAGGTGATCGTAAGCAAAAAGTATTTGAGTTTACGCAATAGGCACATTTCCTTGCGTAGATATAAACACTAGCGAGGAAAGGCGTGATGTTATTTCGACCGTACTTCCTACTGAATTTGCAATTATTTTATTGAATGAAAATTTTACGAAATAAGAATAAACTTTGGTAGTAAAATTACAAATAAATACATAGGTACTCGTAGTTGGAATTTTAGGTAAGTAGAATACAAAAAGGTCAGTCCGGACCTGCTCTTGATTGTTTATTATAAATAGAAAATCATAAAAATTGTGTCTCAAACTACTCTTATTTATTTATCTAGTAATTAGGATCATTTTATAACGAAAACTACTTTTGGAATATTTTACAAATAGGCAGTCGTTTATTTCCAATAATTCAACATTTTTGTTATGCTGTAAATATTCAACTTCAATAACAATAACTCAACGTGGAACGTTTGTCGCAAAACATTTTCAAAATCGCGCTCTCTGGGTCATTCACCCGCCCGTCGGATGATTCGGGCAACAATAGCGCTGCTGTCGCTCAAAATCGACTTTATCCGTGCGCGGTCTGGGCCCTTAAAAGAATATCCGTCGCGTAAACTTTTAAAGATGCCCATTGTAAGGGTGTAAGTACTACAAATTCACGTTACTATAAAAATGTAAAACTAGTTCATTCAATGGCAGCCCCCGACGGATATTCTTTTAACTTATTTTAGTAGGGAGGGCACTTACCGCAAAAAAAATATTTTTCAAAATTTTCTTTTAGCACTTTGTCGACATAGTAAATACACAACCCATGAAAAGTTACAAGTTTCTAGCACTCACCGTTTTGGGAGGAAAGCCGAGGACAGACGGACGGACGGACATGAAGAATCTATAGGGTTCCGAATGGTTCCGAAACTTGAACTACGGAACCTAAAAACACATATTCAACAGTTCCACAGGTTGTACTGTCATAAGAATCCGTCAGTCTCATTTAATTACACAGGTACAGTACAGTATTATCGATCAACTTCTTTTATTTACAAGAGGTAAACTTGTAGTACCTAACTACCTACGACTTTCTGAATTTTAAATAGCAAAAAATATTCTAGGAATCTAAATTATATTTTAATTTCCAATACGAATTCAATCAGAATATAAATTAGTTGGAGTAAAGAGGTCTGTGAATAGAGTATTTGTGGTATCAGGTACCTAATGTTCAAACCATGTTACTTGTACTTTAATAACCCTCAAACCGTACTTATGACGGCATAATTTCAAAGTGTAAAGGACTTTGATGAACTTAGAGATCGATTGAGTGCACAAAGTTTACACAATATTATCGAGAAAGTGTAGGTATGTTCATAAACTAAAACATTACTCAATGGCCTCTTAAATAATTTCGAACTTATATCTGATGCTCAAAGTACCTACCTATGTTTCATTTTGTCAGATTTTCATCATTAGTGTGATTCTAGGTGTCTCACATTGCGGGGTAACACCCGACCACCACGCAGCGGTCCCGCAGGAGGCCAAGGTCCGCCAGGTGTTACTGGGATTTCTTCTAGTACTTACCGGAGACGCTCGGCAAAGGACTTAGGTGCGGCCGCGGATTTGAAAATAAAAGGTGTCTCATATTTACTTTAACTGACGACCATGCCTCATAGAGCTACACGGTCCCCCAACGAAGCCATTGGTCCAGACCATTATTCTATACTAAAAAGATGTAAATATAATAGGGTTATATTTGTGCTGTGCAAGAATTAAGTAAATATAATCTTTGGGCGCTTACATCTAAGTTAGGTACATCATCATCCAACGAGGATCATCCATGGACGATATTGACTGCCTCGGTTGCGCAGTGGTATGAGTATTCGACTGCTGTCCCTAAGGTCCCAGGTTAAATTCCGGGTTGAATCAAATTATTTGTGTGATCCACAAATGTTTGTTTCGGAGTTTGGGTATTTTACATGCATAGTATGTATATGTATTTAGAAATATATAAGTACTGATCAACATGGTATCTCTCATTGCGCAAGCCGTGGCTTGTCACAGGCCGAAAACAATCTTAGATATAAGCTAAATCAAACAATACATACATTGACATTTCATAATCCAAATAAATTCCATCTGATTGACATTAACATGTATTTAGAAAATAAATTGTTATTGACGGAAGATAAATTCTATTTGAATAGATATTTTAGGAGACAGATAGCATCTTCGCTATCATATTTTATTAGTTATTCAGCCAAAAACTTGGCTAAACAATCTGCTTTTATTGAGCAGCAAAGTGACAATGTTTGTCTTGTGACCTTGGAATCTGTTCCAGAAAAGGGTGACAATAATTTAAACTTAGTTGTAGGACAATAGAGGAAATCCCTAGCAAATTAAATTTAAGGACAAAGGAAAAGTCTATGTTCATGAATATAATTCATCAAAATATTGAAGGCTTTTCTGGCAAAGAGTTAGAACTAGAATTATTTTTAAATGAAAAACGTATCCATGTACTTTGTTTAACTGAACACTGGTTAAAAAAACATGAACTCTTAGTTAATATTGATAATTATAAAATCATTAGTGCGTTTACTAGAGATTCCGCTATAAGAGGTGGGTCTCTCATTTTAATTAATGACAAATTAAAATCAAAAGACCGAAAAGACGTAGTAGCACTCACAAGTGAGCGAAATATTGAACTATCATGTGCAGAGCTAGAACAATATATTATTATTAGCGTCTATAGACCTCCTTCTGGAGATTACTACCTGTTTGAGTCCATTATGGAGGAAGCCTTAAAAAAGGTATGTAAATGTAAGAAGACTATAGTTGTATGTGGCGATTTTAATATTAATATTTTAGAAAACTCTCAGAACGCGCGCTAAGGTTCCTCAACCTTTTTAAATCTTTTAACTTACAAAATCTTTTTTGTGAACCAACACGCACCACAGCCACATCAGCTACCTGCTTAGATAATATTTTTTCTAACAGCGATGTAGATGAGAAATCTATAATACATTTTGTAAATTCAGATCATGCAGGTCAGTTAGCTAGATTTAAGTTCCAACATGTTCCATTATCAAAAAATATTGTTTGTAGACCAATCACAACTTATAGATTAGAAAAATTTAAAGAAAACATTAAGAATAAAGTACCTCTTTTGGAGTTGAATAATGATAAACACCCGAATGATCATTACGGAGATTTGTTCGGAGTAATCAAATACGAATGTGATAACATTTTCACTAAAAAAACAATAAATGTAAATCAATTTAAAATAAAATTTAGTGATTGGGCTACGCCTGGAATCTATAAAAGTAGAAGTAAATTATATGAATTATACGAGACAAAGGCATCTACTAATGAGCCACAAGTAATTGAACAGATTAAAAAGTACTCCAAACTATTCAAAAAAGTATGTTCAACAGCTAAATCTAATTATATACGGGCTAAAATTGAAAAATCTGATAATAAAACGAAGGCAATATGGAATGTTATTAACAAAGAAACTTGTAAAGCAAAGTCACGTGATCGATCCTTCGAGTTAAAAATAGATGATAAACATATTAAAACTGATTCTGAAGTGGCCAATGCATTTGAATCTTTCTTCACAAATGTTCCAATCACCACTACAAATAAGTTAAATTCGTCAAAAAACGTAGCCAATTCTCTTCTTAAATCTAGTGTTGATAAATGTAGAATTAACTTTGATTTTCAGTATATTGACTCTGTCACTATACTTAAAACTTTTAAACAACTAAATATAAAAAATACCGAGGATCTTTGGGGCATTTCAACTAATATAATAAAATCAATAGTGCCCGCTATAGCACCTCACCTTGCATTCATATTCAATAAATGTATAGATGAAAATCAGTTTCCTCATCTTATGAAGTACAGTAAAATCAATCCTTTATTTAAAGCAGGAGACAAAAGTGATCCTTCAAATTTTCGACCTATTTCCATACTCCCATCCCTCAGTAAAATTTTTGAAAAAATAATATTTAATCAATTGCTTTCACAATTTATAGACAATAAGTTACTTCATAACAAACAGTTTGGTTTCACTAAAGGCAGGAACACAACGGATGCAGGAGTTGCACTTGTGAAACATATATTTGATGCTTGGGAGGAAAAGCAGGATGCCATTGGTATATTTTGTCATCTATCAAAAGCTTTTGATTGTGTTGATCATGGGACTTTGCTACTAAAATTAGGTTATTATGGTGTTTCGAACAGCTCACTTGGCTTACTCGAGTCTTACCTCACTGGTAGAGTACAAAAAGTAAACATTAATGGTACCGACTCTTCGGGCGCCTCATTACTCATGGGAGTACCCCAGGGCTCGATATTAGGACCCCTTTTATTCTTAATATACGTAAACGATCTTCCTTATTTCACTAAAAATCTTTGTGAGATAGTATTATTTGCTGATGACACATCATTAATTTTTAAAAGTGATAGACAAAAAGTAGCACTTGACGATGTAAATAATACCCTTTCGGAAATATTGCATTGGTTCACAAGTAACAACTTGCTGCTCAATGCGAAGAAAACAAAATGTGTAAAATTTACCATGCCCAATGTTAGACAGGTGGATACTCATATTACTATGAATAATGAATTAGTTCAAATAGTCAATACCACAGTTTTCCTTGGGATAACTCTAGATAGTAAACTACAATGGGGTCCTCATATCACAGCCTTGGCAGGAAGACTTAGCTCAGCTGCCTATGCGGTTAGAAAGATAAGGTCTCTGACTGACGAAAAAACGGCACGATTAGTTTATTTTAGCTACTTTCATAGCGTTATGTCATATGGTCTGCTGCTGTGGGGCTCAGCTGCCGATATTGAGACAATATTCATATTACAGTAACGAGCTATACGAGCAATCTATAGACTCGGACCCCGTGACTCGCTGAAAGAATTATTTAAAGAAATTAATATTTTAACAGTTGCTTCTCAATATGTTTACGACAACATCTTATATGTACGGAAGAACATAGATCTCTTCAAAAAAAATTCCGATAACCATAATTTTAATACAAGAAATAAAAATAAACTGGCAAAGACAAAAATTAGACTTCATAAAGTTGGTAATTCGTTTGTTGGCAAATGTATAAAAATTTATAATAAAATTCCTCAGGATTTGGTTGACATGCCTCTTAATAAGTTTAAAATAGTAGTTAAAAAATGTTTGATGATGAAAGGCTACTATAATGTAGACGAATATCTTAATGATAAAAATGCATGGTCACCCTAATCTTCTGTTGTTGGCCACTCGTATAATACAATAGAAACTAATTGTAACAATGTAAACAAAACAATATTAAAAAAGAAAATGGATAATCTACCTGAGTTTCTTGCTGGTCTCTTCTCAGGAGAACCAAATTACCGAACCAGCGAAAGAATCATTTTCTAATGGTTATTTATGTACTTACTTAATTTAGTATTTTTATAATATTACTTGACAAAATTGTAAAATTTTGACATTCATATGTGCTCTTTATGTGCCTAAACTGAATAAATGAAATTGATTCTTGATTCTTGATTCTTGCTCATATTAGCTTAATTTGGGCTAGATGATGTGTGAGAATGTCCAAAAATATTTATTATTTATTATTATGATATTGAAGTTCTGTAGTTAGACTGATCGGGTTTTTGTTTTAGGGCTCCAACTAACCTTAAGACTGCCATAGATTTTCGTATAACAACCGGAACCGACGGGCTTAACGTGCTCTTCATGGCGCGGGAGTTTACATAGATACTTATTATATCAAATCTAATTTAAGCTTACGTCATTATTATGTATCTCTTTCACTGTAATTCTTAAGTATAAGTATTAACCTCTTTGTATGGATTTTAATGCCGTTTTCAGCAATAGAGCGATTCAAGAGGCAGGTTCATGTGTACTAGAAACTCGCTCCATAAAGTAAAGTTCCTACGTGTAACCCACTCCGGTTTCGCACAGGGGCAATTTCGATACTATTATGGGGCAGTGTAGGTAGAGTTTGTAGGAGTATAGGAGAGAAAACTATTCCGCAGTTATCACCTTGTATGTACTATGTAATAATGCACATTTATTGTAGAAAAGAAAACAAAATAGCTTAAAGGATAAGTATTGTTATTCCCACAAAAGGCTGTACGGCTGTACATTCCCATTTATAATATTAGTGAGATGAAACACCCAATGTCTGGAACGAATAAAATGACTTTTATTGACAGTAATTCTCCTCGGCCGTGTTGTGAGCTCGCCTTCAGTGAACGGGATAATTTGATTGTCTGAGCTACGAGTATGATTGTCAAGGGTTGAATCAATTTCCTCCCTCACACACGACATATTTGCGGAGGCGAATAACTCTATTTGGAGTTGCTGATTACTATTCGGTTTGATTAGGCATGATTGTCTTTTAGATAATAATAATACAGGCTCTGTTTAATCCAGCAGAATAGGGAGGAGGGGAAGCTTAACGTCAATTCGTATAATTAGATCTACCCACTGAACGCGATGTAATTTATTATAAAATACACGTCAAAATTGACACAACAACCGACTCAAATTACCGAAATGGGACCAAATGATTGTCAGAAAACCAAATTGAAATGAGACCACTGATGAAACGATTTGGTATTTTTTTTAATTGAAAGCTACTAGCTTTCAATTAAAAAAAATACCAAATCGTTTCACCCAGTCCAATGATATGATAAGATATTAATAAACATAAAAAAAAATTATAAAAAAAAACTTACAGTTGCATTGAGAAGAATTGGAAGTCGGTTGGAAAGGTGCAATATTCTCTGTTCCTAATATGTAGGTACCTACACATTTTTAAAAGTTGACATTTGGCCCGCAGATCAGTTTTTGTTTGGGCGAGATGTCCCATAACCCTAGATTATCTATATATATATAATACGCCAGTGAAGCCGCTTCTCCTCGTAAACTAAGAGTCGCACAGTCAAGTGTAGCACACCGTTGGAAAGGTCGTGGTCTCAAGTGGTGCGATAAGATTAGAAATTTGACAAAACGTAAAAAAAAAAAATTATTACTTGCGCAGTTTGCGCTACGGGTTACTTATTATATTATCTAAAACTAAATATTACTCGCTGCTCTGTCATGTACCTAAGTATAATAGTGGAGCTTCGAGTATGCTATTCATAAAGTTCTTAGGCCCCGTTTCCACGGTATGGTATTCATAGGTAGGTAGGAACCTAAAGTTCGCAAATACCTTACCTTACCTACCTATCTAGGTAGGTATGTAGGTTTAGGCTATTAATACCATTAAGAAAGCTTATGGTATTAATAGCCTAAAGTTTGCGTGTACACTGACTGTACACCTAACAAAACCTTGTTGATACGACTGCAGCTATAGATCTCTACACCTAAGCAGTCAGTCCAAGTCTATCTGTAAACGAGTTACACTGGTATCTAACAGACGAATGCCAATTCCATACGATATTTATAAGGTCGTAGATTTTGTCAGTTTTGAATGAGGATACAATGCGAATACTTTTCGATACTGTTTTCTAAGAACATTCTATAATAAACTGTTTTTTCCTGTATCTAATAAGTTGAAGACTCTTACTCTAAAAAGTATTGACGCAAGTCATGGTGGCTGATTTCAATGCGTAATATCTATTTTTCGAAGATTATTTAATGTACTTATTTACTTTTACATGACAACCGGAGATAAATATGTAGATACACAGAAGTGCAAATATACACAAATAAGATTGGAAATGAATGGATAAGAAAAGAGATGGTATCTTTTACGTTATCACAATACAAATCACGGAATATCAAACGACAAATGCCGAATATTATAACGTACGTACGTAATAGATAAGTAATAAGTAATAATAATAATAAAGATTGGGAAATAACGCAGGTTTATACTCTGTCTGAAATGAAATAATATCTGTTAAAAGTGACTTAACGAGTCGATTTTCTACATGGGGCACACTAAAAGTTTTGCACTTCTAGCTAATCTGAACTATTTGAATTTCGAATGTTATATTTTTTTAAATGTTGCAATATTCTCAGTAATAAAAAAAACAAATGACGGGAAATCATTTGTCAATTGTTTTTTATCACACATCAAAGTTCTATGTATGCAACGAAAATGGAATTAAGTCGAAAAGATTTTAGAGCGATGATTTTTTATGATTTTAAAAGTTCTCTCTCTCCGTAAGACTGTGCCGCTCGTCTTCAAAATGCTTTTGGTAGAGAAGCACCTTGTTTGAGCACCGTGAGGCGATAGTTTGCTGAATTTAAAGAGGTCGAATTTCTTTACATGACGAATTTCGTGAAGGGCGGCCTTCAACTGCCGTCAACGAAAATAATGTGGCTACTGTTAGCGGTTAATTGAAGAAAACCCGCGGATTACCTATGAGACAATTCGAGGACTATTGGGGATTGGTATGAGTCAAATCCAGAAAATTTTACACGAAGAATTGAAAGTTCGAAAACTTTGTTACAGCCTAAAATGAGACACTAGCGTCCAATTACCAATATAGCCCATACTGGATGGGCTATTGTCTCGCTTAACTAACATAGGTTACTACAACAGTATAACATTACATGTAAACAAAATTGGCTTGTACACACCAACGTATAAAGAATGTTCAACGGCCAAGTCACACAACATTAACTATATTAATAAAGAAATCGCAGTAAGGAACCTTCGAATTCGGGAGGATATCCACGCCCAGACCCACTACGAGGTCCCGGCGCTGACTCGCCCACGCTGAGCACTCTACCAACGTGTGGAGTGCGGTGTCGTCGTCGGGAACCTCGCAGTGTTGACACCGGGGTGTGACCTCGCGATGGATGCGAAACAGATAGCTACCGAAACATCCATGCCCGGTAACGATCTGCGTCGCACGATACGTGAGGTCACCATGCCACCTCTGCAGCCACACGTCCATAATCGGTCTCACCGCCGCGATGACGGTAGTTCCCCACTTTCGTTACTCAAGTCGCACCCTCCAAGTCGCCATGAGATCCTGGCAGAGTTAGGACGGCTGGTGGGACCCAGGCCTGTGGTCCCTCTCCAGTGCCTCCTTGTGCCATTGAAACAATGACTCAAGGGCTCTCGCTTCCAGGTCCCATGGAGGGGTCCCGGCTAAGAGACATGCAGCCTCTCCGGAGATCGTACGGTACCCCCGTATTGTTTTGACGGCCAAGGTTCGCAGTGGTCTGTTCAACAGAGTCGCGTTCACCCTGACCGCCAATCTATCCGCCCATACGGGAGCCCCGTATAAGGCCATACTCCGCACGATCCCCAGGTACAGTCTCCTGCAGGAAGCGTTGGGTCCCTTTAGGTTGGGAAAGCGCGACTGATGCCGCCGTCACTTTGGGGACCAAACTTCGGAAATGTTGTCCGAAGTTCCATCAGCTATCAAGTACGATCCCTAGGTACTTCATCGAGGGCTTGATGCCAATGCTGACGCCTCCTACATTTATGCTGGAACCTTCAGGTGGACCGTTCCGAGGTGCGTGAAAACAGAGAACCTCGGACTTGTGCAGGGCCACCTCCAGTCCCAGCCACCGTATCCGACACACGACTTGAGCAGTAATGTTCGAGTAGAATAAAGTTAATCATTCGACTATTTCTTCTCGTAAACTTGTAAGTATAAGTATAAAAGCCAGTCTAGTCTTATCCAGAGTTTTCCTTTAATTTTATTTATATTCGTTTTAAAAGCAGAAGAGGAGGCATTCGCCCAGCAGTGGGACGCTATTAGGCTAGATTAAATTAGAAGATGTGTCCCCACTACGCTGGATTTTTGCAATGACTGTCGATTTTTTTATGTACGTATTAAAAGCAGAAGAGGAGGCATTCGCCCAGCAGTGGGACGCTATAGGCTAGATTAAATTAGAAGATGTGTCCCACTACGCTGGATTTTTGCAATTAGGCTGTTGTTGATTGTGCAACACATGCTTCAGCATTGACAATGCTGACTTCTGCTCTCTTCTTTTTGGAGCGTCAAATCGACCACCGATCTAACATAAAATAGACGTACAGACGGACTTCTATCAATCATTAGAAGTCCGTCTGTACTGGAAATATTTTTTTATACTGTTTGTTTCAGGCTCGCCTATACATAAGTATTATTGAAATACGCAGCTTTATCAAGCCTACAATTGACTGTTTAATGTACCAATATAAGAAGGGGGCATTATCATATCTCTAATTACAACTGAGACCAGCTGAGGGTTCTTCCTCAGATACTTCAGACCTTCGATTTTTGACATCAAATGAAGCGGCCCATCAAGTTGAATATTTTTTGTAAAGGCGGTATGTCGATCTCTAATACTTTGGTTGTGCTCTTGTGTTTTTTAATCAGGGTCACCAGGTACTCCATATCTTCGATTATCCTAGTTTTTATAGTTTTCCCTTTATGTGGCCATTAAACCCTAACTCTGTACCAAATTTCAGCTCTCTGAGTTTATGGGAAGTACTAGTTCTATTCTGATGATCATGAGTGAGTGAGTGTCATAAATGCGAAACTTTGCTTTCGCTTAACTTCGGAACCTACAGACTTGAAATTTTGGATTTTAAGTATGTGATTATAGCTTACTGGATGACGAAAATTTCTGCGTTCTGGTCTTATCCAGAGGTTCTCAAATAGGGGCCTGAAAATGCGGCGAAATGGTTCCAGTAAAGGATGGTACGGCAGTGTTTGCTTCGCGCTCGACTTGGCGGGGGCACGACCGTGCCCCCAGATTAGCAATGAAATCAATCATGAAGGTAGTTAATGAATGATTGTTTAACGTTGACTCTCAAAAACCGACACTATATTTTCATGTACGTACCTAGTTGTACCTATTTGTATTCCAATCAGCGTGCAAAGTTATCTCATTATTGACACTTCCTTATTGGTTAGTTACTCAGTTTGGGTTCAATTTACTGGTCACATAAATAGTGCCTAAGTGCCTTGAACAAATTGACCTCGAAATGACATTCAGTGGGAAAAATAAAGTTAAGTTAATGATTAGTGTCACTTTGCAAATAAATGTGAAGGTCTTAATTGAGATTTAATTTTTGATTTGTTTATAAGTGGGAATCTCACTCTGTACATAACAAAAATTACTGATCGAGAATAGCACCTATAAATACAAAATCACGTCTGTATTCCTGCCTGCTTTTATGCCTACATTTTGCAATTTGAGATCCTAAAGTGTGTAAACTTCTAAAATATCCTTAATGAAATTTATTATAGTGAGCATGTTATATAACACTAGGAGATTGCCGCAACTCCGACCGCGTGATATAGTTTTTCGTTCCCTGTTCGTGGCAACACATTACTACAAGTTAAATACAATGTAGCTACATTCTGTGAAATAATTTTCAAAATCGGATCATTAGTTACGGAGCCTATTCGCTTTAAACAAACAAACAATGAAATCTTTCCTCTTTATAATATTAGTAGGTTTAGATCGAGTTCTAGGTATGTTTAACTATTTACTACATGTCGCACAGTTTAGCGAAACGCCAACGTATTTTATTTTGAAGGCGGATTTAAAAACGATACGCTACTAGACTAAGTATTTTTAATATCGAGAAGGATTATCTTATATCATACCGGGGACTGGGTGGTTGTACGTGACGTAGCCCGGAAGATGCCTTCCCGGAGTATTTTGTATGGAGCTGTACTTCACTCGCTGCCAATAGAGCTACACGGGTGCCCACCCCGCGAGACGGTCTCGCTACAGTCGGGCAGTTAGTATAGTAGTTTCAAACTACCCCGATTTCTACTTCAAAGAGGAGGTTATACGTTCGACTTGTAGTGTTTTTTTTACATAATGTCGTAATCATTATATACCGAGAGCCTGTGACTGCCTGACTTACGTCACCTAATTTGTTTGTTATTTAAGAATCAGGTCTAGCTATTTTTCACGTTTTATCTCATTGGTCAATACTAATAACGTAAAAGACCTTCACGGCGAAGCAGAATAAGGATAGAAGTAGCACAGTACAGGTAACCTGTGTGGTAGTATACTCGATTGTCACAGTTTTTAATGTGCATCAATTTATCCTATCTATTATTTTAATTTTTTTTATTTTTTTATTATTATTGTGTGCATTTAATCCTATCAAATTATTATTATTGTTTGCATGTTGCAAACAATAATATCACAAAATTGAACATGACTCATCATTCCGGAAATTACTGAAGACATGATTACATATACACTTATTATGTTAACGTATGTGATTTTGTTGGAAAACACTTTTAAAATTAGTCTATTATGTATTTTCAGTGCCACAGCCACAACGATTAACAATTCGTGCATTAAATTAGTTTCCTCATAGGGTCGTAGGTAGCAAATTTGTGATCGCCAACTAAGTAGAGTTTATCTATACCAACCTACTACTACGCTAGTACATACCTATATTTTCAATAATTCGCCGCGTGCTTGTGTCTCGTTCGACTAACTATCCACACATTTAGCACCATGGGCTTCCCTATCATATAACCCAACCTTCATTCATGGAAAAAAAATGCACATTTAGAAAATGCCCTAAGTTCTGATTGCTATTCTCTTTAGTTATTCTCTACCACTAAAAACTCACAATCATCATCTACCAAAACTTTTCCCAACGCAGTTAGGTTCGGCTGAACTTCGATATTTTCCGAGAAACGTCTGGCATCTGACCTCCACAACCCAAGGGCTAGGTATATCAAAGTTCTGTAGTTAGACCGGGCAAAAATCCGTTGTTTTGGCTCCAACTACCCCTAACGACTACCATAGATGTTTGTATGACAACCGGGACCGACGGCGACGCCTTAACGTGCTCTCTGAGGCACGGAAGGGCTCTTATGTCTTAAAAAATGGTCACCCATCTTAAGACCGGCGCGGCTAGATGTTGCTTAGCTTTTGCAATGTGTTAAACTTATTACGGTTGTCACTAGGTCACGAACCACTCACTAAAAACTCACAATGTCATCATAAAATTGTAAATATCGTCAGATGACAAGCAATCTCTCAAGAATATTTTATTAATTCCGCGGCCCAATGCCGCGGCCGCTCCCACGTCCGTTGCCGGGCGTCTCTGGTACGCACCAGAAGGTATTTCCAGTGGCGCCCGGCAGACGTTTTTCAAGACTGACATATATATTTGCATTATAAAGATTACTGTAATTCGAAAAGAGTGACTGTGAGTGTTAATAATTTTTAGAGGTAAAGCCTTCAAGAGAAGAACATTGCAATAAAAACTGTTTTCAATCGCAAGTAATAAATTATAATAATCAAAGCATGCAAGTGTGATTACAATCTTACGAATTTTACAATCCTACGGTGACATACATAGCCAATACCTATATACATTCTGAAAATAAATTAGTGCTAAGCATAACCACAGCGAGTCCAACGTGAACATTATCAATAATAGGGTTCCGTGATCAAGCATAATAGCCTCTAGAACTTCTGAACTAATAGACTCATCTGATCCGTTATAAGTAGGTTCCTTTGAAGTTGTACATGAACTACCATCGTGGTTTTTTCAAGAATCTTTGAGCCAGCGTTTTTCTTATAAATCACGCATAAAAATCACACCTATTTCTCCGAAGTGGTAGTCAGACGCATTCACACGTCCAGACCTGTCAGAAACTCCATTGGTCGTATTGCCGATTACCACGAACCACTATCATTGCCAGAGCCTCATCTGTTGCGGCAGGTTCAAGTTCTTGATTGTATCCTGCACTCTATTTCTAAGCGGTTTATGATGAACAAATCGTTCTAATAATTAACATAGATGAACAATGTTTATATTTTAGTTAACAGTAATGTATTTATTATCCTTTGTATTGTTGGTAATCGATATCCGTGACGGAAAATAAAATGCTTGTGAGATAGTTGTCAGTAAGTTAGCACTTTAGCAGGCAGTTTGAATAATACCATTGCAGAACGCGCTGGTTTAAAAAGTCTGCGACGCATGCGCGACAGTGATGAAAACGGCGGGATAATTTTTTTTTAATTCGACCAGTGTATTTTGTTGCTTGTTTACATTTCGTTATTATAGATGATTTAGTGTTATTGGTGATACGTTTAGTGTTTTAAAGTTTTCAAAATAATACCGTCATACAAAGTATAACACAGTAAGTTTAGGTACCTTTAGTTTCCTCCTACAACCATAGACAATGATTGTGCTAGCCATAGTAATAACTTCCGCAGTTCTCAGCCGTAGCAAAATAATAAAATGTTATTACAAACTTTTTGTACCCTAACTTTTGACGGTTTTATGTATTTTATTAAGAAGGTACCTTATTAGGTACGACGGATTCCTATTATAAAAGTACCTACCTTAAATTACTCCTTATAATCTACTTAGCTATCTGCCAGTAATAGTCTCGTTAAATGTTAAACTCGGTTTAACCATTTCAGAGATTAACCGGCACAAACAAACAGACAGAGAAAAATACACGTCAAAAATTGATACAACCACCGACTTCAAATTACCGAAATGGGACCAAATAATTGTCGGAATGGGACCAAATGGAAATGGGAGCTCTTCGGAAGTAGTAGCTTTCATTATAAAAACATCAAAATCGGTTCACCCAGTCCAGAGATATGAGGTAACAAACATAAAAAAAACATACAATCGAATTGAGAACCTCTTCCTTTTTGGAAGTCAGTTAAAAAGAAATTCTTTTAATATTATTTTTAGTGAAAAGTTTGGAATTACAAACCGACAGAGCGTCTGTTTGTATTACTATAGTATTCTTATATCTGTGGTACACAGCATTTGCAAAATTTGTTTATTTGTATATAGATGGATAGTTCAGTGTGTAAAGTTTTACAATCAGATTCACAAGGGGCGATTACTACACCATTGCGTGATTGAGTGATTGAGTAAATCATTCATGACCAACAGCAGATACCTATTAGATGAAATAGAGCGCCTAGATATTACATTTCCTGAATTGACACATCACATTGTGTTGGTACTTTTTTCCTGTCAAGTGGTTTCCGTGGGTATAGTGAATGAGAAATCTATGTATCACATGGGTAGAGCTGCATCAGCCAGTCTATACTCCGCCGGGGGCCAATGGAAATTCCGTGTGCTTTGCAACCAGAGGCGCTCGGCAATGGACGTGGGAGCAGATGCGGCCTTAGGTCGCAGAATTTAAAAAAAGCTAGTCTACACGGTTTACACTACTATTAGTATAGGTAAAGTGTATAATATAAGTATTAGGAGGAAATATTTGTATTTTTATATGTAGGTAACGAATAAACTCAGAGACTGATGAACAGATAAAAAAGTCTTTTACCTTAAAGCCTATAACATCACGCTACGATCAATAGGAGCGGAGTAGCAATGATAAATACACCCTAAAATATCTTTATATATAATTGATCTCAGTAAATACATTTATTTACAATAAGAATTACAATATACATAATTATAGACTAAAAATATTTATATTACAAAATATCGTTTAAATCCTCCGCGTCATTGCCGACTGGGAGGGTTCCCAGAATGCTGGCTGTGTTGCCACGTTGGATGGCGATACTTATTCTTTGGGCCAGAAAATAGCCAGCCTTCTGGTCCTGAGAAGCATCGATTAGGCGTTTAGCAATGTCTCTATAAAGGCGGAGAGCACTCGGACCCCATGACCCCAGTGTCTCAACCCCAAACGGCTCAAATATATAATCACCTGCTAGGTTAGCATATTTACGACGTTTAAGGCCTTCAGCCGATGCAACAGCAGCGCCGGCACATCCGGATGTGCTTGGAAGGTGTGAAGGTGCTAAGGTGTCAACGCATGTAGCGTCCCACACCAAAGGCCTACCCATCTTCCACGGTAGCAACGACATACCGTCCGGTCTCTTTCCATCGCTTCGTGCTAAACCATTTGGTTCACGTACGGCCGGAAGACCTGTTGTGGAAAGAGCCCTACGAATTACGTCGTAGGGCTCTTTCCACCGTTATGTGCCGAGGTATACGACCTGCGCTTCTGCTACAAGAAAGGCCATGGTGTCCCAGATTATCGACGGCTACTCCACAGGTGCAATGTTGCGGGGATACACAAGGCGTACCCAGCCGAAGGCAAGTGGCAATGAGGAAGGTTGTGTCGTCCAACATTGTACCGATGTTGGGCGATGGGAGCGCCTGGATCCATAACCCTGACTCCCATTCTCCAACAGCTAGTAGGCGTGCACGCTCTGAAATATTGACAGAAGTGTCAATTAGTGTATTAATTCTCAATTTACAGAGCGGCGAATCCCACAGTCGCTGTGAGCCTAAGCGTGAGGGCAGGTCAGTGTCGGGGCAAGACATCCTCCAAGCATTTATGGCATCGGTCTTGCATCGCACCTCGGAATCAATCAGTGTATTTGACAAAATTTTCCTGACTAATTCTTCGGTGCTATGGACCGACGACGTCAGAAATGCTGGCAGACCCAGCATCTGTGACTCTACGAATACCTAGCTCGCCCAAGCAAACTGGAAGAGACGCTTGGAACCAGGCCCGGTCATTAATATTTACATTTAAAATTTTACACAATGAATTTTGTATTAAGTTGTCTAGTCTGCCCAAAATTTCTAAATTTTTCCAAAATTGTCCTGAACTCAGTTGATTAGAAGCTTAAAAAGAGAGTAGAAAATAGAGTCAAATTACTCAGTGTCAGTGATATGATGACTGTGTCGTTTTTGACACTGACATGTCGGAACACGATCATAGAAAATATATGATATAATATTTTGCACTGATAAATCGCTGATACTGAACTTTACCGGAGGTTTCACTAATATAATTATATGTGAATTCGATTAAATCCGATTTCAGAATGAAATTGACTTTCTCTAATATTACACAGGCGTAGAGGAGCGCAGAGGTGTTGAGTATTGGGTATAATCATAGAGATATTATAAGAGTAGAGATGGTGTAATACAATTTTCCTATTAGACAAAGTGTGACTCTTCGCGGGTGTGAACGAGTGGTGAGGAGGGGTATAAGGAACATTAGTCCCGCCCACTTCTTTATTTTCCATCTCGCGGTCAAAAACAAAACTACTTACTTCATAAAATGTCAGTTTACTACGTATTTTTTTTTTTTTTTTTTAGTGCCGCGACCAAGGCCGCGGCCGCTCTAACGTCCGTTGCCGGGCGTCTCTGTACTACGTAGTTTTAACTACAGGGACGTAGTCAGATTTTTGGTACAAAGGAGTTTTATATTTTTTGAATTGCAAATATACCTATCTCAAACTGAACTGTCGAAATTTGCCGTAGGGGTTATATCCACGTCTAAAGTATAACGGGGCCGTATACGGGGTTCCCGTATGAGCGGGTAGATTTACGGCCAACAACGTGTCTATTTTAAATAGACCGTTGATAACCTTGGCTTCATTAAGTATCTGTTTCGCATCCATCGTGAGGTAACACCCTAATGTCAACACTGCGAGGCCTCCGACGAAGACACTGCACTCCACACGTTGATGGAGTTCTGACCGTAGGCGAGTTAGCGCCGGAACCTCATAGTGGGTCTGGGCGTGGATACCCTCTCGCTAGAGTCCATGCCTCAAGCCATGGTCTACAGCAGGAGTAGGTGGAACGCGGCCGTGTCCTTCGGCGAGCAGGTCATGCTCGCGAAGGAGGCGGCCGAGAGAGTGAGGAAACGTACCCTCCCCACTGAGTTCCGTAGTCAACGGCCAGGGCGCCGCAGACTTATTTACGCCCAGGACCAACGATACCTCCATGATCGGGGCCTGAGGACGGCGGGATAGCCACCCACCGTCATAAGACTTTTCCCTTAAGCACTCGGCAATGGACGTATGAGAGGCTGCGGCTTTTGGTCGCGGAATTAAAAATGGATGGTCTCAAAATATACTATTTTCTCGTTTTACATACGTACATATTTCGTTGCTGCTCCGCTCCTATCATTTTTAGCGTGATGTTAAGTTATGTTAGTCTATAACTTTGCTGATGTGGAGGTACCTTATTACAAGTATGTGCCTGACCCAGTCCTTGAATTAAATTTAATATTTAGCTATACTTTGAATAATAATATTCAATTGTACAGCCCATTATGAAACAGTCGTAGGAAATTTGTCTTGTAAAATTATCAGTTTCTAATTGCGGCCCTGTATTTTTGAAGTTTTATGTTTATTGTTGCCAGTTGTCAATAGATGGCGACTTAGACGCGGACGGCTCAATAAAAACTACAGAGAAATATTTTAGCAATTAAAAATCACTTACGAGTTAACGTTGAACGAATTCCTGTATATTTAATTAGTATCTATAAAATGTTAATAGTAAAATATAAGTAGCTATTTAAATTACGTGTTCGTGAAACAAAATGCTGCCATCTATCTTCGAGTAGTAGTATATTAGAAGATGTCAAAAAGGTGAAAAGTGAGAGATTTTTCTATAACAATTCTAAAAAAATACAATTAAAATTACTTACGCATGAAATGTGATGCGTATCATCGTGCTTAGCATCAGAACGTCTATCTGAATATTTTTTACATGATAGAACACAATACTTCATTTTTATCTTCTTTTATCCTTTTATTTCCACAAAAATGTCTGAACTGTCACAGAATACAAAGCTGATAGTACACTGATAAGCCACGCCCACTTTTTGAAATCACGCGCAAATTTTATGACGTCAGTGCTCACTTAAAGATTGCACTGTGCACAGTTGCTTATGGCATGTCCTCTCTTATAATACGTCCATGGGTATAATGAATTAAGTAATTTTATCTTATAGGTATAATGGTGTACGTCTGTATTTTAGTTAGGTATTTCTGTTGACGATCTCTACTCGTCATTACCACAGACTTGTTCGAGACCCCATAGACCACGAGTGTCCAACTTGATTAGACCAAATATCTAATAAATAAATATTGACATCAATACATATAATAAAATTGTAAGTGATCGATGTCTGTACATCGAAGATATAATAGAGAAACTGTTGTCTTGGCTTTATGAACACAATAGTATCGAAAACAATGGTTTTTAGATTTTTTGTCTGTTTGTCTGTGTGTCTGTTTGTCTGTTTGTCTGTTTGTCTGTGAACACGCTAATCTCAGAAACGGCTTAACCGATTTGAATGCGGTTTTTAGTAATGCGTTGTGGTTTATTCAACTTAACATTTAAGGTTTGTTTTATTTCAATCGGTTCATAAATAAAAAAGTTATGTCGATCTAAAGTACCACGCAGGCGGAGCTGCGGGCAACAGCTATACATAATAAATCAGTAACTGGTGATCAAGAAAACTATAACACGCAGGCGGAGCTGCAGGCAACAGCTAGTTTTAAATAAAACAGTGCACATTCGAACAGTGTAACTACATCCTTCTCCATACTCACATGTTCTTGCTCCATGCTCTACCTTTAACGACCCTAAATATGCAGGATCACATCCGACCTAAACACGCAACACAGGTCACATAAAGACGGGGTGGAATAAAAAGAAAAATAAACATTGTGTGGACGAGTTGATAGTAGCATGTCGTTGGGCCACCCTTTAGCACTTTAAATAATATAAAATGATGTTATAATATCCATCAGTCTTTCTTTTCTTTCGATTTTGTACATGATTAAGCTGAGACACGTGTAGACTATTTAGACACTGCTAACTCGGAAAAGTATATAAATACATTATTTTAATACATCTACAATTGTGTCAAACTTGTCTTATCTCATGTAAATTAAACTAAACCTGTTAAACTATCCACAATTGGACTATTTATTTAACCTACTTATCCACATATTTTACGATGTATTACAATAGCTTATTTTTTGATGTATTACTATTGTAATACATCAAAAAATATTGTATAAATTACAAACCTTCACGTGACATGTTGTCACGTGAAGGTTTGTAATTTATACAGCTTAAACTAGCTTTCCAGTCCAGGTGATGAACGTCAAATAAAAAAAACTTGGTTAACCTTCCCTGAACTTTTACGAATATTTTCAGAACAAAAGAAACAAGCATTTCATTTTTCTAGTACAGTTTTTACGTGATGCCCAAAGAAATCAACTTTTAAGCTTTGTTGACTTTGTGGCCCTTTTTACGAAAATTGCGCGAACATTGTATTGAGAAAATTGGCACACATATTATAGGTAAACCTAGGTACTAAGAGAAAGAGAGCAGATAGCTAATATACACCTGACACCGGACGAATTTTAATGACTGTCGGACCACAAGTAAATCTGGGGGCACGGCAGTGGCCCCCGCCAAGTCGAGCAAACACTGCCGTACCATCCTTTACTGGAACCATTTCGCCGCATTTTCAGGCCACTATTTGAGAACCTCTGGATAAGACCAGAACGCAGAAATTTTCGTCATCCAGTAAGCTATAATCACATACTTAAAATCCAAAATTTCAAGTCTGTAGGTCATTTAGTTCCGAATTTAAGCGAAAGCAAAGTTTCGCATTTATGACACTCACTCACTCATGATCATCAGAATAGAACTAGTACTTCCCATAAACTCAGAGAGCTGAAATTTGGTACAGAGTTAGGGTTTAATAGCCACATAAAGGGAAAACTATAAAAACTAGGATAATCGAAGATCTAGAGTACCTGGTGACCCTGATTAGAAAACACAAGAGCCCAGCCAAACTATTAGAGATCGACATACCGCCTTTACAAAAAATATTTAACTTGGTGGACCGCTTCATTTTATGTCAAAAATCGAAGTACTGAAGTATCTGATGAAGAACCCTCAGCTGTAATTAGAGATATGGTAATGCCCCCGTCTTATATTCTAGAGGCGCTGGAGAGGGACCACAGGCCTGCGTCTCGAGAAATCGAGGACCAGCGGTCCCAACTCCGCCAGGATCTCATGGAGACTTGGAGGGTGCGACTTGAGCAACCAAAGTGGGGAACTACCGTCATCACGGGGCGGTGAGACCGATCATGGACGAGTGGCTGCAGAGGCGTCATGGTGACCTCACGTATCGTGGGACGCAGATCGTTACCGGGCATGGATGTTTCGCATCCATCGTGAGGTCACACCCCGGTGTCAACACTGCTAGGTTTCCGACGACGACACCGCACTCCACACGTTGGTGGAGTGCTCAGCGTGGGCGAGTCAGCGCCGGGACCTCGTAGAAGGGCTGGGCGTGGATATCCTCTCGCTGGAAACCATGCTCCAAGCCATGGTCTCCAGTGCGAGTAGGTGGAACGCAGCCGTGTCCTTCTGCGAGCAAGTCATGCTCGCGAAGGAGGCGACCGTGAGGGAGAGGGAGCGTACCCTCCCCGCTGAGTTTCGCAGTCAACGGCCAGGGCGCCGCAGACTCATCTACGCACAGGACCATCGACCTCCATAATCGGGGCCTGAGGACGGCGGGATAGCCACCCGCGCCGATCTTTCAGAAATTAAACCGTCTAAACCGTCTAAAAGAATAAATAATGAACGCGAATGGGCAATACGAAAAACTGTTGCTACTGTACAAGAATCAGAACACGGAAAAAAAGAAAAGAAAGATTTGTAATAATAAAAAAATTACTATTAAAAAGAAAAAAACTGTGTCATATAAGAAAATCTAAAAAATAAATCAAAATGCTCACGTTTCTACAAAAAGAAGTGAAATCCCACCAAAAACATTCTGTAAAAAACTAGCCAAGTCTCAATGGAGCTGCTTGTTTATCTCTAAAAAGTAATGAAATCTAGACAAAGTCGTGCCAAATTTAAGGTTCCTTACTGCGATTTCTTTATTATTATAGTTAATGTTGTGTGACTTGGCCGTTGAACATCTTTATTCGTTAGTGTGTACAGGTCAATTTTGTTTACATGTAATGTTATATTTGTTGTAACTACCTATGTTAGTTAAGCGAGATAATAGCCCATACTGGTATTGGTAATTGGTGACGCTAGTGTCTCATTTTAGGCTGTTGTTGATTGTGCAACACATGCATTCAGCATTGACAATGATGTCTTCTGCTCTCTTCTTTTTGGAGCGTCAAATCTACCACCGATCTAACATAAAATAGACGTACAGACGGACTTCTATCAATGATTAGAAGTCCGTCTGTACTAGAAATATTTTTTTATACTGTTTGTTTCAGGCTCGCCTATACATAAGTATTATTGAAATACGCAGCTTTATCAAGCCTACAATTGACTGGTTATTGAATCAACGTTTTCCATGTGGCAATTTTCCATCGTCAATGGGTAGCGGTTCTGGCGACAGACTGGTGCAATGGTGTCATGGAGCACCTGGTTTTGTACCCCTGTTTACCCTTCAACGGCCAAGTCACACAACATTAACTATAATAATAAAGAAATCGCAGTAAGGAACCTTAAACTTGGCACGACTTTGTCTAGATTTCATTACTTTTTAGAGATAAACAAGCAGCTCCATTGAGACTTGGCTAGTTTTTTACAGAATGTTTTTGGTGGGATAATTATTACCTAGACAAACGATACAGATATTTACGACGACTTTTGTTTCGTTCTGATTCAAAGTCTCTGTTTTGAATATTTTTTGTAAAGCACTCATGAATATGTATGAAAGACATAGCCACCTGCAAGCTAATAGGATCTATAATAATATAATACCTAGTATCTATGAAGAAAAAAACAACACGGATGAACGCGGGGAAGACCCATTGCTACTGAATAATAAGTGGCCTTGTACCGAACACGCATCAAAATCAGTTAATGTGTATGTTTACAAAGGTCAAAAAGATTGTTCAATGTAAATAGTCAGATAATTCGATATGTTAGTGCGATTCTAACCAATTCATCCATTATTCATTTTATTTGTGATATTATGCTAAGTACTTAAAGTGGTCATAAAAGTGTATTAGTCTACAGTCAAGTAATAACAAATAATGGTAATAAAATGAGTATTACCAACAGAAGGTAAACTGTGTAGGTACTGCTAGTATAATCTCTACTCTGCTGCCGAGTTTCCTTGTTAAGTAGAGTAATATTAATAGTCCTGCTAAAATTATGATTATGAATGATTAATAGCTTTGCCTTAATCTGTTGGTAGTTCATTACAGGGCGTTGGAAGACATTATATAGTTTACTAGCTGTCCCGGCGAACTTTGTACCGCCTGAAATTTTACTTTAAATCACGATGGAAAAATAGAGGTTGATCGTAGAGGGTTGAAAATTCAGGGTTGTATGTATTTTCTAATGCTGTATCATAAAAAAAAACAAGAAATTAAAAAAAAAAATTTAGCGGTACCCTTAACATTTACGGGGATGAAAAATAGATGTTGCCCGATTCTCAGACCTACCCAATACGCACACAAAATTTCATGAGAATCGATCAAGCCGTTTCGGAGGAGTTTAACCACAAACACCGCGACACGAGAATTTTATATATTAGACTAGCTGACCCGGCAAACGTTGTTTTGCTTTAGGGGTGGACTACACTTAACATTTAGGGGGATGAAAAATAGATGTTGTCCGATTCTCAGACCTACCCAATATGCACACAAAATTTCATGAGAATCGGTCAAGCCGTTTCGGAGGAGTATGGCAACGAAAACTGTGACACGAGAATTTTATATATTAGATTAATGCAGCAAGTAGACGCTAAGCTACGATTGATAAGTAATAAAAACTTTATATATAACTTTATAAGTTTCATTAAATACAACAACTTGGAAACGTCCAAAAACTAGGTAGATACCTACATAAATATAAATATCTAAATAATAAGATTGAAACAGATCTGGTTTCAAGTAATATGGTAACTGGGAGGAAGCAGGTTCTCTCTTCAAAAAGAAAGTACTGTCTACCACTTCGGGGATGAAGACGTGATTTGGGTCTGTCTGTGTCTGATGCTTGCCGATCCATCCGAGTAGAACACTTTTAAAGTATCCTATGTGTTAACTAAAAATGATATATTTACATACATATTATATACTTACCTAAATCCCACCCCTTTCCCTCTGAGATAGACAGAGACCACGGGTTTCCACTTGCTACGATCTTAGCACACGCTCAAATTTCATATTGTTTTTGTGTTGTGTTTGCCCAACCTCTCCTTTTTCAAGAGATCTACGGCGGCACTATGATTCGGTCGCTGTTCAATTTTTATGCCAATCACTACTTACTGCTATACAGGCGCAGGATGTGGTAGAACCTGCCAGAAGTATAATAAATAGGTATTTATTATACTTCTATAATAATAACAATAATTGTACACTACTACTACAACAATAAAGTAATTGTAACAAAACTTATGGCTGGACTTTTTTTAAAATGAAGTACCTAATGTAATATTATTAAAATTTATACCTACATATTATATTTATATTTATTAAAGTTTTAGCAAAAAGTAAAAATATATTTTATTCGAAATGGCCACCTTTGGCTTTTATACAGGCCTTTAATCTGTTTGGCCACGAATCTATGGATTTACTGTTTCCAAGGGAAATTTTGCCACTGCTTGCTCCAAAGATTTTTTAAGAGTTTCAATGTCGCCGTGTCGTTTAGAGCAGGCCATATCCCTAAAACTGACCATAATTTGTAGTCTAAAGGGTTGAGGTCTGGGCTAGATGAGGGCCAGTCTTCAGCTCTTATAAAGTCCGGAACGTTGGTTTCTAGCCAGGCTTGGGTAGTTCGTGCCTTGTGACCAGGAGCAGAGTCCTGCTGGAAAGTCCACGGTATATTTAAAAAAAATTGTATTGCTGAGAGGTTTCACAACATGATCCAAGACAGTATCTTGATACACTTTGGCTGAAGCAAGCAGTTTAGTTTAGCAACAAGCAGTTACTATTTTCAAACAACTGTCGTGTAGTTATATCTGATCAGTTCAATATTGTTCATTTGCAGACAAAGGATGCGGATAATACATAATCCTGGAAGATTCGTCAGCGGCTTATTCCCTATCTTACGATGGTCACGAAGTTACGATTTAGGACACGCCGTGGGAGATTTAATCGCTGGTTTTACGATTGCTCTCACATTGATTCCACAGTCGATGGCATATGCTTCACTTGCGGGATTTGAACCTCAGGTAACGTATATCTACAAAAATAATAATTCTTACTATACTAATCTTCTACTTTATACATTCAAAATTATTTCTTGTCCTTTACTTTACTCGTTTCCTTAGCCATAAAACACGTCAAACTTTGACACAAAAACCGATTTCAAATTACCGGAATGGTTTCCTATAATTGTCGGATTGAGACCCAATTATAATGGGACCACTCGGATAGCATTAACTTTAAATTTTTTTTTTAATCATTTACCCTAGTCAAAGTATATGAGGTACCAAACATAAATAAAAACATACAGTCGAATTAAGAACATCCTTCTTTGCCCCTATTATCTCTTGACTAATAATTCCTAAGGAATTAATTTCATTAGACAAAGCGTCTAGGCGTTGATTTTGCATTTTCACTACGTCAGGTCGATCCTCCTAACGCTGGTAGTTTTAGTTGAATTGGGGCGGAATGATGGGAATGCTAGCAACTCACATTTGAAGTATATTCTTAAAAAAAGTTTGCCCATCTCATTGACTGATTTTCTTTGTCGGAGAGAAATAAATTTATGTACATTGTCAGCCAGATGTGTCCACAGCCGGCGCAAACTCCCGTAAATTATCACGTAAACGTTTTATGACGGGATTTTGCATGTAAATTTTAATTACCTGACGTTTCGATCAGCGGCCAGCGACTGATTTTAACTATTTTAACCGAGACTTAATTTTAACCACTGATTGAGTCAGTAATAAAATTTGTAAGCTTCACTGGTCATTTAAAAAGTTTAGTTTAACTAAGGTTATTGTTATTACAATAACATTTTACCTACAAAGATGGTAAGCGACTTTGGTAGACACACGTTGTGTTTAAGTTCAAGAGAAAGCACCTACCTACATAATATTGACTGCTTCGGTTGCGTAGTCCGTAGTGCACCCGCCTTCGACGCCGGAATCTCGGGTTCGATTCCCCGTCGGGACAAACTTTGTGTAATGACATAGTATATGTTTGTACCGAAGTCTGGACGCTTCCTATGTATAATATGTATGTATTTACATGAGTTTATCTAGTACTCATATCACGAGCTCTGCTTAGTTTGTGTCGTTGTGTGAATAATTGTCCTAACATATTTATAATATTATCTGTAATCTAGGTAAGTAAATACCTATTTTATTTCTAATAATTACATAGTAGTCTAATATACTTATCATGTTTGTTATTATATATAAATACCTAACATAGAAAAAAAAGCATTTCCGTTTCTACAATTTTGTTTATTAACTTTACGTAACTTTCACATTAGTCACTAAGTAGCTGCTGCTGTGTTACCCATTGAAATTGATTGTTTGATATTGTCATTATGATAATATTTACTTTTGCCACTTCATTGATACCATATTTTAAAACATTACCCTCTGTGACGCAGTCAGATCAAAAGAAGGTACCATGAATGAAATATCTGATGTTGTGAGGTGTGGATTAAAGGTATTTAAGTACTATTACCTATTCTGTGCTAAAGGTTAGATAAAAAGGTAGGTTGTTTATTTATAAATACTTATAATAGAAGACCAAACAATACGGTGAACAACCACAAAAAATATTTAGAGAGAGGTATGTTTAAACCGTATAATGTGGCAAACAAATGGATGTACTAACAACCGTTTATTATACCATAACTTCAATGATAATCATGCCTATATCTGCGAGGAGGTTGGCAAAGGTGAATTACACCCCTGAATTTTGCCACACAAAACAAAAAAGAGTATGAATATGTCAATAATATATCAATTAATGAAATGAGTGAATCACTCTTTAGCTGCTGGCTGGAGTTGAATGAATTGGATATACAGGACGCTAATAAACTAAGAAAGATTTTAATAAAATTAAATAAAATATTCATAACGTAACTGGGTTCCAATGGGTAAAAAGCAGAATAGAAGACGGGTGGAACTGTAGCCGACCACTAGAGTTATAAACGTATTACTTTAATGCTCTCCTTTTTTATAACGATTCTAAGATTAGACATAATTTATTATCACTTTGTTAAATCAGGAGTTAAGATACAGACAGTCAGTAAAAATACATAAATAGATAAGTACGCGTGAAGAACTCGTGACACCAAGTGGTACCTAAAGCATTTCAGAAAAAACTTCTTCGTCATCATAAATTCATAAGCTGAGTATAAAAGTAAAGTTTTTTTTCGACTAAATAAATAATGCTTGTATGGAAGTTGTTCCGGTGTGATTTATTCAAAACATCAAGCTGTGAAACGGTTCGTAATTTGTTTTTTCTACTTTATATAGGTGCTTCGGTGACGTGGTCGGTAGTGCATCGGCTTTCGACGCCGGAGTCTCGGGTTCGATTCCCGGTCGGGACACACTTTGTGTGATGACATATGCGTTTGTACCGAAGTCTGGATGTTTCCTATGTATAATATGTATGTATTTACAAAAAAAAAATGTATACAATTATTTATATCAGTTTATCTAGTACTCATATCACAAGCTCTGCTTAGTTTGAGACTAGATGGCGTTGTGTGCATTGTCCTAATATATTTATTTATTTATTTTCCATTTAAATACAGGTGTGAGAATATAGTGAAGTACCTATATTCTCACACCTAAGAAAGGAAGAAGAGAGAAAATACGTTTATTTCAAACACAGAAGTGGTGTTAACAAGCTATAGATACCTACCTACGAGTACAAAAAGACTTTAAATATAAGTATTGAAATACAGGTGCGTACATAGTGCACCTGTATTTCAATACTTACCAGTTGGTGTAACTAGTAGTGCATCGATTCCATAATCACGTTTTACTGTTCCTAATAGAAATTGAATAACAATTAACTCGCACTACTTAGGTAAATTTAATTTTGTAAATTTTGAAAACATAATATCTAGTATTATGTAGATTTCTAAGAATGTAGACACGACAAGATTTGAATTATTCAATGTTTCGGAGTCAATTGTGTCAAGCGTAGGTTATAGACTAGAATTTGTTAACCTACTGCTAGAGTCCGTTAATCATCATCCACCGAGTTTTTTCCCAACGCGGTTGGGGTCGGCTTTCCAGTTTAACTGAGATTCGGCTGAACTTCGATATTTTCCGTGGAGCGACTGCCATCTGACCTCCTCAACCCATGGACGATATCGAAGTTCTGTAGTTAGACCGGTCGGATTTTTGATTAAGGGATCCAACTGCCCCTAACGACTGCCACAGCTGTCCTAGAGTCCGTTAATACATGCTTTACTTTTAACAATATAAATGAATGGTCTTAGGCTAAACCAGCGTCAGTACCTAGGTACTCCTTCAGGGGAAATGATCTGATCTACTAAGTTACCAAAACCACAGCCGAAGAATCGAACCTGCGTGGGCGTAGATGAGGCTGCGGCGCCCACGCCGCTGACTTCGGAACTCAGGGGGGAGGGTACTCTTTCCAACCTTTTCGTTCCACCTACTCGCGCTGGAGACTATAGCTTGAAGCACGATCTCCAGCTAGAAGGTATCCACGCCCTGACCCACTACGAGGTCCCGGCGCTGGTGAGCGCTGGGTTAAAATTAAATCAGACATGAAAAAATATAGATACGATACCCACCCAAAGCGTTTGTCATAATAAGCAAAGTTGACCTTGAGAAAGTCAGGGTAAAAAGAGTTTCCTTGCCTTGTAAAAAAATTATGTGGTCAGAGAGCATATATCCATCATCTATTCTCAGTCGTTAATAATACTTAAGTTTGGACAGTCCGGATGTTAACGCCGATTCACGCATTTCTCATCATTTGTGAATAAACTCACAATAAGGAAACGATTGTATCACTGAAAGGGTGACGTATAACAATTGAAGGCAACAAAACATCTCAAAGATGATTTTCCGCATGTTTCAAACAAAAAGTTAAGTATACTTTTTGATGAAACCACCAAACAACTTCAATTCGACAAGCAACTTGCGGTCTTTCTCTTTAAGTAAAGTTTAAGTCTTTTTAAGGTTACGTTACTGAGCTTATAAGTATGACCTGGAGAGCTGTGGTTTTCTCTGTCATCCTTTCCCAAAAGTTTATAATGTCAGTTTAAAGAAGAAGAACACAATATAACATACAAGCAATGAAGACAATTTTAAATTAACTTGCAAATTAAAAATGATTATAATATTAGCGAAGCACAGTTGCCGTATTGTTAAGAAATTATTGTTAGCATTCAATGCTTCCGTAATAATTTGCATTTGTAGTTAATGAAAGTTATCCGTAGAAGTATTTGTAATAATTGTCCGTTATTGTATTTCGTTTAGAGATACGACGCAGATACACAAACTTTCTGAGCAAGGATAACTTGAATTCTGTGTTCAATTATTATTTACTTGGATGGTAAATAATGGTAGTTTTCGACTTAAGCTATACACCTGTTAGCAAGTTCGCTACCGACCAGTCTTTGAGCCAAATGACGCTTTTGGGACTATTAGTCAAGCGACATCATTTTAAGTAAACCTAGCAAATACCAGTAGAGGTAAATTTTGCTATAAGTAAAATAATTACTTGGAAATCTTTTTTATTTTCATTATCGGTCATCGGTCAACCGTAAAAGGTTGTGTGCGTAAAAAATATATTGTTTGTAATGCTACGAGTCAATGAACAAGAACTGTGTTAAGTTTTATAGACCGCTGTTTGCTTCCTTTGTGGTTTTGTTTGAGTAAGTTTACAACGAGTGATAAAAGTATTTTTACTACTACTAAGTACACTACTGCTACTGACGTACAAGACACGCACTAGTAGTAGTAGCAGACATTCATAATTGGCTTGAAAAGTCACAGTAGCGCAGCTAAAACTACCTAATGTCTAGTGATCGCCTTATGGTCCAACAGTAGACCTAGCCACGCGAACATTAAATATTTTTTTGGATTTCCCCCAACCAAAAAAAAACTCACTCCGAAATTTTTTTTTCAAGTAATGGAATACTTGTGCCAAGTGTCGTGAAGATCGGATAAAAACTGTGACTGCTAGCCCGGAACACACATGCAGACAGACATACATACGGACGAAACCAAAATTAACCAATCTCGATATGTAGCCGCTTCCATCGCTCGGTCAATGATGCCTGCAAATAATGTTCTAAGATTTTCAAACCAGATTCTCCTTGTGGTTTCCCACCAAATATTTGAGGATATGCTACTCGTAAATGCTTATCTCCACAACATTATTGTTACAGTATGGATTATACGCTTCATTCATGGGGGGATTCGTGTACGCGCTGATGGGTACATGCCCGCAAGTTAATATAGGACCTTCAGCACTTTTGTCTCTCCTCACATTCACATACACAAATGGGACAAATGCAGATTTTGCTGTACTCCTTTGTCTGATGGCAGGCATTGTTCAGTTAGTCGCAGGCATAGCACAATTGGGTAAGTAATAATTGGGTGAAATTTTCAAAAAAATACCTGTGCCGAAACATGTTTGTATTATTTAAAAATGCGGTTATCTAACCACGAATTCTGCAATTACTAAGTTCTTTTTTTTGTAGGTTTTCTAGTGGAATTTGTATCACTACCCGTTGTGTCGGGTTTTACATCAGCAGCAGCAGTCACTATCGCGTCAGCGCAGATAAAAGGATTACTTGGCTTAAAGTTCAGCGCTGACACGTTTGTTGATACGTGCAAAAGCCTTTTTGAACACATCGGAGAAACGAGACGGAATGACACTTTACTCAGTTTGGTCTGTTGCATTACGCTGATGGGAATGCAGGTAGGGATACTTATTACTTTTATTTCCTTCCTTTTTCACACAGTGCAGATTACTAAACAGATCTGTAGTACGATATAAAAACCTAACTCTGAACGTTGCTATCTACTAGGAGAGTGACCGCTCTGCCTGATAGAACAAGTAGTACCTGGTAGTCTATAAGATAATGTTATTTCTTGTTGCAAAGACACGTATATTATAATTATCTTGGTAAGATTGCCTCTTTTAGCCAACGATGTGATCATCCAGTTAATTAGCTCCCATAATACTGGTCTTTTATGTACATTAATATTATCGTAAATGATATGTAATATTTTTGTCATGTTAAAAGGGGCCCGTTTCGAACCAATATTTATTTGTCGAACGTTTTCTACCTATAATACCCGCCGTACCGCAAGTTTCCTACTAACTACTTTCCGGCTCAAGACCGCGGCAACCCCTACGTCCATAGTCGGGCGCTTTAGGTGCGCACTCGGAAGAATTCCAGTGGCACCCGGCGCCGGTCTCTTTGTTGCCTTTGAAATATTGTTTTTTAATTATCGCGTGACCTAAAACCTGCAGAAGAGACATGCCTTTTGGAGATCCAGATGCTGCGCCCCCTGCGCTTGGTAACCTTATATTCATTGTTCTGTCAGAACGTGTTACATTTTTGAGTAGGTACCTACTTGTCAACGGCATGACATCTCATTGTGAATACATTAATACATACACATAGTCAGATTTACTCACGCTGGTAATGAGCATTGCTATCCACTGGTTACAATGAGTCTAGCCTTTCTGGAATAAGCTAATAGGCTAATAAGCCACCCGAGTACGTGAGAAATTTTTGGATATATTATCAACGTCCTAATTTAAGTACCTACTACTTAACTTTTTTATAATATTTGAGATATTATTATCAGGCAGAGCACCTCTTGCTATCCATTATTATGGTATCACATTAACCAGCAAAATTAATTGCCAGATTTAATGCACCCAAAGAAGGTTTCTACTTAGTACAGTAAATAGTTTGGTATATAAGATGGAATGATATTTACTTTATTCATGATTTAGTTCCCTGTTTGTTCTGAAATGTACGCTAGTCTATAATTCAATGCAACATGTCGTGCGGTAAGCAACCGCCAAACCCGCAAGTTCTCAAACTAACTTGCAAAGTAAATACAAGCCGTTTGTCCTGGTACATATCAAGTGTATTCCAATAATTGTAACAGATAATATAGGTGATTCAGTGAAGCGTGCCAAGGGATTAACTTCAATTGGTGTGTATATATGATCAGTATATTGCCAGTTGTGATTGCTGACACCGAAAGCCGTGGACAAGGGTTCGCATTTTTCAAATCCCTCGTTAGTAGAAGGTACATTAAATAAATTAGAGTCAGTCAATTTCACAGTTTATTCTTTAACAATTACAATATACAAAAGTAATAATAGTAGATGAAAATACTATTTACACGTACTAAAAACTATACTATACACATTAAAATCTACACTATATACAGGCGTCATAGAACTCCTCCGCCTCGTCGCCGACTGGCAATGTTCCCAGAAGGCTGACAGCATTGCCACGTTGTATGGCAATGCTTATTCTTTGAGCTAAAAAGTAACCAGCCTTCTGGTCTTGAGAAGAGTCGATCATTAGTTTTGAGATGGTTTTAAAAAGTCCGCGAGCGCTCGGACCCCAAGGTCTCAGCGTCTCTACCCTAAACGGCTCAAATATATAGTCTCCAATTTCACAGTAAACTTCTACCATTGAGCGGAGCGAAGCGAAGCTCTATCTTAGACGACAAGTGTAAATCGTTTGTGTGCAAACTCCTACGAAACGGCTCAAACGATTTTGACCAAATTTGGCATCCTGGTCGACATGATACCCGGGAGTGAATATCTCTGAAATCATGAAAATAGAGCATAAACAAAAATTATGAAAATTTGCCCCGCTCAACATTTGCAATTAGTAGCATGCATTGCATACCTAGTTATATAGCATCCCAAACATTGCAATAGAAAGTAAATTGTACTAGATTATTTTGTTTTATATTTCATACGTAATTTTCAAAAAAATAATGATGTAATGAATGTAATTTGTGCTTTGGATAAAAAGATCCATTTGACGATATTATTCAGTATATATCAGATATTATTCAGTGCAAGGCATTATTAGTGCAATGAATATGATATGATTTTTCTAGTCATGAAGTTTGATAACATTTCTCAGATATTTTTACAATATGAATCGCGGAAACGACAGTCTTGGACTTGGTTGAAACCAGAAACAGTTCCTTTTCCAAGAGGAACTTTTAAACTAGTTTGAATTCAGCCCAAAACAATAGTTTTCACCGTTCATATTGTAACTATTGGTACTTTATTGCTACATCACGCTTTACCTACTACTGAATTGACAAGAGACATAGGGCACTATAAAATACTGTACTGTACTGATTAGAAATCTAGGTACAAGTACATGAAAACCGATCAGCATCCTACAGTTCATAACATTAGAATTAATTAAGAGAATCAAGGTTATCTAAATTGTTATATAATAAGGAATAAGGGTTCACTTAAAATAGACCCAGGGGAGAGTAGAGAATCTATTAAAAGCGTATTTAAGATTATATAGAATAACTTTAATCATAATTTACTATTCAAGTTATTCGGGAAGTTCTTATTAAGTAATCTGTTCCTGAATTCAAATCAAAGTCAAAGTTGAGTATAAATTATTCAAGAACTCTATTACTTACTTAAAGAGTCAAAATCTTCTATAGACTCTGATTATACATAATTTACTTCAGATATGCCCAACCGGTGTACTAAAGTTTACTTTGAAAATTAATTTTCTCGATTGCCAGTTTCTACATAGATAATCTCGTCCCGTGGGCTAAAGGGTTGTAAGTAAGAAGGTAAGTGTACGTGTAGATACGTTGTTTAAGTTACCCTTCGTCATTGTTTTGTATCTTTGTGCGTCTTACTCATATTAAATGTGAAGTTGGGGATATGTTTCACCTTGTACATAAACATTTCACATACTAACTATGAGAAATGGGAGATGTAACGGAAGGAAAACGTGTAGGTAATAGTTTCCTGAGCAAAAAGAAATCAGATACTATTTCATACTATCCAGCGCATATTTCTACATGTTTCAACAATGAGTATAATGTTTACACATTGTGTTTTAGGCACTTAAAGATATACCAATAAAGACCCCTCAAGATGAGAAGGAAACACGTAGTGCAGCGGTAAAGGCTAAAAGTGTGTGGTTTCTTGGAGTCTCTAGAAACGCTGTAGTCGTGGTTTTGGCTACGTTGACTGCCTTTTTTATGTATGTTGACGTTCAGAATCCATTTCTTTTAACTGGTGAGTAGAACCATATGTTGTAGTGAATCTATTCAGTCTATCTAATGTAATCTTTATCTATGTTTAATACCGAATGAATGAATTTTTGCTTTTGCGATAACCATGATAAAAGGAATTTTCCTTTTATCATGGTTATCGTAATATAAAATGTCTTTTAAGACCCAAAAACGTAACAAGCAGCAATGGCTGCGGCAATTTGTTTATGTCTTGGTCGCTCGCAATAGAATTGGGCTATTTAATTACCAAGGGCGAAGACCCTTGGACATTTCACTTTAACTCATCTTTTTGAGAAGTATTTCAAGATCGTAGCAAGTGGAAATCTAGTCTGCTTAATACGAAAGAGGCATAACATTATTAAGCAGCACTAGCATTTGTGACTACAATTTCTGATTTTGTGTTTACATCTGGTAATCAACTTAATACTTTTTATTTTCTAGGTAAAGTAACACCTGGTCTTCCAACACCCCGACCCCCATCATTTGGAACACAAGTAGGCGACCGAGTTTATACCGCTAGCGAAATGTTTGGCCACCTCGGCTCTGGTCTTATTGTTGTACCGCTGGTAGGAATACTAGCTAACGTAGCTATTGCTAAAGCTTTTGGTAAGTATAGAACATGTTCACTTTTATCACATTTAATGACTATTGTGGCTTAGGTTTGAAATAACATATAACTTAACAGCAACTTAACATTTTTTTTTTTTTAATTCCGCGGCCCGAGGCCGCGGCCGCTCTAACGTCCGTTGCCGGGCGTCTCTGGTTACTAGCAGAGGGTATGTCCAGTGGCGCCCGGCGGACTTTGACCACCTCTGTGGTCTCTGCGGGTGTTTGGTCGGGTCGAGAAACCCGCGTCGTTGTGGTCGGGTTTTATCCCGCGTCAGTGAGTGAATCTGGTTGCGTGCTATGGGGCAAAGGCCCCGCAGCACGCAACCCTTCTAGCCTGCTTCTGTAAGGACGGCGGGTGGCGATCCCGCCGTCCTCAGGCCCCGATCATGGAGGTCGATAGTCTTGGGCGTAGTCGCGTAGTCTGGGGCGGCCTGGCCGCCGACTACGGAACTCGGCGGGGAGGGTACGCTCCCTCTCCCTCCCGGCCGCCTCCTTCGCGAGCATGACTTGCTCGCAGAAGGACACGGCCGCGTTCCACCTACTCCCGCTGGATACCATGGCTTGAAGCATGGTCCCCAGCGAGAGGGTATCCACGCCCAGACCCACTACGAGGTCCCGGCGCTGACTCGCCCACGCTGAGCACTCTACCAACGTGTGGAGTGCGGTGTCGTCATCGGAAACCTCGCAGTGTTGACACCGGGGTGTAACCTCACGATGCATGCGAAACAGATAGCTACCGAAGCATCCATGCCCGGCAACGATCTGCGTCGCACGGTACGTGAGGTCACCATGCTGTCTCTGCAGCCAATCGTCCCCCAGTGTCCAGTCCTGCAGTGGCACCCCACTTGGGTTGCTCAAGTCGCACCCTCCATGACTCCATGAGATCCTGGCGGAGTTGGGACCGCTGGTCCTCAATTTCTCGAGAAGCAGGCCTGTGGTCCCGCTCCAGCGCCTCCTTGCGCCATTGGAACAATGACGCTCTCGCTTCCAGGTCCCATGGAGGGGTGCCGGCTAGGAGACGTGTGTCCGTATGTGGTCCGAAGTTCCATCGGCTATCAAGTACGACCCCTAGGTACTTCATCGAGGGCTTGATGCCGATGCTAACGCCTCCCACATTTATGCTGGAACCTTCGGGTGGACCGTTCCGAGGTCTGTGAAAACACAGAACCTCGGACCTGTGCAAGGCCACCTCCAGTCCCAGCTGCCGTATCCGACCCACGACTCGAGCAACACCCGTCGTGACCTTTAGTGCTGCCTCCTGGTACGTTGCACCCCGCGCCGTGACGAGGGTATCGTCGGCGTAGCACGTTACACCGACGCCCCTAGGCAACGCACCCCGCAGCACCCAGTCGTAGCCGATGTTCCACAGAAGCGGCCCCAGGACCGACCCCTGCGGAACACCGCACGACACATCTCGCCGAGCTGGCCCGAGCCAGCTGGGGAAAGCTATGGCCCTCTCCGAGAGATAGGCCCCGACAGTACGACGGAGGTAGAGAGGCGTTTCGTGATACACGAGCGCCTCCCTAACGCAGCTCCATGGCAAGGTGTTGAAAGCGTTGGCGATGTCAAGAGACACCGCCACCACCACCTTGCCCTGCGAGACTGCTTCCTCCGTCAGGCTCTTCACGCGCATGATCGCGCTCACGGTGGAGCGTCCCCGACGGAAACTGAACTGGTTATCCGCCAGGTCTGGCCCCACACTCGTGAGATGCTCCGCGATAATTCGCTCAAAGAGCTTACACACCTCGTCGAGCAACACGATCGGCCGGTATCCGGACGGTGAGTCCACCGGCCGCCCCGCCTTACGGATCAGAACCAGTTTCCCCGTCCTCCACACCTTAGGACACTGGCCCCTTTCGAGGCATGCGCTAAAGAGCCCCATCAGTCGAGGCCCGAGTTCTTCGAGGGCCAGGACCCATGCACGGCCAGGAATGCCGTCGGGTCCGGGGGCCAAAGTAGGCATTCCAATTTTTAGTTCTCGCCTAACTGCAGACGCTTTTTGTTGGCAGTTTGTTCCTGAAATATTTACACAATTAATATAATATCTAATATCTAAAAAGTATACCATATAATTCAATATAGGTAATTATGATTATCTATTGATATAACTAGGTTTTAGTACTTCACAAATTGTAGCGGTCGTAAATATTGGGCTTTAAACTCAGAAAAGTGTTACAAGGAATGACTTTTGAGTATACTCCTCAGGGGTCAGTCGGTCGAATTTAGTTACCTACACTCCTTTTGCTACATTTAAGTATTTTAGTACAACTTTACGATTCACCAATTCTTAAAAATGACCAGACACCTCTTAAGGGTTACTTTAACTTCGCAGTAGTTTCAGCATCGATTTCACAATCGCTTGGTAGCTACTTGCTAGACTTCTTTACCTTAACTATTTGAATTTAATAATTGCCTGGCAGGTTCCGTTTCAAACTTTCAAACAAGTCAGTAATTTTATTGTCGTGGGATATTTTTGTGTACTTCTTGAGTTTTATTTACCTTCCATTTAAACTCCTTAAAGTCTTCTTTTTATATCTATTAAGGTACATTGTTTGTGGTCTTCATACCTTTTTTAACTACACAACAAAACACACAAAGGGAACAAATAGGAAACAAATAATCAAATCTTTCCTCTTTAACACATATTATGTGTTAAAGAGGAAAGATTTGATTATTTGTTTCCAGGCTCCTTAACTACTGAACTGATTTTAAAAATTATTTCACTAACATGTAGCTACATTGCCCCTGAGTGACATGGGCTACTTTTTATTCTGCTAATGTGTGTTCCCGTTGGAAAAGGGGGGGAACTGCGGTAATCAGCTAGTTAGTTATAATTTTTATGTATTAAGATCGGTACAACTGCCACAGCTTCAAACTGTTTATATGTGGCATGGCCAAATAGTTATATTGATCCAAGAGTTACCAAACTTTGTCAAAACTGGACCATAATGTCATGTCTGAGAATTTCATCAGTTTCTAAAGTTTTTTTCGACTTTAACTTTAAGAAACTTACAAAAGCAATAATTTTTTTATAGTAAAGTTACGCAGATGTATCTATGTTTATGAAAACGTTGCTATAATTTCAGCTAAAGGAAAAAAAATAGATGCAACTCAAGAAATCCTGGCTTTAGGAGCTTGCAGCGTAGTAAGCTCTTTCTTCAGATCTATACCAGTGAACGGTTCATTCAGTCGAAGTGCTGTCAGCGAAGCTTCCGGAGTGAAGACACCAGGCGCCGGAATCTATACAGGTTACTGGAATCGTTATTTATTATCTAATTGTTAGTTCAATAAATCAGGAATCAGAGGAATTAAATGTAGATATTTTGTGTTTAACTGAACATTGGCTCAAGGAGAGTGAGATGATGTTCAATATAAACAACTAAAATATTGCAAGTTGCTTTAACAGGAAGTCTGCGATTAAAGGTGGCTCCATGTTCTTAATTAAAAATGGTCTCCGCAGCAAAGAGCGGTCTGACATAGTTAGACTTTCTGTTGAGCAATGTGCTGAGGTGGTTTGTGCCGAGCATGACCATTATATAGTAGTTTGCGTATACAGTCCACCTAACAGTGATTTTAGTGTATTTACCAAGGTCATGGACCAGGTTCTAGGGGTTGCGTCAAATAATAGGAAGAAGTTAATTGTGTGCGTAGACTTCAATGTAAACATCCTAAAACAGTGTAAGAAAAGTACTCAATTTTTAAATTTATTTGGTAGTTACAATATGGAAAATATTTTCTGTGAACCGACTAGAGTCACAGAAACAGCAGCCAATTGCCTTGATAATTTTTTTACGGACTGTGAGTGCTTGAGCAAGTCTGTAATTAGTAAATTGCCATCAGATCACTGTGGTCAAATAGTATCCTTTCCCAAGAGTAATAATAGTCAATGTAGTGAGAAAATTATGTGTAGGCCCATAACCTCTAATAGAATTAAAGAATTCAAAAACTTGTTTGAGAAAAATCTTAATTCTATAGTTTATATAGGTAATAATCCTGAGGTCCATTATAATAGTTTATTTAGTACATTATCTGATGCTTTTTCAGACACATTCAAACAAAAATGCCAAAATCGTAGTGTTAAAACGAAATTTTGTGAGTGGGCAACAGTAGGCATTTATAAAAGTAGACGAACGCTGTTTGATCTATATGCACAAAAACGATACAGATTTTATAAAAGTTTCACTGAATATGTTAGGAATTACTCCAAAGTATTCAAAAAAGTATGTAGACAGGCTAAATCCATTCACATCAAAAGGAAAATAATTGAGGCTCCTAACAAAATAAAAGAAACATGGAAAGTTATAAACAAAGAGTCAGGTAAATGTAAAGTGAGGGATACTGTTACTAAAATTAAATTAGAAAACAAGAATATAACCTCTCCGAAAGATATTGTAAATGCATTTGAAGATTATTTTACCAACATTCCATTTAAAGTCACTTCTTCTGTTAATTCATGTACCCTCGGTGCGGCGGCCCTTCTCGAAAGTAATATTGGTTCTTCATCTAAATTTAACTACCAACATATCGACCCCAGTTACATCTTGAAAGCATTTAAAAATCTCAAAATTAAAAAGTCGGAAGATCACTGGGGCATATCAGTTAGCTTAATTAGTAATGTAATTGATATTATTGCACCTGAGTTGGCACAAATTTTTAATGAATGTGTAAATGAAGGCATATTCCCTAACCTAATGAAAAATAGTAGACCAATACCATTATTTAAGAAGGGATCCAAGTCAGAACTTGGTAACTACCGCCCCATTTCTATTTTGCCAGCTCTGAGTAAGGTGTTTGAGAGAGTGATGCTAAATCAAATGCAAGTCCACTTCACGACCAACAATCTTTTCCACAGCCAACAATTTGGCTTTACTCGCGGAAAATCTACCACCAATGCGGGAGCAACCCTTGTTAGCTTGATTTACGATGCATGGGAGGGATCGCAGGATGCCATTGGGGTATTCTGCGATCTGTCTAAAGCATTTGATTGTGTTGACCATCAGACACTATTGCTAAAGTTACGTCGGTATGGTTTTGACAAAAAATCCCTAGAACTATTAGAATCTTACCTGACAGATAGGCTACAGACTATTCATGTGAACAACGTTAAGTCAAACGGAACTAACGTCAAAATAGGCGTACCTCAGGGATTAATTCTGGGCGCTTTTCTCTTCTTGGTTTATGTTAATGACTTGCCTTGCATGATTGAGGCACAAGCTGGCATAGTAATGTTTGCGGATGATACATCACTTATATTCAAAGTAACTCGGCATAGTACAGATGCGAATAATGTTAATAATATTTTAAATGATATCTCAAATTGGTTTTCTACAAACAACCTATTGTTGAATGCAGAAAAGACCAAATGCGTTAAATTTACAATGCCCAATGTCAGACAAGCAAACGTCCATGTCGTGTTGGGTGGCCAAAGGTTAGAATTTGTAAATAACACTACCTTTTTAGGAATAACAATAGATTCTAAATTACAATGGGGTGGCCATATCACCATTTTAGCTAACAAGCTTAGCTCTGCTGCATATGCTGTGAGACGGATTAGACAGTTGACAGATGCTACTGCTAGGCTAGTTTACTTTGGTTACTTCCATAGCTTGATGTCCTATGGAATACTACTTTGGGGAAATGCAGCAGATATAGAAACAATTTTTATATTACAAAAGAGGGCAGTCCGTGCCATTTATTGTTTAGGTAAGAGAGATTCTCTTAGGGAGCTATTTAAAGATATTAATATTTTAACTGTAGCTTCCCAATATATATTTGATAACATACTGTATGTCAGGAAAAATATATCTAGCTATACTAAAGTAAGTGACGTTACAGACAGAAATCTACGTAATAAAAATAAACTACTCCCTCCGTGTTATCGGCTTAGCAAGGTTAGTCATTCTTTCAAGGGGGAAGGTATACGCTTTTATAATAAATTGCCTGAATCGGTCCTTTGTATGCCCGACAGTAAATTTAAAACCTTTATAAAGACCACTTTATTGGATAGAAACAGGCGTTACTTGGCGAAAATCCATGACAAAACAATGGTGAGTAAAAAATTTTTTTAAGAAAAAACTTTTTAGCATTAATTAATAGCATTAATTTTTCGCAGAATCAAAAGGACAACAAAACGTCGACAATTGTTTCGCCTCTAAACGAGGCATTATCAAGACTTGATAATGCCTCGTCTAAACGAGGCATTATCAAGTCATTAATTAATGCAAGTTATTAATTAATGCTAAAAAGTTTTTTCTTAAAAAAATTTTTTACTTACCATTGTTTTGACCACATTATGTCAAAAAGCATATTATAAGACAGTTGATTCCCTTAATGATAAAAGTGTCTGGCTTGAGCATGGTGCAGCCGCCTCCTAAAATGCCGTAATTGTAGCATATTTTGTACTTAGGTGACAAACAATTTATTTTTGCATTATACACGCTTTTTGATTCTGACACGAGACCAATGTACATTCGTCCACATTAGTCTTAAGAAAATGTGTAAAAAAGTAAATTATTAAAAAAGAGTGACCGAGAGTTTTAATGCCAGGTTCTTTCTCTCGGTTCTACTTATTGATTTGCGAATCTGGCATTACATGTTAATATAGAAGCAATGACATTTTTTATTTTAAGTACTTACTGACGTTTGTAAGAGCCATTTAGTGACCTATACAAATAAATAAATCATTTCATTTCATTTCATTTCAGGTAAATAAAGAAGTGACATACTTAATACTAGAATAATATTCACAAATTATACTATAGTAATTGTGACACCAGGGACATTTACCACATTTATGATAATATTTGTTTGTATTTAAAGATAAGTAGTGTTCAGCAATTCATAAGTTAATAGGTAATAATATACAGTTACAGGTAGGTAAATTTAATCATGCATGAAACAAGTTACAGGATCGCTAATTTCCTCAACAATAATTTTTTAAAGGTGCTAGGACGCGTCGCCATAATATCAATTACGTTGCATCAAGTTGAATAATATGAGGCTTTCATCATTGAAGGCTAGGTTATTCAATTTATCTTCTTAGGTTTCTAATTTTTTTTAAATCTAAGAAAGAAATGACAATAAAGTATAGGAGCACAAAATAATGTTTTATGGAAAAGAAAAAACGTTGTGTCTTTCTAGTAAACATATTTATGGTAAGACAAGTTATTTCACCAAAAGACAAAATTTAAATCATGCCGTATAAATCATCTCCGCCATGTATGACTACAGCTCAGGAAACTTATACAGTGGATATTCCATAAATGTAAAAGTTTCGTCCGTAGTTTACTGTCACGACAAAGTTTGCACACTTTACAATTTCAAATATACGTCTGAAATATCAAGAGGCTTATATTATGTGTGAAGTGGATTTTGTGGTTCTATTATGTTGAGTGCTTTCACCATGTTGGTATGTATTCTCTATGGTGAATTATCCATAGAAAGTAAAAGGTATTTATATATTGTTTTTTTTACTTGAAAGCTGGTGCTTTCCATGTGGTCCCATTTCAATTTAGTCCCATTCTGATAATTTAAAGTCGTTTTTTTATGGTAAAATTTTCGTAATTACATTCTACGAGTATCAAAACATCAAAATGTATTGCGTTTCTTTATGGTCTAACTAATTGAATGGGTTAGACTTAACGTAGACATCATGTATACTCACAGAATACTACGTGGAGGAATCCGCGGTCATTAGCTAGTTAGAAGTCAATTTGTAACCCAGCAGAGTGTGCTATTCAAGATACGAAATCAAAACGTGCCACCGAACATGGAGCCAATCTATGTGTATTAAGTCAATTCCCAAGTAATATAACTCTAATTACCAGACGAATTTCTACACGAATCTGTTCTAACAGTTAACTGGGGCAATGAAACATTCCTCGTATATTGTCACGTTACATGTTTGTGATCTCGGTAATGCTGGCACCATTGATGTTCCCGTGAATGTTCGGAATAGTTCAGATATTAATTTGGTCCATTTAGATTTATAGGATTGGAATAAATTTAGTAGGGGCTCGTTGTCTAGTGGTAACAGACTATGTTAACATTACGAAGGTTAAGCAATATGTAGTCAGGCCAGTCTTGGGATGGGTGACCATTTCTATAGACATTGAGACCCCTCCGTGCTTCGGAGAGCACGTTAAGCCGTCGGTACCGGTTGTCATACAAACATATATAGCTGTCGTTAGGGGTATTTGGAGTCCTAAGTCAAAACTTCCATATCAATTCAAAATTCATTTATTAAAGCAACAATGGCTCGAGTATGTTAGTAACAATGAAACTTAAAAATTATGTTAGTATGCATATTACGCTACGTAGTACTGCTCCGATTTTCATGATGCTTTCACTAATATAATTATAGAGTGGTTCTAGTGGAAGGTTTCAGTATAGGCGTCCGCTAGTATAGTATAAATAGAAGAAAATAGATAAGCACTTGTATCAAGAGTTTAACTCTATTTTACGGTACAATATGAACGTTTGTTTTCCAGGCGTGATTGTAATTTTGACTCTGGTATTGCTGACACCATATTTCTACTTCATTCCTCGAGCCGCTCTTGCGTCGGTCATCGTTTGTGCTGTGCTCAAAATGGTCGACATAGCTATCATTAAGAGATTGTGGAAAACTAGCAGTAAGTATATTAGTCAGTATTTAGATACACATAATTATAATAAATAATATTAAATATTTTAGACATTTTCACACAACGTTATCTAGCCCAAACTAAGCTATAAGCTTGTGCTATGGGATCTGGACAACTGATAAACATACTATATTTCTATTATACATATAAAACACCCAAACTCAGAAACAAACATTTATAGAGGCTATAAATTCGACGCGGAATCGAATCTGCGACCTCAGGGACAGTAGTCGTACTCATACCACTGCGCCACCGACATTACTCATTTGAATTTTGGAACGGGTTATGTGCTAAGAGGCTGACCTCTAGGGCGCAAGTCACCCTCACCTATATACACGCGGTACACCTGTTGACGGATAGAGAAGGCCCTGGTATGAATACTCAAATTACCTGAAAACAGCAATAGACTGGCCCCCATTATGTGGGACCAACAGTAACTCGGACGTCAATAAAGTCTCTGTGAACCATTCTGAGATAAGAAGTGATTTTGCATTGTATATTTTTGGAATGTTTATTTAATGCGATCGAACTGTGCGAGGTCAGAGCCTATTTTGCTAATTAAAGTATGTATCAATATGATTAACATCGGATACTGATTAAAATTAAAAATAAAACCGATGAAATTTATGTATAAATTGTTGATCAAAGGGAGTAATTAAGCATTATAGGTACGTCGTCTTTCGTGATTTGAGGTTGTTTACCTATTTCATAAAATAATAATGTGGTTTGAAGTTTACCTAACTTTAATTAAATTCTGCCTGAATAAATTATAGGTAATATAATTATGTAAGACTATGTAGGCATATGGCTTAATATTTATGGGTTTTGGCTATTATATTATAAAATGATCGGTGAAATGTGGGGGGCGTATTAAACGCCTATGTCTATCCTATCAGGTATAAAGATGTGACTTTGTGTGTGTTGTAATTATTTGTTAAATATTGTGCCTCATTTTCTGGGGGTCTTTGAAGACCAATCATATTTGTTTTCAGAGAGTGAAAAAAAACCGGTGTGCGAGTCGGACTCACGCAAAAAGGGTTCCGTACCAAGACGGCATAAATACCTTCAGAGCTGTTTTTTAGTATTTGTTGTTAAATGGGCAACCGAAATACATCATCTGTGAAAATTCCAACTTTCTTTCTATCATCTTTCATGATAGTTCAGAAACAGCCTAAGACCGACGGACGGACGGACGGACAGCGAAGTCTCAGTAATAGGGTTCCCATTTTACCCTTGGGGTACGGAACCCTAAAAAGACTATTAATTTAAATGCTGTGTGTTTTCTCGTTCTAAATGTCATTTAAAGAAATAAGAGAATTCTTGTGAAATGTATCCATTTATTCTAAAGATTTTTTGCCAAAAGCGTCGAAAATTTAAGTATACGGTACCTAACCATTTAAGAATTCAAGAAATAATTATGTAAGATTGATATGTAAATAAATTAATTGAAGGTTCAGGATTTATAATATTTAAGTACATCGGTACTTTTCTGTTGTCAAGGGCTTGATTTGATACCACTGTTGGGATGCTTCGTCTGCTGTCTAGGACTGGGCATCGAAATAGGATTGATATGCGGCGTAGGCTTTGATTTAATATTACTATTGTACTACCAGTCAAGACCACCGTTGGATATTCAGTATGTTAATGTAAGTATTTCTTAGAAGTTTTACAATTAGGTAATACTCATTTAAACGTAAATTGCCTTACTTTTAAGTCCGCGCAAGCGCGGCCGCTCTTACGTCCATTGCCGGGCGTCTCTGGCATGCACCAGAAGGTATTTCCAGTGACACCCGGCGGACTTTGGCCATCTGTGTGGCCTCTTCGGGGGTTTGGTCGGGATGAGAATCCCGCGTCGTTAGGGTAGGGGTTTATTCCGCTCGGTGAGTGAATCTGGATGCGTACTGCGGGACTGAGGCCCTGAGGCGCGACCCTTCTTGCCTGCTTCTGTAAGGACGGTGGGCGACTATATGAGTAAAGTCTTAAGTATAAAGTAAAGTCTATAAAGTAAAATCTATAAAGTAAAGTCACAACCTTCTACTTTTAATTTAAACACTATTTTATCCTAACTTTCCGACGTTACCTACATTATACTAGGTATAATAGGGACATATGTATATATGTAGTAATATTTTATTTCTCCTAACAGGACGGTATTCTCCTTCCCTACTACGCGATCCGCCCAGTTGGTGGCCTTAGTTTCGCTGGAGCTGAAAGAGTTCGATCAAAACTTTCAGGATTGAAGGAACCCAAATGTAATACAATATCTGATAACAATACAATAGAAAATGGTGTGAATGGAAATGTTCCTTGGAATGATCTAGAAAGAAATGGGATTAAGACAGCTGATGTGCTCGTTGTATTTTGTGATGCTTTGTACAGATTGGATTATACATTTTTACAGGTACTTACTTATAAATTTTTCATAGGTAGAGAGAACTTTTATCTAGCAGGCTTAACGGTGTATAATTATACTGGTGTTCATGTAAAAAGAACGCCAGGCAAGAAAGTGGGAAGGGTTTGTTTGCGCATCGGTACTCTCGCTCTTACTCGCTGTTACCGCCATATAGATAGATAAATACTCTACTGCGGCGCTTGAAAGTCAGCGTTATTTTTACGTGAACACCAGTATACCCAGGTAACGAGTAGTTTTGCTGTATTTCAGTATGTTGAGCTACGAAGGTCTACTTTATTTCCTCTATCCATGTTTTCAAATAGAATGGCTATGGAAAAGCTCTAGTGTTTATTTACGAACTATATACTTTTGGTGTTACAAGCGTCTGTAGTCAAGCTACCTATATAGGTACCTAAAAATTTAAAGACAATCACCGTCACGTACCTTTTGGCCACAATCAAAACCGCGCTTCGACAATGTACATGTAAATAAATAAATAAAATAAATATTTTTGGACATTCTCACACAACGTCGTCTAGCCCAAACTAAGCTATAAAACTTGTGCTATGGGATCTAGACATCTGATAAACATACTTATATATTTCTAAATAAATACATAATATAAATAGAAAACACCCAAACTCCGAAACAAACATTTGTGGATCACACAAATTTTTGATTCGACCCGGGTATCGAACCCGAGACTCTGGAGTCGAAAGCCGATGTCGTGCTGCACTACCGACCACGCCACCGAAGCAGTTAATGTAAATGTATATCTACCTACTTGTACCTCTACTATTATACATTCTATGTCATGTAGAAACTTTCTTATAGGTAGTTTGCAGTTTAGGTACGAGGTATTGTTGCGTGTTATTCGTTCAGTACGGGCAATTTTAGGAGAACAGCTTTCTGATAAAAACGTATATTATAGATATCCTGCATTTTTTGCTCAACCCTCTCAAATTATTGCAATGTCATCCAATTTCCATTATTATCTTAACAAAACAACCAAGATATACCTAAACAATCTAAGCAAAAACGTCTGAAAAGAGTGAAAGCATTGAATATTCAATACAAAAGCAAACCCTGAGCCGAAGGCGTTATTGCATTTTGTATGTTAATAATTTCACAGCGTTTGATTACGTAGGGATTTTATTCAGTAAGTCATTAGCTTCGCGTACAAAAACAGAATACAGGATTACGTATTCGTACATTAGGTATTTATAGGATACAGACATATATTTAAACATAGGCGAAAATGGTACAGAGAGTAAGAAATCTTATTGAAACAGAATTTATAAGTATAAATTGTTATGACGGCCTATTGTAAAGTTCATTGAACGACTTCAAAAAGAAGGGGACTCTAAATATGTTAAAAAAAATCTCTACCGATTACTCGAATATCCCTGAACTAGTTTAAAAAACTCTTTTATTATTATTTGAAAGTATTTTTCTACTTTCTACGTGGTTAATGTCATTATTATTGTCATTATGAACTGCTTCGGTGGCGTGCTTGGTAGTGCATCGACTTTCGACTCCGGAGTCTCGGGTTCGATTTCTATGTATATCATATATGTATTTAGAAATATATAAGTGTGTTTATCAGTTGTCTGTTGTTGGGCTATATGACGTTGTGTGAGAATGTCCAAAAATATTTATTTATTTAAAAAAGCAATGGTAAGTATGATGTTCAAAATTTTTTTTTTGTTTTCTTTCAAATAATAGCATTATTTTTGCTAAAATAGAAGACATTAAGGCCCTTCGCTGCGTTAAGCGGGTGCCCGTCGCGGGGGCCCGACGCGGATGACCGCGCCGTGCGCCCGCCTGCCCGGCGCGGGTCCACGCGACGGTCTCCCGTCTATCGCAGCGACGCTAGTATAATTTTGATCGCGCGGGTGTACAGTCGAAATGGATTATTTATTGATATATTACTTAACCAAAAGACGACGACGTGAACAAAGGCGTCAGCCAATCTGCCCATATGTCACGTCTAGACTGTTGTGTGGAGAATTTGTAACCAACTTATTTCAAAGACTGTACCAGCACGGCGCGTGCCACACGGATAACGGAGCGGCGCTCAATGATTTTGTAGAAACAGACCCGCTCGCGTGCTCCGTCGCGCGAACACACGACGCGTGTTCCGTCGCACGCGACGGCGACGGGACGGCTATCCGCCTCACGCAGCGCTGCTCTTGAAATTACATGAATCAAGCACGCGGAGCGGACACCCGCGACGGGAACCCGCTTAACGCAGCGAAGGACCTTAGACGTCGACATACTCGTACGTTTCACCTCTACACGAGACAGTCTTGACAGTCTTGCTGACAGTCATTTAGCGAAAATAATGGCATTAATTGAAAAAAAAAATAAAAAAAAAAATTTTGATCATACTTACCATTGCTTTATCATGGACTTTCGCCAGGTAACGCCTGATTCTATCCAATATTTATTTATTTATTAGAGTAGGTAGAGCGATTTCTGAAAAATCTACAAAAAAATAATAATAAAATGGCCTGGATAGATTGTAGGTATTGTAGGTATGTTACATAGGTCTTGGGTGTGGGAATATAGGTTCAGATTCCAGAATCGTTATTGATTTTCTATGTTGTATAGTGTCCGGTAGGTAACGGCAATTGTGTATTAAAATATGGGCGTGTAATGTATCTCTGTCTACCCCCTCGGGTATATATGACTGCAGATATTATATTTAGTGGTATGTAACCTCTGCCCTGTATTTTGGTTTGAATCACAGAGTGGTTATGGATTTTTTGTTGTGCCCGGTAATGGCAATATGCTTGCCCCCTATAACGTGGGACCAACATAATTACTAGCAAATTGTAGGGGCGTAATGCACATCTGCCTATCCCTTTGGGGATATAGGCGTGATGTGTGTGGGTGAGTGTGTGTAATAATAATTCATTATTATTTCCATTATATTTATTTATTACAGAGTTTAAATCTTATTGTTATGGAATGGTGCCGGTCTGGTAGAGTGTTATTTTGCAATGTGCGGCCAGCCGTCAAGGAACAACTCAATAGTGTGATACAGAACTGCATATACTGTGACAACGAAGAATTAAGAAGCTACCTCATTGGTAAGTATTCTATAATTTATACCTAATATAATATGTAAATATATTTTATATTATGTCTCTCTAATATTATCATAGTTTATTTTAGTATTATATATATATAATTACCTAGTTAGTAATACTATTTACACTAACTAAAAACTATACTATACACATTAAAATCTACACTATATAGGCGTCAAATAACTCCTCCGCCTCGTCGTCGACTGGCAATGTTCCCAGAAGGCTGGCAACATTGCTACGTTGTATGGCAAGGCTTATTCTTTGAGCTAAAAAGTAACCAGCCTTCTGGTCTTAAGAAGAGTCGATTATGAGTTTCGAGATGGTTTTAAAAAGTCCGCATGCGCTCGGACCCGAAGGTCCCAGCGTCTCATCAAATATGTAGTCTCCTGCTAAATTTGAGTATTTACGCCTTTTGAGGCTTTCCGCTGATGCAGCAGCAGCGCCGGCAAACCCCGCTGTACTAGGAAAGTGAGAAGGCGCCAGTGTCAACGCACGTAGCGTCCCACACTAAAGGCCTTCCCATCCCAGCGACTTCGTGAAGACGGTGCCATACCAATTTACCTAATTAGTAATTACGATTATTTTATTTAGTAGAATAGAAAGTAACTATCATCTAACTTCATGTCTCCTCAGAATATAACGAGTTATGAAGACTGTGTTTAATATAGAGGTGGAGGAGAAGCTGCTTTGCCAATTTACTTAATTAGTAATTATGGTTATTTTGGTAGTTACGTAAACATTATCCATAGAATAATAACCCTTAAATATACATCCCATTTTAATATTTTTCATTTATTAAATGAAACTTTACTATGTTACTTAACTAACTCTCTCTACTTATTTGTTTCAGGAACAGTCAACGAACAAAACGGGTTTCATAATACAACTTTATAGAAACTTTATTGTCTTATAGAATTGTATTTATTTTTGGGTATTAGATTTATACTGTAGTTGGCTGCTTTAGTGTTAGATTAAGTAATATAAGACTGTAAAACTACTAGCATGGGAAAAATATTATACGCAATGTAACGCTATAAAATATAATTTATATTCTTATTACTGGCAATCTATAAAACGTAATTTACCTCGACAGAGGTCCGGTGACACTCGCTCTGGGTCTTTCCTGGTGCAAAGATTGTCCATTGCCATTCAGCGGGGCAATGCTGCCAGCATCATGGGCACCTTTGCACCAGGAACGATGCAGGACGTATATTTGTGACTTTTTTTTATTTCTGACTAATTAATTGTTTCTATTTGTATTATTATTAATTTTGTAAGCTTGACATGTACCTTGTAATTTACCTAAAACGTTTTTTTTTTTTATATTGGGTTCGCCAAGTTGACGCCGCCCGCCTGGTGGTAAGTCGTGACGACGTCTAGCGATTGTGGGCCACTCTCACAGCATACAATACTATAGAGAGTGGCCCTCAACTTGACGACCTACTGATGTGCCTCTTCACGCTCCGCTTAAAGAACCCAGGATTATATGTGGGAGGAAACACGTGCACAGGCAGGGCGTTCCAGGCCACTATCGTTCGGCAGGAAAACGAACGTTTAAAACGCTCGGTTCTCGAGAACATGCTATCCACTGTGTGGGGGTGGCATCTCTGCCCGGCACGCGTTGTTCGGGATCGGAAGGAAGAGGGTGGGATCAGATTGAAAGAGCTCTTCAGAACACTCGCCGTGGTAAATACGGTAGAATGCGGCCAAGGAAGCTATTGTTCGGCGCTGAGTTAGTGGCTCAAGGCTTCCCGTTACCTCCGGACAACCTATAATACGGATAGCCCGTCGCTGCATAGCGTCGAGAGCGTCCAGCAGATACTTCGCGGAGCCGTCCCAGAGGTGAGAGCAGTATTCGACGCAGGGTCTAATCTGCGTCTTGTACAGCAGACACCTCTAGTCCGGTGTAAAGAATATCTTTACCTTATTCAGTATTCCTAGTTTCCGCGAAGCTAGCCCTATACATCTTCCGATGTAGTTTTTATTATTGAGCTCTCGACGAACGTCTATGCCAAGGATGTCAAGGTCGTCCTTCATTGGTAATAATGCATTCTGAAGAGAGGGTAGGGGAAGGAAAGGGGTATTATAATCATAAATAATATTTTTATTTATTTCATTATGTCTAGATATTTTATACAGTGCTGAACCCATAGCTGCCGATGTGTGTAAAAGACAAGAGCAGGGAGTATGTAATGTAACAATTAAATTGTTTGCTCTCTATGTGCAAAAAAATCGCAGGAGTTTTACACTTAATTTGAAACAGCAATCTCAGACAATTATTTTTCTTTCTGAACGGACCTAAACGATTAACCCAGCAACAGAGCGAATCTGGATCAGCCGTCGACGCTGCGGTACAGAGTAGATCAAATGAACAGACATTCTAGTGGAGTATAATGTTGACTGCCTCGGTGGCGCAATGGTACTGTTGTTCCTAGGATCGATTCCGGGTCGAACCAAATATCTGTGTGACTCACAAATGATTGTTTCGGAGTTTGGGTGTTTTCTATATACCTATAATACCTAATTATGTATGTATTGAGATATAAATAAGCATGTTTATCAGTCGTCTAGATCCCATATCACAAGCTTATTATTGGTTTAATTTTGGCTAGATAACGTAGTGTGAGACTGTCCAAAAATATTTAAAATATTTCTTTAACAGAATTTCAACTAAGAACAAACGTCGATATCGGTTGCACCCCTACAAACACGTGGGGCTTGTGTGTTCTGTGTCATGTGTCACTAGCTTCTTGTTGCGTTGTTAGTAAGCTGAAAATCTGTACCGCTTGTTCTACTCTGTGGCTGCGGTATGCGCGTTTCGCTCGCTATTATTCAATATACACTGTTATGATGGCCAATATTTAACCATAACAAAATGATTTAATAACAGAAGATGGTATTATTAAAATTGATACATGTTGCATACCGATTTACCAGCAGATACTTAATACAATCCCTAGAAATTGCATACATTACCTGGGCGCCCCAAGCATTGGTTAGGTATTGTATAGAATATCTGAATTATTCAGATTGCCGTTATCAGATACACACGTATCATGACTAAGCCCTGTTAGGACTACGCTATAATATATAATTTATGCTTTCGATTGTCGACACTTGGTGGAACTTATAGCAATACATTTTTGAAAAAAACTCACAGGAAGATGAGTTTCTATAACATAATATTAGCGAAATCTGTTCTAAAAGTAAATTATATACGAGTATTAGTAAAATGTGTTACAAAAGTGAAATAACACCTGTGATGATGCCATAAGGCGAAACCAGTCAGAGTTTACCAAAAATAAAAATATTTGTGAAATAGTGTACCAGTGAGTTTTTTCAAAAATGTACGCTATAATATTATAGCGTAGTCTAAACAGCGCTTATTTCAGTAGGTACGCGGCAGATAGGGATTTATCACAGAAACAATGTCTTAGTGTATAATTAACGTTTTAAACAAAGTTATCAAATAAATAGTACCTACTTATGTATAAACATTATTCATGTGCTAATGAACAAAATATCTAATGTCAAAAAATCAATCATTATGTATTATTATTTATTTCTCTAGTATTTATTTTAGATACAGTGTTGTTTTTTACCTCATTCAAAGTTCAGCAAAGTTATAAGTTTGGACCAAGTTGTGGTAAACTTTGCTTATAGATTATTAGTATTTTTTGTGACATTAGTCTTAAAAAAAATACTAAAAAAAATGGAACCGATCAGTATTTTATAGGTCATAATTAGTTAGTCATAGAAAGATCATTAAGTACTATGTGTTAAATGAACAAATCTGTTATACTATGAAATTCCAAGGAGAATTAAATTAGTTTTGAGAAAAATTGCTTTATTTTTTTAGTAACAAATAAATATTCGGATGTTTTGACTTAGTTTTTATACATATTTAAGGTAAGTCAGTCCAATAACTGTAGGATAAAGATTGCGCATCGGATTTCGTGAGAATTCGCAAGAATTAACAACTACCTACGTAAAGGTCATAGACCTACATACGTATAATACACAGCTGCTTTACCGATTTTCCTATACTATGTAACGATTACTGTCCATATTTTCTGCTGCACAAACTTAATCTTCTGAGGTGTTAATATATATGACAGAGACAAAAGAATACTGTGCTGAAGATTATCTGATATAATCTGTTAAATCGTATACCTAGTTAATAAAAAAAAAACAATTATTCGAATCCATCTCCCAATGACATAATCAGAGAAAAATAGGGGCATAAAAATAGGGAAATGGTACGACCGACGGTTATTCTGGATGCAGTAACTTGTGACGACGCTGTCATTCAATTAGCTAGGTTTATATTTATATCCTTATTCAAGAACTAGCTGATAATCATGGCTCTGCCCGCATTTTCTCGATCCCAGTTCCCACGGAAACACATTGCCGTGATAAAAAGTTGCCCATGACATTCGGGGATACTGCATAGCTATAGCTACATTTTAGTGAAATTAGTTTTAAAATTGGTTCTGTAGTTACGAAGTCTATTCAATACACTTGAGTCAAACAAGAAACCCAGTAGTACCTTCAACAAACAAATTATGGTTAAATCTGAAATAGTGATGTTTTGTGATGAATTAGGGAAATCAATGGGCCGGTTACTAAGTTCATATTTATAACAAAATGTTACTAACTATTGTAACATTGATTAACTTACCCTAACATTAAGTTCACTTGGTCCACACATGGTCACGTACTGCCCTTGCCCTCTTTTTATTGTTGTAACAGAATCATTGTATTTACTGGCAAATAAAAAGAGAGGCCGTGAGTTTTTCTTGCCAGGTTCTTTCCTCACAGGCTCTACCTATTGCCTTGCGAATCTGGCGGTAAATGTAAATGTAGAAGCATTTTCTTTTTTTGACGTTCATAAGTGTTACTTTGTGACCTACACGAATAAAGATATTTTGATTTGATTTGATTTTGATTGTTAAAAATATTAACAATTGTAATTTAAACAGCAACTGTACACTTTTAATTTTGGTGGGAGATAGGGGAAATGCAGACAGAAATGTAATTGCAAATTGTTTGAATTACTGAGCTTATTGGATGTTAAAATATTATTTTATTCACACTTCCTTATAGCCGTGGCTTGTCACAGGCCGAAAGCAATATTAGATATAAGCTAAATCAAACAATACATACATTGACATTTCATAATCCGAATAAATTCCATCTGATTGACATAAACATGTATTTTGAAAATAAATTGTTATTGACGGACGATAAATTCTATTTGAATAGATATTTTAGGAGACAGATAGCATATTCGCTATCATATTTTATTAAATATTCAGCCAAAAACTTGGCTCAACAATCTGCTTCTATTGAGCAGAAAAATGACAATGTTTGTCTTGTGACCTTGGTTCCAAATAAGGGTGACAATAATTTAAACTTAGTTGTAGGACAATAGAGGAAATCCCTAGCAATTTTTTTCCAATAAAACGTATCTATATATAATAATACTTATATTAATGTAGAAGTATTAAATATATTATAAACCTAGATTATTACTTAAACTGAAGTATAACTTATTAACATTTGCATAACCACTGCCAGCACCAATTAAAAATTAAATGCACAAGAGCTTCACCGATTACTTTAACTTCGTGGTAGTCTCAAATCGATTTCATTCTTAACTGATAACTTGAGCTAAACTTGAATATTCAAATGTAATAAGTACGGGTGAGCTTTAGTAACTCCTGGCAAGTTATATTTAAAACAGGGCCTTTGATATATTTTTATTAAAATCCAGATTTTTCTTTAATCTGTATTAAAATATCACAATCACAATAACAAAGTATAAAAACTACGCAAATCTTTAAAACTACGCAATGGATTCGATGCGATTTTCACATAATATGGACAAAGTGGAAGTTCTCGAGGAAGGTTTTTGTGTATATAATTTGTCAAGTGCACGAAGCCGCGGGCGTCCGCTAGTACTGTATAAATAGCGAGCTTAGATACCTACCTAGCGAGAAATGTTGTAAATGAAAGAGACTGCTCTCATTTGTCCAGAGAGTGTTCAAAAACGCGAAAGCGCGTTTAAACTTTGTAAGCGTCTCACGATTAAGAAAGAAGAAACCAAGTCATGAAAGTTCTAATCACATTTATAATACAACTAGTACCAGGTTAAGATGCTTGGCAGAGGTCAATTTTTGTACAAAAGTCATCCCAGCCAGCACAGAAATCTAACTGAATTCTGAAATAATATTACTCACTCTATCGTAAAAAAGTCATTACAGGACCTGCTTGTTTAAAATTCCGTAGGCATTATAATTCGATTTTATGTTTAACAAACATGATGACAATACAATGTACAAGTAAAGCATAGTCAAACCTTTTTTTGGTTCGTTGAGATCAAAGATCATGTGTCGCATTATGCCATAGCGGAAATTCGGTTGCTTTGTGCATTATGCTAATTGGAGGAGTTTGACTGTTTCGGTTTTATGTTGTTCAAGGTTTGTGTATAAATATTTACTCGCTCCAATTGAACATCAATAGACTTTTGTTAATTCAACGTTCACATTGTAGAACATTGTGGTTTGGTTTATTTTACTAATCACAAGCTTGGATATTATTTTTTTAATATAAATAGGTCGACAAATTGATGCCGCCCACCTGATGGTAAGCTGTGGCGACGTCTGGCGATTGTGGGCGACTCGATAAATTTGATACATTTCTAATATATTCACCCTTTGTAAAACCCGTAAATACAAATGAAATGATGTAATGTTTAATTACAAAATATAACGTGAACAAGTACCTAGGTTTATTGCAATATTTCCAGAGGAATACTTCGTAGATGTTTTTTCAAAGTCCGCCCGAACGTCCATTGCTGGGCGTCGCCCCGTGTACGCCATCGGAACGATAAACCCAGGGCTCTGGCATAGTTTGGCCACTTATAGCTCCTCTGTCGTGGAGTTCGTGGACCTTCTATGAATTTTCAACAATAGGTAGGTACTGTCTCGCATATAAAACCTGTGTTTGTGTGATCTTAGCGAATCTTAATGATTTTGAGCTCGGTCCTCACTGCAACTACTGTTCTTACTTAACCTATGTATTTATTTAGAAATTATAAATTACAAAAACTGAAATTTCATTGGCAGGACTCGAACCCACGGCCTGTCCCTAACAAGGCGAATGCTCTGACTACTGAACTACGATGACCAATAAAAATTAAAACTCATCATCCAATCTTTGCTACATATCCCTTGCATGCATGCATGAAAAAAATTTAGGATAGGTATGTAGTAAATAATTAAAAAAATCTAGTTATTAATAATAATTATATATTTGACAAAAACTGGAATGTAGAATTTTTTTGGCAACATTATGCGTTAATTAATGAAGTTAAATAATTTCTAGATCGCGTTATTAAGGCACAGAAAATATAAATAGTTAAGGTTAGCGTAAGTACGAGTACTGTTCTTATAGCTAGAGGTTAATTATCAAGTGTTACGCCTTCCATATAATTTATACAAATTCCCGCAACAGTAGTACACAGAACTCCATCTACGGTAATGAAACATTATTCTCGTATATTGTAACATCGACATCTACAATGATTGTTATCTCGATAATGGTAGAGCACGTTCGTGTTAATTTCGGAATAGTTCCGACATTAATTGGTTGGTCTGAGGTCTCTACAAGGCATACAATTATTGGGAGTCATTGATTGAGAATTGATCGATATCAATAGTGTGGCTCACAATATTTAGGTTTGGATGTTATCTGGATATTTTTATCACATACTTGCCACTCATGATCATGACGTAGGTATATTTTATTACCTAAATCAAATTTAAAACGTTATTGTAAGATATAATTGTTTAATATTTACTTGAATGCTTAGTAGTTTCATCCTCGTTGACTAGTTTTCTCGTTACCTATCCTTACGGAAAATTATCGTCGATATAAAAAGCAGCCTAATGTGTCTACAAGGTCTAAAACTATCTTTATCATCAAATCATATTAAAGACCCATCAACGGCTCTGACAAACCAAAAAGTTCTCAGTTACATGTATTAATTAGAATATTATATAATAATTGTTTAGAAAAAAAGTACACTGTATTTTTACTATAAAACATACATCGCATCTCTTACGTCTATTGCCCGACACTGACTTAAAATTCTAATTTAATAAAGAAAATGAATCGGTCCCAAGTTGAAATGTAAATTAAAAACAGCTAATAAATGTAAATATTAAGTATACCTATTCGGTCTTTATACTGAAAGAAACCAGCATCCAATATAAAATATTCATAAAAATATTTCGAATTGAGAATTCTAGTTGAGTGGTTGCTTTGTATTTCCTATTTTACTTTCTGTCGCTCTATTCTGTGAAAGCGTCTCCAATTACCTACTACATCTAAAAAGTTCAGTGTTTCAGCGGTTAACTATGCAGGTCTTGCTATTAAACTTTAACATTCGGTACGTACTGTTTCAGCCATGGATTGCATTAGTAACTAGGTACTAACGATATTATTGTAATGTATGTGATATATGTAATGAAACATATATTAATAATAGTATTTATTAATATAATCAAAAATATAAAATCGAAAATTTGACCTAGCCCTAAGGGGTCAAAAGTTTAGGCCAAAACCTATGGCACGGTGCAGCGCGAAGCACCGCGCAAGACACCGTACAAGTATTTTATAAGCAGTGAAGTATTCTATTTTTCCTTAAATAATTTTACAATGTGAATCACAAAAACTATAATATTCTATAGTACTCATACATCACTGCTTATAAAATATATTAATTGATAGGCATCAGAGCCCTCTAGCTGTGTCTAAACATAATTGCAACATTACGCACAGCCTACCATAGTAGTTAGTTCCTCAACTACCGGTAGATGGCGCTCTGGCGATGCCGTAAGTCGCAATATTAACACAATATGATCACAAAATTGGGTGCCTGCCGTTTTGCCGAAAAGATTTGGAGAAAATTTCATTACCCAAACAAATTTTAGCAACCTTTTTTTATACCATTGCAATATTTCGAATGATTTTAAGTACGCATATTTTTATTTGGTCAAATTTTTACTTGGCAAAATATTACCAAGTATAATGTCATTATGGCCTTTGGTATTAAATCAAATGATTTATTACAGCAAATAATCTTCAGACAGTAAACGTTTGGTGAAATGATGTTGGTTGTTTGGTGAATGGTTAGGTTAGGTTAGGTTAAAACTGTGATCTCCTGCAGGACACGACTTGCATTAATAGAAAAAAAGATATTATTTTTAGTAGGTTACCCGGTATTCAACTATTTAGATTCGGTTAATTTCTTCTTTAAACAAAATGGGTAGGTTAGGTTAGGTTAAAACTGTGACCTCCTACGCACGAGCCGAGCGAGCGAAGCGAGTGGTGCCGCGGCGGCGGCCGGCGAGTGCCAGAAACGACTTGCTTACTAAATATTTGGCTTATTTGATTTTGCGTAAAAACTGTTATTGCAACTGAAATATTTGACTAAATAAAAAATGTTAAAAGTACCAGTTGGTAAACAAGTTATAGTTTAAACGTTCATTTCCCAAACATTAGGTTTGCGTTACAATTTTTTGTGAATAGATTTTTTGCTAAGTAATAATTTGGCATGTGAAATTATGCGAAAAATTTTTTGGGAAGTGAACATTTGTCAAATTCCTTTCGGTCAAACAAGGGAGACCCCACAAAATAAGATGTCTTGGGCTAGTGGTAGAAAGTTCCTTCTGGAAAGGGATCAGTCGCTGGTTCGAGTCCAGCTCAAGACTATAGGTTTTGTTATTCATATTGTAAAAATTTATAATAGTTATTAAGCAGGTACCTGTTTCAGTTTCATTGTGAGCTTATTAGGGAGGAAATGAGGACAAAAGGTCCTTATTATGTTTTTAATATTAATTTTCCATGGAATTTTTATTTCTAAAAAAGATGCGTTTGTTTAAAAAAAGTCCGATACAGAGGTATCTAATTTGTATATAGCGGGTCTACCTAGGTATACTATTCTACTAGTGAGAGCCGAGGCAAACCGCTAATTTAATCATCTTTAAATTACGATAAGTAGGTGCTTACCTAAATTATTATGTATCATTGCATTTATTCCGTTAAATTATTAATTAAATGCAATTATACTGTAAATGTAAAGTTACGGCTTATTTGGTTAATTAGTCATGTAATAATCATAATGAATATTATTTCTTCACCACGGCCCTATATAAACGACATTCAGAGACATAAAAACCATTTTTGTAGACACAGGGCTCATTATAATTTACTATAAAAATATAAAACGCAAAACGTGAATATGCACTGTGTCTGTACTGTTTTGTTGTTCATAGCATCTAGTTCAGTGTGTGTTTCAGATGCGAGGAAAAAAATACCTCATTACGATTTAGCCGATGCTTGGCAATTATTTGAAGACTTCATATTAGAATACAATCGATTCTACTTAGATCCAGAAGAAAAAAGATTTCGCTACAAAGTGTTTGTCGAAAATTTAAAGGATATAAATAAGTTAAATGAAAAGGCTGCTGGAAAAACTACGTTCGGCATTACCCAATTCGCCGACGTCTCAAAGCAAGAGCGGCTTAATCGCGGAGGGTGTGTAAATCGCCCGTTACGAAGCTTGTACCTGCCTAATTATTATCTTACTTTATTTAAAGTTAGAACAAACATGAGTGACGTTCATTTCCCTAAAGACATATTTACACAAAGGTTGTATGCACCCGTATTTTGTCTAGATCCACACACAGCCCGCTGTCTCATGTACACACATACATATATTAACTCTACGGGGGCTTGAGAGTCTAACTCATGATAAATTAGTTAATCTGTTACCATTGTCACTTTAGCACATTATGCGCAAGGATATGTCGGTGACGTCAATTATGTTGTGTGATGATTATAATCGATGTAGAACCTGACAATGAAAATAGGCTACTTTTTATCCTGGTAATATGTTCATGGAAACAAGTAAACTATTTTACACAAAGCCGCGGCCAACAGCTAGCTGATAGTAATATTGTTTTATTCTACACACTAGCTGATTTGATTACTATGTATTTACATTTTACCTATTTTGTTTTCAGACTTTTGAACATGCCCGGAATTGTCAGAAGATAAAGTTTTAGGGTTAAGGTTAAGAACATCTAAAAGTTTTGTTATTCAGCATGAAAATGTAATTAAAATCACTTACCTACGTCACAAAGTGTGAATAAAATAAATGAAACCGACTTCAAAAACATTTACCTGCAATTTTTTTTTAATTATGATTATTTATCAAAATTAAAAAAAAATTAAGACAGACTCTTAGTCTGCAGTTATCTTTTTTGTAAATCAAGAATCATAGAATCAATTTCGTTTATTCAGTTTAGGCACATAAAGAGCACATATGAATTTCAAAAGTTTATAATTTCATGTCAAGCAATACTTATTATAAAAATACTAAAGTAAGTACATTAATAAACCATTTGAAAATGATTCTTTCGCGGTAAGTTGGTTCTACTGAGAAGATACCAGCAATAAAACTCAGGTAGATTATCCATTTTCTTTTTTAATATTTTAGTTAACATTGTGTTACAATTTATATTGTGCGAATGCAGAAGATTAGGGTGATCAGGCATAATAAAAATTTAAAAGGTGCACTAATTAAAATGGAAATCCACAGTGTGGTATCTTGAGGGTTAATTAAACTTCGAAGCAGACTCAACACCAATTTAACGCTTGCCCCGTAACTTTTACTAGACTACATAAATTAATACTCGTATTACCTACATGTAATAAGTCAGTAAGATCCCAGAGATTGTACAAAAACGCCATCTTAGTCCGACTACAGAACCAGACCTCGAACCCTATCCAGCTGCAGAAAGGAGTGAGACAGGGAGACGTTATTTCCCCGAAACTGTTCACCGCTGCCCTGGAAGATATATTTAAGGTTATGAACTGGAATGGACTCTGCATCAACGTAATCTTCGAGTACACCACCCACCTGCCATTTGCCGACGATATAGTGGTTATGGTTGATACCCTGGAGGAACTTAACACAATGCTCGGTGACCTCAGTAAGGCGTCCGAACGAGTATGGCTAAAAATGAACATGGACAAGACGAAAATCATGCCTTTTGCAGAAGCTCGATACGCCTTTTGCAGAAGCTCGCTATCACCCAAAGAGCAATGGAAAGGGCTATGCTCGGAGTGTCACTTTGTGATCGAATTCGTAACGACAAGATCCAAAGGACCAGGGTCACTGATATAGCCCAAAGAGTCGCCAAGCACAAGTGACAGTGGTCAGAACACATCGCTTGTAGAACCGATGCCCGATGGGGCCAAAGAGTCCTTGAGTTGCGTACTGGAAAACGCAGCGTGGGTAGCCGTACGCAAGGTGGACTAACGACATCGTTATGGTCGTGGGAAGCCACTGGATACGGAAAGCGCAGGACCGAATGTTGTGGCGTCAATCGTCGCTAATCTCAGGAACTACTAGTTCGAATTCAAAAAATATTATTATGTTGAATAGTTATTTTATTACCCACGACGGAACGGAGACGATTATGCGTTTACGGCGACAGGATGTTTGTGTAAATCAATGGTGCCCTTTTTCTCCAAAACCACTAGTCCGATTTTGGTAGAATTTTCAGATATGGGTTCAATTATCAGTTGCAATTTTCAGATTTGCCTTGGAGAGCACGTTAAGCCGTCGGTCCCGGTTGTCATACAAACATCTATGGCAGTGGAAGTTGGAGCCCTAAATAAAAATCCGACCGGTCTAACTACAGAACTTCGATATCGCCCATGGGTTGTGGAGGTCAGATGGCATGAAAAATATCGAAGTTCAGCAGAATCGCAGTTAGACTGGAAAGCCGACCCCAACTGCTTTGGGAAAAGGCTCGGTGGATGATAATTTCAAATATGGGGTTTGGGTTTGATTGGTGCATGTTCTTAGATGAGTGTTATGGCGACAACTCGCTTGGATCCTTTTATAATTTCTTTTTCCCCTTCGCCAATGTGGGTCTCTAGTTTTTTTTTAAATTTATTACTTGTTGAGGAATGAAGTACCAAGCTACGACCAAATCGAATACTCTTTATTGTACATACCATGGAGACATTACTTAAAGATTGTAGAAACCTCATCGCTAAAAGCGATCTCTTCCAGACAACCTAGTGTTACAGTTTACCGATCTGCCATATCTAACCTCCACCGCCGTTTTCAGCTTAAAGTCAGATCCTTAATATTTTGCGATTCATTGAGAAACCGAAATATGAAGATACACTAATTTAAGAACACTAGTTGATATATTTGAGGCTACTAAACCATCTTTTGAGAAATTTGCAGTATTGCATTTGTTAACAAAAACAATTAACGTTTTCATTACCTGCTGCCTGCTCGTTTTCAGACGAAGATTATCATTTATCACTTTCCTAATGATAATGTTTCTCAGGAACGAGCGACCTTAACGATGATCTTTTGTTTAAAAAATAACGATAAGGGCACAAGATGCCCGGTATTATAACATAATTAAAAGATGAAATATTGCATTGAAATATTTAAAAAAGTTTACTTAAATATTACAATTTATTAGATTAGATTTTAGCGATTTTAGCATAATAAAGATATACATAACCACTCTGTAATTCAAACCAAAATTCTTACAGCCAGGACAGATATAGAGCAGAGTCAAAGCCGTGTATAACTTATACTAGGTATGCAATGCAGCCACTAGAAATACGTTCTGCTTGTAACCAGAGACGCCCGGCAACGGACGTTAGAGCGGCCGCGGCCTTGGTCGCGGAACTAAAAAAAGCACACAAACGATTTACACTTGTCGTCTAAGATAGAGCTTCGCTTCGCTCCGCTCAACGAAGTTACTATAACTAGTCAAACAGTAGACCTTGAAAACATAAAAAACATCCATCAAATTCAACTTTCTAACTATCACAGTTCATGATATACAGTGCAAGACAGACGGACAGCGAAGTCTCAGTAATAGGGTTCCCATTTTACTCTTTGGGTACGGAACCCTTAAGAAGAAGAAAACCCTTTGGTGATACAGATATGTTTTTCTGAGTGTGTCAGTTAACCCAATAACAGATTCCTGGGAATTACCAGGAATCTGTTATTGGGTTAGAAGCTAGACAAGCTAATATCTGACCCGAATCTCCATCGAGTATTTCTGAACGAATTTTATCATGATTGGAGCAGCCATTTTGAAACTATGACCGAAGAAACAAAAAGCACAATATTTACATTATTTTAATATTATGTGATACGCTATAATTTCTGTATCATATATTAAGTAAATCTAATCAAATAAAATATGAAAAGAAATTAAGAAAATTATTGAATTAGTTAATTAAGATTTCGTCAAAGGAAACACAAGATTAATAAAGCAACGTTGGCTTGTTGTCGCGCTTTAAGGCTTTTGCTGGTTTAATTAAATGTGGCTCCAACATATATACCTAAATAACATAGGCTCAACTAAGATTTTTTGGTACATTTCATGGTTTCCAATCTTCAAATTTGAAATGAAATGAAATGATTTATTTATTTGTATAGGTCACTAAATGGCTCTTACAAACGTCAGTAAGTACTTAAAATAAAAAATGTCATTGCTTCTATATTTACATGTAATGCCAGATTCGCAAAGCAATAAATAGAACCGAGAGAAAGAACCTGGCAATAAAACTCTCGGTCACTCTTTTTCAATAATTTACTCATTTACACATTTTCTTAAGACTAAATGTGGACGAATGTACATTGGTCTCGTGTCAGAATCAAAAAGCGTGTATAATGCAAAAAAAAAATAGTTTGTCACGTAAGTACAAAATATGCTACAATTACGGCATTTTAGGAGGCGGCTGCACCATGCTCAAGCCAGACACTTTTATCATTAAGGTAATCAACATAAAATAAAATAAAATAAAATAACGTTTATTATCTTTGAAATTTTTAGAAAATTATTTAGATTCGTCAAAAGTTGGTGTGACTCTACCGAGGGTTCCAAAATGCAACGAGACTGAGAAGAGCCCTCAAGAAAATTAGTTCGGCTTTTTTCAAAATATTTCATCTTAAATCTAATACAGAGTTATTTAGAAAGGAGCAATTCGTGTTACAATCAGGCAGCCTTGTCATCTAAGAAATCATTAATACTATAATAAGCTTTATGGCACAATTTACGTTTTATTAGTTTTTTAAATTTATTGACAGATAAATTTGCTATTTCGGTTGGCAATGTAATGTACATTCGAATAAAGTTCCCCGCAAAAGAATTACTCACTTTATGAAGCCTAAATTTAGGAACAGCCAGTTTATCCTTATTTCTTAAGTTTAGATTATGATTATCACTATTTTTCACAAATTTACTTTTATTCTTGTGGGTATCAATAAAATTTCATAAATATACTGTGAATACACTGTAAGGATCTTAATATGCTTAAACTTATCTCTTAATGACTCCCGAGACCCCATTCCATAGATAGTCCGGACAGCCCTCTTCTGCAACACAAAGATGCATTCAATATCGGCAGCGTTACCCCACAGTAGTATGCCATATGTCATGATACTGTGGAAGTAGCTGAAGTAGACAAGACGCGCCGTTTTAATGTCTGTAAGTTGTAGGATCTTTTTGACAGCATAGGCTGCTGAACTAAGCCTGGCCGAAATTTTCCCGATATGAGGCCCCCATTGCAATTTGGAGTCTAACGTTATGCCCAGAAAGACAGTGTCATCGACCAATTCTATTATATCATCCCTAACCTTAACACTGGTTTTAACAAGTCTTACATTAGGTAAGGTGAATCTTACACATTTAGTTTTATTTTCATTTAATAATAAATTATTAGCACAAAACCAGTGGACTATCCTAGAGAGGGCAATGTTTACATCGTCAAGTTCGCGCTGTCCACGTTTAACTTTAAATATTAAAGAAGTGTCATCAGCAAACAAAACTACCTCGTGGTCGTCTCTTATGAGGTGAGGGAGATCATTAACATATACTAGAAAAAGAAAAGGTCCCAAAATTTAACCCTGCGGTACCCCCATTGCTACAGGAGAACCAGGTGACTGTTTACCATTGATCACTACTTTCTGGACCCTATCACTTAAGTAAGAATTGACGAAATTCAAGGCCGTCCCCCGGATTCCGTAATGATCAAGTTTCTTAATTAAAGTCTGGTGTTGAACGCAATCGAAGGCCTTAGATAAGTCACAGAATACACCATAAGCATCATATGACTCATCCCAGGACCTGTATATACACTCTAATAATTTAATTCCGGCATCAGTGGTGGACCGACCACGAGTGAAACCGAATTGTTTTGTATGTAATAGTTTATTAACGTTAAAGTGATTTTGCATTTGATTAAGCATAATTTTTTCAAAATTTTTACTAAATGTAGGTAGTACAGAAATGGGACGGAAATTGGACGGATCTGAAGTACTACCCGATTTAAACAGGGGAATTAATTTACTAGATTTCATTAAATTAGGGAACACACCACTATCAACACAATTATTAAATATGATTACTAGTTCAGGAGCAACCATTTCAATAAAAGAATTTACTAAATACACAGAGATGCCCCAGAGGTCTGCTGTTTTCTTGATATTTAAAGATTTAAAAGTTTTTAAGATGATGTTTATGTTAACTTTACTGAATTTAAATATAACGTTACAACAAGGAACGTTTGCTTTTAACAAAGATTCTGCAATGGGGTTGAAGAGCCTAGGGTTTTTGTCAAATCTACAGGAATTCGGGAGAAAAAATTAGCGACCCCGAAGTCTGATGTTGTTATTTTACCATTTATATTAAGTTTAAAATTATTATCATTTAATTTTTGTTGACCTCTTTCCGCGTTTATAATTTTCCAAGTAGATTTAACTTTGTCTGCACTATTGAGAATTTTATCACTTATATATTTTGATTTAGCTGCTAAATAATCTGCTTTAAACTTTTTTGAATAACTTTTAACAAAATCTAGAAATTCAACTGATCTATTAAGCTGTCTTTCTGAGTATAGTTCATAAAGTTTTTGTCTACTTTTGTGTATACCCTCAGTGGCCCATTCACTGAAAGTAGGACTATCACTAATCATGACCTCCTTAGACTTGAATATGGAGTTGAACTCGTTGTAAAAAGAATCAAAAAATAATTTATACATTACATTTGGATCTAAGCCAGTGTCTAAGAATGGAATTTTATTGCAAAGTCCAACCCTCATACGTTCCAAGCGGTCACCAGTTATTGGTCTACATAATATTTTACGTTTTATAACTTTTTCTTTAGTGATTTTAAAAGATGCTATTTGCCCACAATGGTCTGAATCTAGCTTTTTTATAATACTTTTACTTTCTGGCAACATATCGCTGTATATATTATCCAGGCAAGTGGCTATTGTAGCACAATATCTAGTAGGCTCCAAAAATAAGTTTGTAAGATTGTGTGATTTAAATAAATTTAAAATATTATAACTCATAGGCGTATTAACAAGTAAATCGACATTAAAATCACCACAAACTATTAGGTACTTATTAGTTTTTCCAAGTTTACATAGAACTTTGTCAATAAGTTCCTCAAATTCGCAAAAGGGCGAGGTTCCAGGTTTATACACGCATACTACTATGAATTGCTCCATTTCCACGCATGACAGTTCGACTTTACACTCTAGAGAAAATGAAACAATATCTTTCCGTTCTTTAAATTTAAGTTTTTTATTTAATAAAATCAAAGATACTGTGTATCGTACTGTGGTCACCCTGCAGAATGCACTACCAACCCGGTGATTACTGAAATTGAACATGACCTCATTCGACTTACGCATATGTTCTGTAATACAAAAAATATCAATATTATCTGAATTCATTAACAGTTCCAACTCTAACTCTTTGCCATGTGTTAAACAACCAATATTTTGATGCCCCTATGTTGATATAATTTACATTTTTTTATTTGGTTTGATTTGGAGGGCATTTTTTAACATAATTAATATTTGTAACTAAATTTAATTCAATTAATTGACTATGTCTGCTAAAGGGTAATATTGCCTCTGTTGTCGTAGAACTTAATTTAAATTACTTGGAACAGATTCCAAAGTCTAAATCTACATTGCTCAATAAAAGCAGTTTTGTCAGCCAAGTTCTTGGCTGAAGTGTAAAAATAATTGAATAGCAAACTTGCTATTTGTCTCTTATAATTAAAGCTCTGTTGGATGGGTAAAAACAGAATTAAAGTCAATTACATGGAATTTTTTATTATATTGGCTAGTTATATTGTTGTTGTTTATCTAGTTGTAAATTTATCTTATATCTAAGAGAATTTTCCACGTCTGGCACACCTTTTATATATGGTAATGTAAACATTACTACATGTTCAACATTTAAGTTTTGCATTTTGTCAAAGTATTATTCTGCCCTGTTTGAGCAGAAAATAATTATTTTACTGTTTGAGTCAAAATTATATTCTAATATCTTTTGCATAATTTCATTTAAAGATGCATCTGGATAACAGTTATTAATAATTGAATAACAATTTGAATTAAATTGTTGTATCAGAAAAGAACCAAAATCAGTTCCAATATCATCACTAAATAAAATTAGTTTAGTATAACCAGTATGACTATTACTTTTTACACTGTCACACAATTCATACACTAATGAAGTAGAAGGGGAGCAAGTTGTAAGGGAAGCCTGGTGCTCCAAAGTTTGAGGAGGACTTGTGCAGTTGATGTTGCACGAGTGGTTATTTATAAATGTATTAAGGCGCTCAGTATTATAATTAGATGTTTTGAGTACCTTATCTATACTTGATGAACACTTATTAAAGTCTTTTAGAGACCATTCATATTTCTTAGTTACATACTCTAATTCAAATTGCAAATTTTTTATTTGTGACTCTAAGCGTTGTCAGTGTAATATTTTAAATGACTTTGTTTAAGTTCTAACATAGGTAATTTAGCTTGTTCTCTTAATTTTAAACTAGAGTTAACATTTTTATAATCTCTCTTACCTAAACAATAAATGGCACGGACTGCCCTCTTTTGTAATATAAAAATTGTTTCTATATCTGCTGCATTTCCCCAAAGTAGTATTCCATAGGACATCAAGCTATGGAAGTAACCAAAGTACACTAGCCTAGCAGTAGCTACATCTGTCAACTGTCTAATCCGTCTCACAGCATATGCGGCAGAGCTAAGCTTATTAGCTAAAATGGTGATATGGCCACCCCATTGTAATGCTTGTCTGACATTGGGCATTGTAAATTTAACGCATTTGGTCTTTTCTGCATTCAACAATAGGTTGTTTGTAGAAAACCAATTTGAAATATCATTTAAAATATTATTAACATTACTCGCATCTGTACTATGCCGATTTACTTTGAATATAAGTGATGTATCATCCGCGAACATTTTTATGCCAGCTTGTGCCTCGATCATGCAAGGGAAGTCATTAACATAAACCAAGAAGAGAAAAGGTCCCAGAATTGATACCTGAGGTACGCCTATTTTGACGTTAGTTCCGTTTGACTTAACGTTGTTCACATGAACAGTCTGCAGCCTATCTGTCAGGTAAGATTCTAATAGTTCTAAGGATTTTTTGTCAAAACCATACCGACGTAACTTAAGCAATAGTGTCTGATGGTCAACACAATCAAATGTAATTTTTTTATCATTTTGTAATATCTATATGTATTCTTAGTTTTAAGGTATTTATCTATGGGCCGTAGAATAAGTTTATACCAACTGTAACTTTTCTATTTGTTGCCTGAAATAAATAAATAAAAAAAAAAAAAAAAAAAAAAAAATGCTTTAGACAGATCGCAGAATACCCCAATGGCATCCTGCGATCCCTCCCATGCGTCGTAAATCAAGCTAACAAGGGTTGCTCCCGCATCGGTGGTAGATTTTCCGCGAGTAAAGCCAAATTGTTGGCTGTGGAAAAGATTGTTGGTCGTGAAGTGGACTTGCATTTGATTTAGCATCACTCTCTCAAACACCTTACTCAGAGCTGGCAAACTAACCTAACCTAACCTAACCTAACAGTTTCTGGAACGGGCTGCTCGAGCGGCCTTTAGCTCGGCAATCCGGGCCGCGAAGAACGCGGCCTGGAACGAGGGGCTCGAGAGCTTAAATGGGGATCCATGGGGGCACATCTACAAGGTCGTCAGCAAGAAGCTTGGACCTTGGGTGCCCCCCCTCACTACCTCTCTCGAGCCCCAATTTGTTGAAGTGGTCAGCTTCCTCTTCCCTGCGCGGGAAGAGTGGTTCCCCCCCCGAATGGCACCAAGCCAGGAGTCGTCGGATGACGAGGTCATCCCGCCCGTTTCTGGCGCCGAGCTGGGGGTAACGGTTCTAAAACTTAAGCTGAGGAACCGCGCCCCTGGTCCCGATGGCGTCCCAGGGCGGGTCGTCGGCCTCGTCATGCCGGAGTTTGAAGAGGAGACGCTGTCCCTCATGTCGGAGTGTGTGGCGTCCGGAAGAGTCCCGCGACACTGGAAGACGGGGAAGCTCGTGCTGCTTCGTAAGCATGGGCGTCCCCCGGAGTCGCCGTCGGCCTACCGCCCCATCGTTCTCCTCGACGAGACGTGCAAGCTTTTCGAGCGGGTGCTCGCTGCACGTCTCGTCGGACATTTGGAGGGGGCGGGGCCGAACTTGTCGGATAGCCAGTTCGGCTTCCGTCGCGGGAGGTCCACACTGGACGCCGTAACCCGACTTAGGGGCAGCGTCGAGGATGCTACTGGCCGGGGGGAGGTGGTGTTGGCTGTGTCGCTCGACATAGCCAATGCCTCCCCTGGCCTACTATCGCCGAAGCGCTGAGGTACTGCAATGTCCCGTGGTACCTTAGGCGCGTCCTTGCGGACTACTTTGTCGACCGGGCCATCATCTTTCCGGCCCGGTCGGCCTTAGTCCGCAGGGAAATGTCTTGTGGCGTTCCACAGGGGTCGGTGCTGGGCCCGCTCCTGTGGAACATTGGTTTCGATTGGGTCCTGCGCGGTGCTACTCTTCGGGAAGTTGGCGACGACACCCTAGTCACCGCACGAGGACCCACTTTCCGTGACGCTGCCGTGCTCGCCACTGCGGGCACGGCACAGGTCGTCGGTCGCAACAGGGCGCTCGGCCTCAAGGTGGCCCTCGAAAAATCCAAGGCTCTCTTCTTCCATTGGCCTCGGATGAGACCCCCTCGGGATGCCCAAATTGTGGTGGGTGGCACCTCCATCGCTGTCGGGAGGACCCTTAAATATCTGGGTCTCTTGCTCGACAGTCGGTGGGGGTTCGTCGAGCATTTCCGGCAGCTTTCACCAAAGTTGGTGACGTTTGCCGGGATGCTCGGTAGGCTGCTCCCCAATAAAGGGGGACCGGGAAGTGCTTGCCGCCGTCTCTACGAGGGTGTGGTAGGCTCCAAGGCGCTCTACGGGGCGCCTATTTGGGCGGATGCCCTCAGCACCGCGAACGTGGTCCAGCTGCGACGACCGCAGCGGATCGCGGCGCAGAGGGCTGCACGGGCGTACCGCTCCGTGTCTTTTGAGGCGGCGTGCCTGTTGGCTCAAAGTCCCCCTTGGGATCTCGAAGCAGGGGTCCTTAAGAGGGTCTACGAGGAGGGCGCCATGGTGCGACAACAAGGAGGTCGCCCGTTGCCGGAGCAGGTCGATCGCTGGAGACAGGAGGCTCGCGACGATCTGTTCCGGCAATGGGCCTTGAGATGTGCGGCTCCGACCGCGAGCCGAGTGCTCGTGGCGGCCATCGGTCCCGTGCTCCGCCAATGGGTGGAGCATGCGCAGGGTGCTCCGACCTACTTCCTCACCCAACTTCTCACGGGACATGGCTGTTTTGCCAAATTCCTGTGGGAAGTGGTGGGGATCCTGTCGGAGCCCGTGTTGAAAATGAGAACAAGCCAACAAAAGTGAGTCAGGCGAGAAACGTTGGTAAAAAAATGATCGCGTTTTTTTTTCTCAGCTACGGGTCCCATCTGTACAATTCCACCTGAAGATCAAAAGAGTGTTAATGCCGAGTGGTATTCTACCATTTGTTTACCCAGGGTGTTAGAAAAAGTTCGCGAAAGACGACCCAAAAGCCGCGTTCTCCTACATCATGACAACGCTTCTTCACACACGGCCAACAAAACAAAGTCATTTTTAGCTTTCGAAAAAGTACAACTCGTCACCCATCCTGCGCATAGCCCAGACCTAGCACCCTGTGATTTCTGTATTTTCCCAAAAATCAAAGATTTGATGAGAGGTTTCACTTTTACCAACTCCGAAGAGGCAGTGATAGCGTTCAATCAGTACGTAGAAAACATGCCTTAAGATCTGTGGTCCTCCTGTTTTAAAAAATGGTTCGATCGCATGAAAAAATTTTTAAAATGTAAAGGAGAGTATTTTGAAAAGCAATAAACATAATATTTTGGTTTAAACATGTTGTTTTTTTAAGTTACGCAAAACTTATAGTTGAATTTTGTGGCCACATTAACCGAGAATTTCTTTTTTCTTTTAATTTTATGAGTACCTACTAAGGAAGGACTAAGTAGTATTATTTATTGGGTAATCTCGTAGTGCTTAATATTCTTTTACATAGTCATTAAAATAAATATGCATCGGACTGCTTAGGCAAAGAAAGCTGTTTATAGCATAAACGTTTACATTTTATATATAACATTGTACCTAAATTGATAAATTTGATAAAAGTTTAACTGAATATGTTAGGAATTACTCCAAAGTATTCAAAAAAGTATGTAGACAGGCTAAATCCATTCCCATCAAAAGGAAAATAATTGAGGCTCCTAACAAAATAAAAGAAACATGGAAAGTTATAAACAAAGAGTCAGGTAAATGTAAAGTGAGGGATACTGTTACCAAAATTAAATTAGAAAACAAGAATATAACCTCTCCGAAAGATATTGTGAATGCATTTGAAGATTATTTTACCAACATTCCATTTAAAGTCACTTCTTCTGTTAATTCATGTGCCCTCGGTGCGGTGGCCCTTCTCGAAAGTAATATTGGTTCTTCATCTAAATTTAACTTCAAACATATCGATCCCAGTGACATCTTGAACGCATTTAAAAATCTAAAAATTAAAAAGTCGGAAGATCACTGGGGCATATCAGTTAGCTTAATTAGTAATGTAATTGATATTATTGCACCTGAGTTGGCACTAATTTTTAATGAATGTGTAGATGAAGGCATATTCCCTAACCTAATGAAAAATAGTAGACTAATACCATTATTTAAGAAGGGATCCAAGTCAGAACTTGGTAACTACCGCCCCATTTCTATTTTGCCAGCTCTGAGTAAGGTGTTTGAGAGAGTGATGCTAAATCAAATGCAAGTCCACTTCACGACCAACAATCTCTTCCACAGCCAACAATTTGGCTTTACTCGCGGAAAATCTACCACCGATGCGGGAGCAACCCTTGTTAGCTTGATTTACGACGCATGGGAGGGATCGCAGGATGCCATTGGGGTATTCTGCGATCTGTCTAAAGCATTTGATTGTGTTGACCATCAGACACTATTGCTAAAGTTACGTCGGTATGGTTTTGACAAAAAATCCTTAGAACTATTAGAATCTCACCTGACAGATAGGCTTATTCTTTTTTTGTTGTGTTCGTAATTATCAGGAGAAGGATCTTATGGAAGAAAAAAAAAGTTATGCGGAACATTAGAAAAATGAATGCGGTATGAAGTTCGCCGGGACAGCTTGTTTTAGAAAGATATTTGATAAAAATGTTTTGTGCTATTACTTGCCAGTTAAGATGAACGGGTCCTTTACATTCTTGTGCATAAGATAAGCTGCTATTGAAGCCAAAAGTACCACCAATGCATTTCGTGATACACTAACAAACCAGAAAAACTTCTTTTTTCTGGCAAATCTGCGCTTTTCTTGATCATTTCGGGGCCGTTTTAGTAGTATTTTTTTCACAAACTGGAATTGTAATAGCCGCGGTTCCACTTACGTGATTTAGTTTCCTCGTTCCCGGTTTCCGTGGGAACACATTACCGGGATAAAAAGTAGTCTATGTTACTACGCTACGTATTAATGAACGAGTTTTCAAAATTGGATCCTATTCGCTTCAAACAAACAATCAAATCTTTCATCTTTATTATTAGTATAGATTTATACTTATATTATCTTAAAGAGGAAAGATCTAGTTGATTTTTTGAATTAAATAGGCTCCGTAACTACTGAACCAATTTTGAAAATTCTTTCACTGACATGTCACATGAAATCATCCCAGAGTAACATATTATGCTATTTTGTCCGGTTCGGGATCCAGAAAACTGTCACGCGGGCGGAGCCGCTGTGATCAGCTTTATAGTTATCTCTAATATTGAAAAGTGAATCGAAAATCTTGTACCTCTTTTTATGGAAATTGCACGGAGAGTATGAAATTTCGCACACTTAGTTTTATAGAGGAGCAGTGCAGAACCTATGAAATTGTCGTTTGGACTTTGGTCGACAATGACGAATTAAAGGTGATTGTGGAAGCCGATGATACACAATCTACGGCTGAATTAGCAGCAGTGTTACGATGTGCATACATCGACAAGGCACATTTTTCGTTTGGTCACATCACTAGATTCGAATATTCGAGAATATCGGTAGACCGGTTTTCTATACAAGAAATTCCTTAGTCCATTGTTTTGTGTGCCGGCTGAGATCGCACCGATAACGTTCGACCGGCCGACCAATGGGAAGACGCCTCGATGAGTAGCGGTCACGTCACTAGACGTCGGGAGGCGGGGCCATTATGGTTAATTGCCAAACCGAGTTGACAAAAGCCGTCGCGCAGCCTTCGAAGAAAAAAATTTACATAATACCACTCCGATCTACACCTAACAGTCGTAAACGCCGTTAACGAAGTATTAAAAAATAACAGTAAAAATAATCCAAGTAATTCCGATAACCTATATCTAAATTGATATTCCTGGTGAAACTGGTGCAGTGAATTCCGTTCCCGACTAAGGGAACTACCTTGGGGCTTAGAAAAGTCCATTTGTGAAGATTTTGTTGCTGAGCAGCCTGAAGCGGCACCGTCGCTCCGTGGCCTACCATCCGGAGCGTCTCGGCCTGTTGAGAACGAAATTAATTGGAGGACACCAGCGGACCCTGCCGGCCGACCGCCGTCGCCCGTAGACCCAAAGTTAAGTGCACCGGGCACTTCCGTAAACAATATATGTGATCCTATTCGACCGACACACTATTAGCTACTATTATTATATAAACCCTAGGTTCCCTGCTATTAAAGTCACGTTAATTGTTTTAAGTCGTTTTATTTGTACTTCCTAGCAGGGGCCGTATCACTGGCGCCCGAACTAAAAATAAAGTGTGTCGTAGGTAGGATCACAAAAATATATCTGTGAGCGGATGCGCTATTGTATGTGTGTAAGTGTGTCTACTTTTGTGCCTTCCTCCTGAACTGGGTCGGGAGCAAAAGAAAAACATCGAAGCCATCCAGTTGCCTCTCAATTTCTTTAAGGTTAGGCAGGTGGTAAAAGCCCACCAAAAACCTTGGGCCTTATTTAAGGACCCACATTCTTTTCTTTTCTTTCCATCTATATATTTTGTTTTTTTTTTTCAAAATTTTTATAAGGCACAAGGGTAGACGCACAATTTTGTGTGTGTCCTCCATTTTGTTCTCAATTTTATTTTTCATGTTGATTTTTGTATGTAAACTCCAGCAGACTCAACGGTCGCTGTATATTTTTTTAAATTTTAGCCAACCACATGGGTATTACAAATTGTAAAATTTTATTTTTCCACATTTGTTATAATTTTAAATTTAAAAATTGTTTTGACCTAATATTAGCATACCGAAACGGTTGCTATTTAAATAATTAGACAATTGTAATTATATCTTGTGGTAAAGATCTTCAGCACTCGCATTATTATTATTAATCTTGTAGAACGTAAGTCTGATAAATATATACATATGTAGTTAAAATCTCTCGGTTTAGTCCGCGCGGCGCGAAAACCCAAATAACTAGTTCTAATGAAGGCACCAATCTTGGAGTGCCCTAATCTTAATCTGCCGTTCGGGGTGCACACAGATGCGAGCGGCCACGGGTCAAGTGGTATGTTATCCCTATATGGAGTTAACAGACTTACAAGACTCGTGAGTCGCTCCATATCAGGCCGGAACGGAAACTGTAGGTTACGGAACGGGTAGCCCTCGAACGGGTGTTATAATAGGAGACGGAAGCGTTTCGTAGTAATATTATATTAGTAGATATTATAGGATTAGTTTACTTTAGCGGACATGGTGGTAATTTAGCACGCGTAGGACTTCGAGATGACATTCTTTTGGAATTAACTTATTTTTTTTTGACTAAGTAATTTAATTTTGAATTAGGACTTATTATTGACTTTCTTTTTTTTATTGACAACTCTTAGCTTGTTGGAGGAGCAGCGTCCATAGGGATTCGTTGTTCCATGTTTAGTGTTTTTTTTTTAGCTTCATCCCATTTATTGTGGCCAGGACCCCCGTAGTTTTAATCCGATGCCTTATGTTTTTGCTAGGAGCTACGTTTGGTTAGGTTTTCCTGTGTACCCACAAATGGGTGGATTGAGGCACACTTCATATATTTGGATGCATTTAGAGTTCATCATTTAATATACACATGTGGAAGAGTTTCTGTGCAGAACTCGAGCTGGGTTGTAGACCACCATCTTCATCTATCGCCGTTATGCGGTCGTTAGGGTAGATGAACCAGACCAACACGCACACAGGGTTCCACCCTGAGGCACGGACCACCTTGTGCCTATATCGTATTTATGTAGTTTAAGTATTAGAAATATATATTTGAGTTTATTGTGGTTAGGAAATTCAGTCTGATCATTTTGAATACAACACTCCAGGGCAACCGCAGGTAACAGGAAGAACGTCTAGTCTGTGCTGTATTAACGGCCGGGGGTAAAAATAAGCCTTCACTGTGTTTTGGGAAGCTTCCTTATGAGAAGTTTCTCCTTTATCTAGAGGAGCCTCATGTGCTCCCTGGGTCCCGTAGCACGTCAGAGCGGTTAGTGACTCTGTTGCCCAGTCGTTTAATTTCAGTTGGACAGGACGTGCCGTCGAAGTAGGCTGGGGCCTAATTTAACATCTCAACGCGCAGGTTGTACGTCCCATCGTGATAGATAGGGCCGGACAGGGTATGTAAGATTCGTCTTCCTGCCTCCGCGGGAGGAAGACGTTGAGTGTTAGGTAGTATGTAAGGTTGCGTGCATGGAGTATAGAAGGTTGTATGAATGGGGACTTGTGTCAGTTGTTTCAGGAAGTTTCGCAGTTTATAGGTGGATTTTACTGGTTTCCCCAGTTAAAATCCTTCTCCCAGTTCGTCGGGTACTGTTACGATGTGCATACATCGACAAGGCACATTTTGCGTTTGGTCACATCACTAGATTCGAATATTCGAGAATATCGGAAGACCGGTTTTCTATACAAGAAATTCCTTAGTCCATTGTTTTGTGTGCCGGCTGAGATCGCACCGATAACGTTCGACCGGCTGACCAATGGGAAGACGCCTCGATGAGTAGCGGTCACGTCACTAGACGCTGGGAGGCGGGGCCATTATGGTTAATTGCCAAACCGAGTTGATAAAAGCCGTCGCGCAGCCTTCGAAGAAAAAAAATTACATAATACCACTCCGATCTACACCTGACAGTCGTAAACGCCGTTAACGAAGTATTAAAAAATAACAGTAAAAATAAACCAAGTAATTCCGATAACCTAATTCTAAATTAATATTCCTGGTGAAACTGGTGCAGTGAATTCCGTTCCCGACTAAGGGAACTACCTTGGGGCTTAGAAAAGCCCATTTGTGAAGATTTTGTTGCTGAGCAGCCTGAAGTTGCGCCGTCGCTCCGTGGCCTACCATCCGGAGTGTCTCGGCCTGTTGAGAACGAAATTAATTGGAGGACACCAGCGGACCCTGCCGGCCGACCGCCGTCGCCCGTAGACCCAAAGTGAAGTGCACCGGGCACTTCCGTAAACAGTATATGTGATCCTATTCGACCGACACACTATTAGCTACTATTATTATATAAACCCTAGGTTCCCTGCTATTAAAGTCACGTTAATTGTTTTAAGTCGTTTTATTTGTACTTCCTAGCAGGGGCCGTATCAGCAGCTTTCGACGTTAGCGTCAAAACAATATTGGTCCATTTGCTTTTTTTTTTTTTTTTTTTTTTTTTTTTATATTTAGGTCGACAAATTGACGCCACTCGCCTGATGGTAAGCTGAGGCGACGTCTGGCAATTGAGGGCGACTCTCACAGTACACAGGAATACTATAGAGAGTGGCCCTCAACTTGACGACCCTGTAATGTGCCTCTTCACGCTTCGCTTAAAGAGCCCAGGGTTATATGTTGGAGGAAACACGTGCGCAGGCAGGGCGTTCCAAGCCACCATCGTTCGGCAGAGAAACGATCGTTTAAAACGCTCGGTTCTCGCGAAGACGGTTTCCACGGTATGAGGGTGACATCTCTGCCCGGCACGCGTTGTTCGGGATCGGAAGGGAGAGGGTGGGATCAGGTTGAAGAGCTCTTCAGAACACTCACCGTGGTAAATACGGTAGAACGCGGCCAAGGAAGCAATTGTTCGGCGCTGGGCTAGCGGCTCAAGGCTTCCCGTTACCTCCGGACAGTCTATAATGCGAACAGCGCGTCGCTGCATAGCGTCGAGTGCGTCCAGCAAATACTTCGCGGAGCCGTCCCAGAGGTGAGAGCAGTATTCAACGCAGGGTCTAATCTGCGTTTTGTACAGCAGACACCTCTGGTGCGGTGTAAAGAATCGCTTTACCTTGTTCAGTATTCCTAGTTTCCGCGAAGCTAGCCCAATACATCTCTCAATGTATTTTGTGTTATTGAGCTCTCGACGAACGTCTATGCCAAGGATGTCTAGATTGTCCTTCATTGGTAATATTGCATTCTGAAGAGTGGGTAGGGGAAGGAAAGGGGATTTTTTCGCTGTAAATGCACACGCCTGTGTTTTGTGGGCATTGAACTCGACCAAGTTCTCGGCACCCCATTGGGAGATACTATCGAGGTTTCGGTCGAGATCACCCACGAGATGTCGTCTCTCCTCTGTAATGTTTATTATTTTTGATGTTAGGATGTCAAAGGATAGAAATAAAGTATTCATTTAAGCCACTATATTTTTATTGTAAGAACCTTCTAAGATAATATAGGGGAACTGAGGGTTCCCCTCTGCAAGGATTTAATGTACTTTTAGCCTAGGATACAATTTAGGTCTATTCTAGGTGCTATGTTATTCAGTAATACAGGGTATATGGTTGGTGCGCTTGGTCAGTAACGATAGTGTATCTTTATGAAGATACCGTGGTAATTAAGGGTAATAGGTTAAGGGATTTTATAAGATACTTTCCCGGTGAAATACGCCACTCCTGCAAGCCGGCAGACACCGTCTCTGTTCCGGTCTCTGCCCACTCCAGGCAGAAGGAAGCTGGGTTCTCACCCAGGTAGTATGGTAGTACCGTTAGCCTCCTAGAACAGGAGTTAAAGACTTATTCCATGCATTATGGCCACTGTTATTATCTAAGCGCCTACCACGTCGTACATATTATGTGTACATACCTTTCGGAGGCGAATATCCAAGCTTCACCCGATTAAATCCGGCTAACACATGCAAAGCATGCATGCGTATCGTGTAAGTCGGTCTCTAGCCAATCCTGGCCAGATCAGGCAAAGATTCCTGTTTAAATTTAGTGAGACAACTCTAGACACGTGTGCGTTCAAACTCAAACCTGTAAGGAACGAGAACCCACTGTCAAAATATACAGTACATACGCTAACTCGCTAGCACAACAACATTTTATCTAAAACTTACCAAACTTCGAAATAAATTACAATAAATTAAATTGTAATATAAATATGTGATGCGAGCGTAGCTCGCTTGTATAAAATGGCTGTCACACAAGTCACGTGGTCCAGCGTCCAATCAGGAGAAAGCCAGTGTTGCCGCTTTATTATGCAAATTTCAACCAACTAAAATGGAATACTGCCACTACAAAAATTACAACATTACAACACCCCCCCAACCACGCAAGAATTCACGTAGGGAATTCGATCCGACGCCCACGTCGGTACTTAAATTAAGGACCTAAAACAAGGAGAAAACAACAACAATACAGCACTAAACACTGTAAAACAAAAATTAGGAATAGGAAAATCCTAAGCAGATAAGTAAATATGAAGGAAATAACTAGGGTGACTTGTCCTTGGCATCATGGTCCCTATAAGGAGCCACGCATCGAGGCCTACGAACTAATTCACACGAACTAACCTAACATGTTAACTTAACCTAATACACAAACAAAAAAAAAAACATCTGAAGAGAAAAAAAAACCTTGTCAAGGTTGTAATCGGGAATACTAAGTGTGAATACACACAGCACTAATCCTAACATGCAAACAACAATACGTAGAAATTTTAGGTGGAGCCTAACGTAAGGTACACACAGTTTAACAAGGTGTGGGTCGTCCTTGGCATCATGGTCAGTCAAGAGACCACGCATCGGGGCCTACGGACTAATCTACACGATTACTCAACTACGGCTAGATAGCCGTAGTGGCAGATGCCAAATAGTAAATGGCAAAAGAGAAAAAAAAAAATGAATATAAGGAAACACCGAAGTTATCAACATTTGGCTTCAATAACTTTAAAATCTTTGATATGCCATTTACCCACGGGCTTGCCGTTATCATCCTCTAGTTCATAAACAAGGTCCGATAACTTCCTCACCACACGACACTTCTCGTACTTCGGAGCCAGTTTTGCGGAGAAATATTTCCCAGCGTCGCTTTGTTTAAAGGTACGCTTCCATACGATGTCTCCTATTTCGAAGCTTAAGTTGCGACGTCGCAGATTGTAATGCTTCGCATTTTTGTCATGAGCTTTCAGCAACTCCGCTCTCACGGCTTCGTATGTAGGCTTAAGTTCATCGAGACTCTCATGGTGGACTTGACGGGATCCGAATATGATATCGTCAATGTCCTCGAATTCTGAATAGACCTTACCGTCAGGGACTGCTTCGCGACCATAGACCAGCATGAACGGTGTGAAGGACGTAGCTGCGCTAACTGAGGAATTAATGGCAAATTGTATTTTAGGTATGTTAAGATCCCACGTACGGTGATCCGAACCCACCAAACTCGAAACAGCAGTCATCACGGTTCTATTTTGTCGTTCCACTGGATTAACCTGAGGGCAATACACAGGGCCTAGATGTATTTGAGGGATGTTATATTTCGAAAATAAGCTCTGAACCTCCTGACCAGTAAACTGGGAACCATTATCTGCTAAGATCGTCTGAGGTATACCGTGCACCAGGAAGACGTGGTCCTCCAACCGTTGGGCAATCACTCTTCCCGTAGCACGGCGTAAAGGAAACAACAAACAATATTTAGTAAAGTAGCACATTACTACAAATATATAGGTATTCTGCTGTCTGGACATTGGTAGTGGGCCTACCAAATCGATACTAAGACACTGAAAAGGTCGAGAGCAAACTCTAGGACTGCCCATCAGACCCGGGGTAGACTTGTTTGGATATTTATAGGCATGACAAGTATCACATTCGGAAACAAATTTGACTGTGTCCTGGTACATTCCAGGCCAGAAATAGCGTAGCTTTAAACGATTGTAAGTTTTTGCGGTACCCATATGGGCAGCCAGAGGTTCCGAATGATTCTCTTTGAGGACTTCAAGACGTAGCTCCGAGGGTACGACCTCCTTCCAAGCAAAATCCGCACCAAGTCGGGATTTAGTTTTAGTATACCTTAGTAATTTGTTATGAACGATCTGGAAATTTGGGCAAGCTTCCGGTCGTCGGCGACAACGATCAAATATATTCGAATACCAGACGTCACTCGTTACAGGGTCGACAGTAGCTATTGGTACTGACCGAGATAAGGCATCCGGAATCACGTTATCTTTGCCGCGTCTATGTTCTATAACAAAATTATAAGGGGACAGGCGGCAACCCCAACGCTCGAGGCGGCCCGTAGGATTTTTTAAATTAAGGAACCATTTTAAACTGGAATGGTCGGTAATAATTTTAAATTGTTTACTTCCTTCTAGGTACGGTCGGAAATGCTCAACAACGAAAACCACCGCGAGGGCCTCCCGTTCGGTTGCAGAGTAATTGCGCTCAGGTGGTGATAAAGACCGGCTGCAATAGGCAATGGGGTGTTCTTCACCGTTTATAGTCTGGGTTAGAGTGCCACCTACTCCAAAATCAGACGCGTCACAGTGCACACAAAAGGGTGATGAGAAATCGGGGCAAGCTAACACAGGTGTTGTGGATAGGGCAGACTTTAGTTGGAGAAAGGCTGCTTCCGCTTCCGGTGACCATCTGAAAGGCGGTGCGTTCTTACGTGTCGACAACAATGCGTTTAACGGACCCGCAATATTACTAAAATTCTTGATGAACCTACGGTAGTATGAGGCGGTTCCCAAGAAACGTTTAATATCCTTGCGACAGGTAGGAGTAGGAAATTCCACCATAACCTTGGTTTTATCAGGGTCTGTACGTAGGCCCTGTTCGTCCACAAGAAAACCGAGGTAATGTAATTGGTTTCGAAAGAATCTACATTTTGACATATTAATTGTCAAGTTCGCGTCGCGAAACCTATGAAGGACCGCACGCAAAAGTGTCATATGCTCATCAAACGTCGAGCTGGCAATTACGACGTCATCTAAATACGCAAATATTCTTCCTTTAAACTCGGGACCGAATAGTTTGTCCATTAATCGTTGTTGGGTGGCCGGCGCTGACGTCAAACCGAAACACATTACTTTGTAATGGAACAAACCGCGGCCCGGTATTGTAAAAGCCGTCTTCTCACGTGACTCAGGGTCTAAAGGTATTTGGTGAAAGGCTGACTTCAGATCTATTGAGCTCAGATACTTCGCTTCTTTAAGCTGATCGAGTATGTGAGTGATATATGGTAGTGGGTATGAGTCGTGCTTTGAAACCTCATTTAGCTTGCGGCTGTCCAGGCAGAACCGGAGAGAACCGTCAGATTTAGGAGCCAAAGTGACGGGACTGTTCCACGGGCTGGTGCTGGGCTCTACCACATCATCACGTAACATTTCGTCAAGCTGTCGATTTAATTCTGCCAACCTTTCTGGTGACATCATATAGTAACGTTGTTTTATTGGGCTGGCGTCGCCAGTGTCTATTTTATGTGTTATTAAATGGGTGCGGCCTAAACTTTTGTTCTCAGCAGCGATCCCTTCAAACTGTCTCACGATGTGCTCCGCCTGCTTTCTTTGGTGCTCGGATAGAGAATCAAAATCGTGCAGCTGTCGCACCTCCGAAACCTGATCAAACCTATTGGTGTCTGAAGTGGTCCTATTGCACATTGATATAATTTCAGGGGCAATATTGAAAGCTCTCCAGAAGTTTATACCCAGTAGTAGGGCCGTAGTAACTCCAGGGATAACGTAAAACTTTACAACCTTGGTGTCGCTTCCTACCGTGACCGGTAAAAGCACATAGCCGGTGACGGGGGAAGACGAACCATTAGCAGTAGTGATTGTATCCAAATCATAAGATACATGAACCTTAATGTTAACTAGTGTACTTAAAATAACATTATTAATAATTGAGATTTCAGAGCCTGAATCTAGCAGGCCTTTGTAATTAACTTTATTAATGGTTACGGGTAAGAAGGGGCGAGTATCAACGCCGCCGATAACGTGAACCAAGGGTTTGGCCTTCATAGGGAGCCCGAGAGATGTGTTATGCCTTAGGGGGGCAGTACACTTATTTTTATTATTAAAAAAAATTTTTTTACTATTGGTAAACGTTCTACCGGAAACTGTGGAACGTTTCCCCCATTTACCCCGGTTCACGCCTACGCGTTTTTTGAATTAGTATCACTTGGCAGTTGCCGCTTTGTTGAACACTTGGGGCAGGTTAAGGCAGTGACGTTTTGTTCTCCACATCTATAACAAATCACTATCTTGGGGGCTGTGCACTCCTTAAGTGAATGTCCGTTAATACGGCAACGAACGCAAAACTTAATTAATGTATTTTCTACCGCCGCACATGTTCCAGACTTATTAGGTTTGTAAGCCAGGTCGCGTGCGAGCATTTTCTCGTTTGGCTGCGGTGGTTCGGAAAACATACCTGCCCTATTCTTTGCATGTTCAAGTAGACGACAACATTTCTTTAACTCCGACCAAGTGCTGATCTGCTGCAGTGCCAGCTTTGTGGAATAGAAAGGCCTAACATTATATGTAACTATAGTTAACTTCTCAGCTTCGGTAATAGGAGATCGTAGTCTCGAAAAATAATTCTGCATTATGCTTAAATAAGTAACAATGCTTTCATCGGGCCCTTGAGTCCGAGAACGGATTTCCTGCAAAAAACGATGGTCGAAGTCGAAAGGTAGGTATTCGTCAAGCATAAAACTCTTTAGTTGAGCCCAGGACGTGACTTCCGTCTTGATGCCTCGGTACCAGAATACTGCCTCCTCTGTAAATAATTCAGCAGCGGATGCTAATAGACTTTGGTCTGATATACCCCGCGACAAACAAAGCTCCTGTATACGCTCAATAAATTCGATTACGCAACCCTTGCCATTAAACTTCACACCTAACGAATGTACATTTGAATATCTATCGCAAGTAATCACTGGGCGTGTAATTGTCTCGGCACCTGTAAGTGTGAACTCACCTTTATTTATGGTTGATAATGTGGGGTCACCCTTATTTATACTTGATGGTGTATGGTCACCCTTACTACGGTCGTCATGTACCATCAAAAGGGTACTGGCACCAGGTACTTCCTCCTGGCTAGACTTAAATGCTATAAGGAGTTTATCTCCCGAAGCACATACCTGTTGCAATCTGCCATCCAGTGTAGTTTTAAGGTCAGCCAGACTTTCATTTGACGGTTGAACCCTACCTAAGCGATGGAACAAATGGTTACCCAACGCCATTATGCGGTTTAAGGATTTGAGCATAGGGGGCTTAACAGAGCACAAGGCACCCAACTCTGTAATTTTTGTACTAATAGTATTTAACTCTGCTGTTAAATCCCCCTGGAACTCGACGACTTCATCAGTAGGTAATGTTTTTGCTAACTTTCTAATTTGTGAACGCAGCTTGTCCACTGTAGATTCAGGGACCTCATCACGAATAGAGACTTCATAAATTAGTTCATCTTTATTTAAAAGATGGAATTGGATTGGCCTTTCCTCCATTCTTCAGTAGTACAAAACTAATGTAGGGCAAGTATGTAAAATAATTATAGGTTCAAATACCTAGCGTGACCGACCAACACACAATTTACCGTAGGTATTTCTAAGATACCACCTATTTTGTACACAATTAAATCAACGCACATAAGTAGTACACTTATGTTAAAAGTTATTGTTTACACAGTTATTAATGTACACGAAGAAAAACAAAGTTATGGTATACACAGTTATTGGGATACACAAAAAAAAACAAGTTATTACAATGATAAGAAGATAAGTAGTACACAATAGTGTCGTGTATAAGGGATATTTGTAAATTGTCAAATAAGACTTGTATATAGGACGGACACCTTTCAAAAGAACAAACAAAAAAAAAAATTAAAAAAAAAGGTAAGTTCAACGTTTGGTCACGGTGACCCACCTCTATGGTTATGTAATTTATTGGTACGTTTTCAAGGAAAACTTAGATTTAAATGTGTACGTGGTACACCCATTTAAAAACAAATTAACACTAATAAATACTATGTATTTGTATCGTTACTGACCAACCTTTCAGTAAGCAATGATTACTGACAGGGAAAATATTCGCACATACCAACAAACCAGTTCGAGCGCCATGTAATGTTTATTATTTTTGATGTTAGGATGTCAAAGGATAGAAATAAAGTATTCATTTAAGCCACTATATTTTTATTGTAAGAACCTTCTAAGATAATATAGGGGAACTGAGGGTTCCCCTCTGCAAGGATTTAATGTACTTTTAGCCTAGGATACAATTTAGGTCTATTCTAGGTGCTATGTTATTCAGTAATACAGGGTATATGGTTGGTGCGCTTGGTCAGTAACGATAGTGTATCTTTATGAAGATACCGTGGTAATTAAGGGTAATAGGTTAAGGGATTTTATAAGATACTTTCCCGGTGAAATACGCCACTCCTGCAAGCCGGCAGACACCGTCTCTGTTCCGGTCTCTGCCCACTCCAGGCAGAAGGAAGCTGGGTTCTCACCCAGGTAGTATGGTAGTACCGTTAGCCTCCTAGAACAGGAGTTAAAGACTTATTCCATGCATTATGGCCACTGTTATTATCTAAGCGCCTACCACGTCGTACATATTATGTGTACATACCTTTCGGAGGCGAATATCCAAGCTTCACCCGATTAAATCCGGCTAACACATGCAAAGCATGCATGCGTATCGTGTAAGTCGGTCTCTAGCCAATCCTGGCCAGATCAGGCAAAGATTCCTGTTTAAATTTAGTGAGACAACTCTAGACACGTGTGCGTTCAAACTCAAACCTGTAAGGAACGAGAACCCACTGTCAAAATATACAGTACATACGCTAACTCGCTAGCACAACAACATTTTATCTAAAACTTACCAAACTTCGAAATAAATTACAATAAATTAAATTGTAATATAAATATGTGATGCGAGCGTAGCTCGCTTGTATAAAATGGCTGTCACACAAGTCACGTGGTCCAGCGTCCAATCAGGAGAAAGCCAGTGTTGCCGCTTTATTATGCAAATTTCAACCAACTAAAATGGAATACTGCCACTACAAAAATTACAACATTACACCTCCTCTATCACAGATCGCCCCGCCGTCGGACGAACCGAGTAACTCCCGTGCAATGTACTGTCATCTGCATAGCAATGAATGTTCCCGAGGGAAAGCATTTCATTGATATGCAGAAGAAAGAGAGTTGGTGACAGTACGGACCCCTGCGGTACCCCGGCATTCACTTGCAAAAAGCGAGAAGCCTGGCCATCGCAGAGGACCCGCACTCGGCGCTCGTTTAAAAAACTGGCAATCCAGCTGCACAGTTGAGGAGGTAGACCATATGCCGGAAGCTTGGAAAGGAGCGAAGCATGCCAGACCCTATCGAAAGCTTTGGCGATGTCCAGGCTAACAGCTAAGGACTCGCCGAACTTTTCCATAGCCTCACCCCATACATGCGTGACGAATGCCAGGAGGTCACCCGTTGATCGTTTTGGCCTGAAGCCATATTGCCGATCATTGATTAGCGAGTGATCCTCCAGGTATCGCATGAGCTGCTTATTAATAAGAAGCTCGAGCACCTTGCAAATGACTGAGGTGACAGCTATGGGTCGATAGTTGCCTGGATCGGATCGATCCCCTTTCTTGGGGATCGGTTGTACGTTCGCCTCCTTCCAGGCCTCCGGCACGAGGCCTGTAGAGTATGACAGGCGGTACAGACGCGTTAATACTGGAGACAACTCAGCAGCACATTTTCGTAGCACCACCGCCGGAATGCCGTCAGGGCCACTGGCTTTCCGCGTGTCGAGTGACCGCAGCACTGCCCGTACATCACATTGCCTGATAACAATATCAGGCATAGTGTGGCCACAGTTGGCGATGGCGGGGGGCTGCAGGCCACGGTCATCGACCCGGGAATTAGCCGCAAAGAGGTCTGCGAGCATGTCCGCCTTCTCTTGGGCTTTGTGAGCCAGTGATCCATCAGGAAAACGCAGTGGTGGCAGCGAGGGTTGACAAAAATTTGACTGTACGGCTTTGGCCAGTTGCCAGTATCCACGGCTGCCCGTGGGATGGGATGTGAGCTCCTGACCAAGCCGCGCGATGCGCTGGGCATCCGCTCTCTTGAAGGCCCTCTTGCTGAACCTAGTGGCCCGATTGTACGCTGCTTTGAGGCGGTTCACGTTCGGGTCACGTGCCGCCCGAGCCCTGACCCAGGCGCGATATGCCGACTGTTTTTTCTGGACAGCCTCGGCACATTCACGCCCGAACCAGGGGCGAGCTTTACGGATGCTGGCGACATCAGTGAAAGGGATATAATATTCTATCCCTAGACTGATCTCGCCAGCAATGGCAGCAGCGCTATCCGAAGGCGCCTTCCCTACAAAGCAGCGCTGGCTCCACGGGACGGACGCAAAGTAATCGCGGAGACCGTCCCAGTCTGCCGACGAGTAGTGCCATAGTCGTCGAGTCATTTGTTCAGCACGAGCAGGCGGTGGCACTTGGAAGCTGGCGTGCACCACACAGTGGTCGGATGTGCCCAGTGGGGCGCGTACCGACACACTGTACTCGGCTGGGCGACTCGTCAGCAGTAGATCCAGCAAGGCGGGCGTGTGGTCTGACCTGTCAGGTATCCGGGTGATCCCCCGTACCATCTGGGTCAGCCCGTGGGAGAGAGCGAATGCATGGGCGGTTCGTCCCGCATGATCGGTCCTAAGGGACCCCAGCCACTCAACGTGATGACCGTTAAAGTCCCCCAGGAAAACCAGGTCAGCGTTCGGGAACCGCACCTGCGCATCGTCAGCCATCTCGCTGAGGTATTCGAAAAGCCTTGTTGTCCCAGTGTCCCCTGTGTGGGAGCGGTAGACGCACACGTAGATCTGGCTCATGGAGCCATGATCCACGTGCAGCCAAAGGACGGAGTAGGAGGGGTTCTCCAGACAGCGCAACCGGCGGCAGCAAACATCCGCCCTAACGAACACGCACACCCCGGCTTTATCGCGGAATTGTTCCTCAATGATATAGCCCGGGTAACAGAGGTACGACGTGTCGTCAGGGCGGCGTATCTGTGTCTCCGTTAGGAACATCACAGAAGGCCGTGCCGACTCCAGGTGATGGTGGACGGTATCGAGGTTTGCATGGAGTCCGCGGATATTCGCGAACTCCACCTCAAACGAAGTCAACTTTGTGGGGTTTCTAGGGGCCGCTGTGTACCGTCTATTCTCTTGTTGCACTGTCATTGTGAAATATGGGGAAGCGTGAAGACAGGGCGATATTTGGTGCGGCAGTAAGTGACAAAGTGCAGAGGCTAGCTTCGTCTAGAACCGTGTGGTTAGGTCGGAGCCGACCCGCCGGACGGAAGGGCTCCCAAACCCCCCTGATGCAAGGCCGCCGCTACCCCACACCGGTTACCACCCGGAGCGGCGACCCCACAACAGGATTATGCGCAACATGTGGGGCAGCCTACTGGGGTGGTTGGTCCCAGGCGGGCCCCATGACTATGTTGCGGGCGGCCGCGGCAACGCCGTTGCTAAGGGTCTCCCTGGCCGGCGAATCGACCCACACCACCCACACTAGACTCCGCTTCGCCCCCACTGGACCCCTGCCTGCCGCACCATACACCGCCCCGGGCCCGGCAGTGCCGCTGCTGAACCCCTAACGCAACCCAGCCTGGGCTGGGTTACTTGGGGGGCTTTAGCACAGCTGCACGGTGGTACCCCCCCGGACCAACACTGTTGTACCACCTGGTATCCACGTAGGGGCCAAAGCCACCACATGGGTACCGTAATATACGAACCTCGTCCGTTAATCAGCAGGTGCGCCACTAGCAGGTGAGGTCGCTGGGGCCCGATAGATGTAAGAAGGGCCCCTTTGCACCCAAAAAATTGCTTAAAATTGGCAAGGTAAAAAAGCTTGACAAATGGGTGCCCCACGAACTCAACGATCGCCAGCGAGAAGTACGCGTCGAGACATGCCTTGCATTGCTCAACAGACACACAAATGAAGGAATTTTGAACCGCATTGTTACTTGCGATGATAATGGTTTCTGTTTGATAACCGCAAGCGCTCAGCAAGTTGGTTGGATCCTGGTTCAGCACCCAAACAATGCCCTAAACATATCTTACCCCTGGAAAAATGATGGTCACTGTTTGGTGGTCTAGCGCCGGTGTGATTCATCACAGCTTCTCACCAAACGGGGTGAACATTACTGCAGATGTGTACTGTGAAGAACTGAACATAATGATGGAGAAGCTGGCACATCTCCAACCAGCATTGGTCAATCGCTCGTCTCCACTGCTCCTGCACGACAATGCGCGACCTCATACTGCACAGCAGACGGTCCCCAAGTTGCAAGAACTGGGGTTGGAAGCTCTCGGTCATCCACCATACTCACCAGACCTTGCGCCTACAGACTACTACTTTTTCCAGAATTTGGTTAACTTCTTGGCGGGAAAGAAATTCAATACCCGAGAGGCAGTACAAAATGCCTTTAAAGATTTTGTTGCCTCCCGTCCAGCTGATTTCTTTAAGAAGGGCATCAATAAACTGCCGCTGCGTTGGGAAGATGCATTGATTACATGGGTGATTACTTCCATTAATACAAATAAAAAATACATGAAAAAAAAACATTTAATATTTTTCATACAAAACGGCAATTTCATAGGTAAAGACCTAATATTAAAAAATAAATAGATGAATTTCGATCACTGCCGGACCATTAGTACTACCTATAATATTAAAGTGACATGAAGAAAATAACCATACAAAGTTAAATACTTAGGTATAACTGTGACTATTTAAAATATACCTAAGCAATTATTACACAGCTACGATGTATTTTTTAAACATTAATAGCTATTGACCAGACTTCCAGGATAGATGTATTTTATGTTTCTGGGAAAGGTCCGCTGTCTACTATTCTATTTAGGATTTCAGTTACCTGTGTACCTAATTTCAGCCCAATCCAAACCAAAAAATCCAAGTGAAAACTTAGGCGTATATTAAGACAATACTAAGTAGAATCTAAAAACCTGCAATTCTTTTAAATAAAACTGCAAACCTGTAAAGCCGTCAGAAGAGTGATACAGATTACACTGAGCAATAAGTCCTTGATTCTCGTATTTCCCATGTTCTTGAAAACATTATACCACATGTCCACAAACGAAGCTGCACTAAACTCTAAACCTAATAAACCTTTCATTTGTGATGAAACTACCAAGAGCGCTGCGGCTGATGTAAACCCCGATACTACTGGCACTGAAATAAATTCCGTAAGGACCCCTAAAAATTAAAAGATACCGTTATGTACTGAAGAATAGATCGGCGAGTGACAGACGTACCTATAATTAGTAAAGATAAAATAAATCATAATAATATATCTACTAAGTAAGAAGGTGATACTGACGTTAACGATAAAACGTCTTAAGTAGTAACTTGGAGTTCGATATTTGCTGAGCGCGTGCCTTGTGGCTTTTTAGGTTACCTCTGGCGCTCCGCACTCACATGCCGAACGTTTCATGTCCTGTACCTAAAGCTAGTTAGTAATAACTAGTTCTTCTGTGCGGGACTATTAATGAAGCTTGACATTGTTATCGAAATCATAGATGAACATCGAAAGAGCCACGTATTTAAAAAAAGAACAAGAAGAAGATGTCTCTTATATTGTGATTGACTAGCATGGACTAGTTACTGATAGATTAATAATTTTCTGAACTATGTGCAATCTTATAAAACTATTTATTATGAAGACCTGAAATCACTGGTATAATTCCAAAACTTTATTTTAAAATGATATACAGTATTAGGGTATTGCCATACGGCATAACCGTTCTAGTGAAATGAAATGAAATGGTTTATTTATTTGTATAGGTCACTAAATGGCTCTTACACACGTCAGTAAGTACTTAAAATAAAAAAATGTCATTGCTTCTATATTTACATGTACTGCCAGATTCGCAAAGCAATAAGTAGAACCGAGAGAAAGAACCTGGCAATAAAACTCTCGGTCATTCTTTTTCAATCATTGACTAATTTACACAATTTCTTAAGACTAAATATGGACGAATGAATGAGACCAATATAGGTCTCGTGTCAAATCAAAAAGCGTGTATAATGCAACAAAAAAATAGTCTAAGTACAAAATATGCTACAATTACGGCATTTTAGGAGGCGCCTGCACCATGCTCAAGCCAGACACTTTTATCGTTAAGGTAATCAACTGTTTTATAATAATTATGCTTTTTGATATATAGTGGTCTTTATAAAGGTTTTAAATTTATTTTCGGACATACAAATGACATATTCAGGCAATTTATTAAAAAAGTGTATACCGTCCCTCTTGAAAGAATGACTAACATTGCTAAGCCACACGGAGAGAGTAGTTTATTTTTATTACGTAGATTTCTGTAGTAGTGTCAAATATCAATAGTAGATAGGAGTGTCAATAGTAGATAGGAGCTTGGAGTTCCAGAAAGTGACAACAATAATTTTACATTTATAATAATTAATATATTTTATACTTACCCAGTTGCGTAACACCAGTTATAACTTGTACAACACCACAAATAAAACAAAGTAAAATACCAAAATCAATATTGGTTCCATTTGTGTATGTAAATGTAAGAAGAGACAAAATTGCTGAAGGTCCTATATTATGTTGAGGGCATGTACCCATCAGCGAGTATACAAAGCCTCCCATGATTGAAGCGTTTAGTCCATACTGTAATGATAAAAAAACTTCTAACACACTAACAATCAAGTACAAGACGCGTATCCCTGGACGCATATAATAAACGCCTGCGATTCACCAGTACCTGTACCATTTTTGTTGTAATAGAGAACCACTTTAACCAGGCACTTAAATTTTGCATAAGTCTCGTTCATTGATCGGTAGAGGAGCATCACTGGCCTGTGACGTCACCGTGTCGGCTTGAGCTCCTAAAATCTTAGCACAATATTCCTATGTGACCCACAATTTTTTTATGTATCTACTAGGGAAAAAGCGTAAGTAACTAAAATGAGGTACCTATTTTTATTAAACTACGCCGTGTAGGCCTTAAGTTACAGTCTATGGTCTATGGTCGTTTCAAATTCAAAATCTTTATTAGTAGGTAGGTATGTTATATAACATAGGTAGGTACTTATAAATATTCTACACTTAGGTATAAACGTGCTACATTTACATTTACTGCCAGATTATCAAAGTAACAGTTGCTTGCGAGTTCGAATATTGCAGGGATTCCCGACTGGACTTCTTTGCCAGATTGTGAAAAAAACCAAATGCATATCCATAACAATTACATCCAAATTACTTATACCTATACCTACTAAAAGTTGCATTATATACCTACAAAACTGTGTTAATATAGATTACTCGCTGAGACCCGAGGCTCTACTCCAGAGGAGTTATTTTTTTTACGTTCCAGACGCCCATAAGAATCAATCACCCGATAAAATATAGCTTTTGAGAAAGACAGGGTAGATCCGCTACCTCCTCAAGACTGGTCCATTCGTTTGAACATGAAGAAATAGCAAATATACAAACACACATTCTTTATAATATCACTAGTGCTAAAGATTCTATCGTTACCTGAGGGTCAAAGCCAGCGAGCGCAGCATACCCCATGGATTGTGGAATTAACGTAAGAGCAATAGTAAGGCCAGCAATCAAATCGCCTATACCCTGATCCACATTGTAAGTTCGAGACCATGTTAAAACAGGAAACAAGCCAACTATTATTCTTTTTGGCTGGAGTGCTCTTCGCAGCGTCGATCTGTGCATTGTAAAATACTGTTATGTATTAAATGACATGGTACAATAGGAGTTAAAATGCTGTACGCTAGACTTTGTCTGATAGGTGGATCTGGTATCCTCTATGACTCTATGTGGTAGTACAGAGTTCCAACGCTAAGTTTGGGCTTACCCGTTAGTTGAGGGCTAATTTCATATTAGATAACCAATTCAATAACATTTTTACTACGGTTTTACTGGTGTTCCATTACAAATCAAAAGAACAAAATCAACAATGATGTTTACATTCGACGATTAAGAATATTATATTATGTTTAAGTACTCATGCCGTTAATTTTAATACGTGGTATAGCGACAGAAAATATAAAGGAACTTATAGAGATAATTGAAGTAAAGCTAAAAATTGATCACCTGAAATCATATAAAGATTCGTGTGGAACCATGATGACAGCTAAGACTACAATGACATGATTGACACATATCACTTTATACCACGTAGAGTAATAACTCTACGTTCGTGCATAAAAGTATATGTATATCTGAGCATTACCCATAGGACTACCGACCTCCATGGTCGAACCTGAGGACTGCTGGTAACTCGCTGTCCTTACAGAAGCAGGCAGAATGGCAGTGTGGGGTTTCAGCCCACGCATACCTTCACTCACCGAAGCAGAATAAAACCCGACCCCCAAAGATGCGAGATAACACGCGATCCAACCCCTGTAATAGTCATGGCTGGTCTCAGTTATAAAATAAAAGAGAGTGTGCTTTAAGACAAACTGAGACTTAGTACGTGACGTATGCCACGCATACATAGGACCAGTTTGTCTTTACCTTTAGACCACACGACTGACGTAAAATTTCTTGAGAGATTAAAAATGTGTGCTCGTACCTCTGCCTCTTGCCCCTACAGTTAGGTATATACGAAATGTAACTCTCTCTATTTCAAATCTTCACTAAACTTATCTCTCCCTCCCAACTTTCGTTCGCCTCGCCCGTAACGCACAAACTTTTTGTAACACTCTCGTCTCACATTCACCAGCTTACTCCATAAACTTCTTGACGAACAACAAGAAGCATAGAAGTATGCACTAGGTATACACACGCTTGCTAATGTATACTCTGAGCTTTAGATCCTTTAAGATGAAGTGAGACCAAAAAATATTTAACTATAATGGTGCCTCCATTAAAAGTCCCTACGTATTGGTATTCAGTTGTGGGTGCATTGTATTCATTGTTATGTACTATACGATTTTGGCAAGGAGGATTTCTGGCAACAAGGACAACACCACATTGGGAGGACAATTTGTAGTACCGAGCTATAGTTTACATCTTCAACTGAAATTCAAACATATCTGTCCAACATTATAAGACAAACGGGTCTTTTACGCGATTATTGAGATGTATACATACCTCTTTATTACCCGACGTTTCGACCCTGTTACAAGAGCCGTGGTCACGGGTGGACTCATCTCTCAATAATCGCGTTTAAAAAGACCCGACGTGTAAAAAACGTGAAAGTTTAAAAAAGTATCTGTCCAAATTCTATCTCCGTATAACGGAGATAGAACTTGGAAGCCATGAGTGAAGGTATGCGTGGGCTGAAACCCCACACTGCCATTCTGCCTGCTTCTGTAAGGACAGCGAGTTACCAGCAGTCCTCAGGTTCGACAGGTGATATGTGTCAATCATGTCATTGTAGTCTTAGCTGTCATCATGGTTCCACACGAATCTTTATATGATTTCAGGTGATCAATTTTTAGCTTTACTTCAATTATCTCTATAAGTTCCTTTATATTTTCTGTCGCTATACCACGTATTAAAATTAACGGCATGAGTACTTAAACATAATATAATATTCTTAATCGTCGAATGTAAACATCATTGTTGATTTTGTTCTTTTGATTTGTAATGGAACACCAGTAAAACCGTAGTAAAAATGTTATTGAATTGGTTATCTAATATGAAATTAGCCCTCAACTAACGGGTAAGCCCAAACTTAGCGTTGGAACTCTGTACTCCCACATAGAGTCATAGAGGATACCAGATCCACCTATCAGACAAAGTCTAGCGTACAGCATTTTAACTCCTATTGTACCATGTCATTTAATACATAACAGATCGACGCTGCGAAGAGCACTCCAGCCAAAAAGAATAATAGTTGGCTTGTTTCCTGTTTTAACATGGTCACGAACTTACAATGTGGATCAGGGTATAGGCGATTTGATTGCTGGCCTTACTATTGCTCTTACGTTAATTCCACAATCCATGGGGTATGCTGCGCTCGCTGGCTTTGACCCTCAGGTAACGATAGAATCTTTAGCACTAGTGATATTATAAAGAATGTGTGTTTGTATATTTGCTATTTCTTCATGTTCAAACGAATGGACCAGTCTTGAGGAGGTAGCGGATCTACCCTGTCTTTCTCAAAAGCTATATTTTATCGGGTGATTGATTCTTATGGGCGTCTGGAACGTAAAAAAAATAACTCCTCTGGAGTAGAGCCTCGGGTATCAGCGAGTAATCTATATTTACACAGTTTTGTAGGTATATAATGCAACTTTTAGTAGGTATAGGTATAAGTAATTTGGATGTAATTGTTATGGATATGCATTTGGTTTTTTTCACAATCTGGCAAAGAAGTCCAGTCGGGAATCCCTGCAATATTCGAACTCGCAAGCAACTGTTACTTTGATAATCTGGCAGTAAATGTAAATGTAGCACGTTTATACCTAAGTGTAGAATATTTATAAGTACCTACCTATGTTATATAACATACCTACCTACTAATAAAGATTTAGAATTTGAAACGACCATAGACCATAGACTGTAACTTAAGGCCTACACGGCGTAGTTTTTAAAAATAGGTACCTCATTTTAGTTACTTACGCTTTTTCCCTAGTAGATACATAAAAAAATTGTGGGTCACATAGGAATATTGTGCTAAGATTTTAGGAACTCAAGCCGACACGGTGACGTCACAGGCCAGTGATGCTCCTCTACCGATCAATGAACGAGACTTATGCAAAATTTAAGTGCCTGGTTAAAGTGGTTCTCTATTACAACAAAAATGGTACAGGTACTGGTGAATCGCAGGCGTTTATTATATGCGTCCAGGGATACGCGTCTTGTACTTGATTATTAGTGTGTTAGAAGTTTTTTTATCATTACAGTATGGACTAAACGCTTCAATCATGGGAGGCTTTGTATACTCGCTGATGGGGACATGCCCTCAACATAATATAGGACCTTCAGCAATTTTGTCTCTTCTTACATTCACATACACAAATGGAACCAATATTGATTTTGGTATTTTACTTTGTTTTATTTGTGGTGTTGTACAAGTTATAACTGGTGTTACGCAACTGGGTAAGTATAAAATATATTAATTATTATAAATGTAAAATTCATTCTTTCAAGGGGGACGGTATACACTTTTATAATAAATTGCCTGAATCGGTCATTTGTATGTCCGAAAATAAATTTAAAACCTTTATAAAGACCACTATATATAAAAAAGCATAATTATTATAAGCAGTTGATTACCTTAACGATAAAAGTGTCTGGCTTGAGCATGGTGCAGGCGCCTCCTAAAATGCCGTAATTGTAGCATATTTTGTACTTAGACTATTTTTTTTGTTGCATTATACACGCTTTTTGATTTGACACGAGACCTACATTGGTTTCATTCATTCGTCCATATTTAGTCTTAAGAAATTGTGTAAATTAGTCAATGATTCAAAAAGAGTGACCGAGAGTTTTATTGCCTGGTTCTTTCTCTCGGTTCTACTTATTGCTTTGCGAATTTGCTGAACATGTAAATAAAATAAAATAAAATAAAATAACGTTTATTATCTTTGAAATTTTCAGAAAATTATTTAGATTCGTCAGAAGTTGGTGTGACTCTACCGAGGGTTCCAAAATGCAACGAGACTGAGAAGAGCCCTCAAGAAACTCAGCTCGGCTTTTTTCAAAATATTTCATCTTAAATCTAATACAGAGTTATTTAGAAAGGAGCAATTCGTTACGTTGTTACAACCAGGCCGCCTTGTCATCTAAGAAATCATTAATACTATAATAAGCTTTATGGCACAATTTACTTTTTATTAGTTTTTTAAATTTATTGACAGATAAATTTGCTATTTCGGTTGGCAATGTATTGTACATTCGAATAAAGTTCCCCGCAAAAGAATTACTCACTTTATGAAGCCTAAATTTAGGAACAGCCAGTTTATCCTTATTTCTTAAGTTTAGATTATGATTATCACTATTTTTCACAAATTTACTTTTGTTCTTGTGGGTATACAATAAAATTTCATAAATATACTGTGAATACACTGTAAGGATGTTAATATGCTTAAACTTATCTCTTAATGACTTCCGAGACCCCATTCCATAGATAGTCCGGATAGCCCTCTTCTGCAACACAAAGATGCATTCAATATCGGCAGCGTTACCCCACAGTAGTATGCCATATGTCATGATACTGTGGAAGTAGCTGAAGTAGACAAGACGCGCCGTTTTAATGTCTGTAAGTTGTCGGATCTTTTTGACAGCATAGGCTGCTGAACTAAGCCTGGCCGAAATTTTCCCGATATGAGGCCCCCATTGCAATTTGGAGTCTAACGTTATGCCCAGAAAGACAGTGTCATCGACCAATTCTATTGTATCATCCCTAACCTTAACACTGGTTTTAACAAGTCTTACATTAGGTAAGGTGAATCTTACACATTTAGTTTTATTTTCATTAAATAATAAATTATTAGCACAAAACCAGTGGACTATCCTAGAGAGGGCAATGTTTACATCGTCAAGTTCGCGCTGTCCACGTTTAACTTTAAATATTAAAGAAGTGTCATCAGCAAACAAAACTACCTCGTGGTCGTCTCTTATGAGGTGAGGGAGATCATTACTATATACTAGAAAAAGAAAAGGTCCCAAAATTTAACCCTGCGGTACCCCCATTGCTACAGGAGAACCAGGTGACTGTTTACCATTGATCACTACTTTCTGGACCCTATCACTTAAGTAAGAATTGACGAAATTCAAGGCCGTCCCCCGGATTCCGTAATGATCAAGTTTCTTAATTAAAGTCTGGTGCTGAACGCAATCGAAGGCCTTAGATAAGTCACAGAATACACCATAAGCATCATATGACTCATCCCAGGCCCTGTATATACACTCTAATAATTTAATTCCGGCATCAGTGGTGGACCGTCCACGAGTGAAACCGAATTGTTTTGTATGTAATAGTTTATTAACGTTAAAGTGATGTTGCATTTGATTAAGCATAATTTTTTCAAAAATTTTACTAAATGTAGGTAGTACAGAAATGGGACGGAAATTGGACGGATCCTTACGGAATTTATTTCAGTGCCAGTAGTATCGGGGTTTACATCAGCCGCAGCGCTCTTGGTAGTTTCATCACAAATGAGAGGTTTATTAGGTTTAGAGTTTAGTGCAGCTTCGTTTGTGGACACGTGGTATAATCTTTTCAAGAACATGGGAAATACGAGAATCGAGGACTTATTGCTCAGTGTAATCTGTATCACTCTTCTGACGGCTGTACAGGTTTGCAGTTTTATTTAAAAGAATTGCAGGTTTTTAGATTCTACTTAGTATTGTCTAAATATACGTCTAAGTTTTCACTTGGATTTTTTGGTTTGGATTGGGCTGAAATTAGGTACACAGGTAACTGATATCCTAAATGTAGACAGCGGACCTTTCCCAGAAACATAAAATACATCTATCCTGGAATTCTGGTCAATAGCTATTAATGTTTAAAAAATACATCGTAGCTGTGTAATAATTGCTTAGGTATATTTTAAATAGTCACAGTTATACCTAAGTATTTAACTTTGTATGGTTATTTTCTTCATGTCACTTTAATATTATAGGTAGTACTAATGGTCCGGCAGTGATCGAAATTCAACTATTTATTTTTTAATATTAGGTCTTTACCTTTGAAATTGCCGTTTTGTATGAAAAAAATTAAATGTTTTTTTTTCATGTATTTTTTATTTGTATTAATCGAAGTAATCACCCATGTAATCAATGCATCTTTCCCAACGCAGCGGCAGTTTATTGATGCCCTTCTTAAAGAAATCAGCTGGACGGGAGGCAACAAAATCTTCAAAGGCATTTTGTACTGCCTCTCGGGTATTGAATTTCTTTCCCGCCAAGAAGTTAACCAAATTCTGGAAAAAGTAGTAGTCTGTAGGCGCAAGGTCTGGTGAGTATGGTGGATGACCGAGAGCTTCCAACCCCAGTTCTTGCAACTTGGGAACCGTCTGCTGTGCAGTATGAGGTCGCGCATTATCGTGCAGGAGCAGTGGAGACGAGAGATTGACCAATACTGGTTGGAGATGTGCCAGCTTCTCCATCATTATGTTCAGTTCTTCACAGTACACATCTGCAGTAATGTTCACCCCGTTTGGTGAGAAGCTGTGATGAATCACACCGGCGCTAGACCACCAAACAGTGACCATCATTTTTCCAGGGGTAAGATTCGTTTAGGGCATTGTTTGGGTGCTGAACCAGGATCCAACCAACTTGCTGAGCGCTTGCGGTTATCAAACAGAATCCATTTTTCATCGCAAGTAACAATGCGGTTCAAAATTCCTTCATTTGTGTGTCTGTTGAGCAATGCAAGACATGTCTCGACGCGTACTTCGCGCTGGCGATCGTTGAGTTCGTGGGGCACCCATTTGTCAAGCTTTTTTATCTTGCCAATTTTAAGCAAATGGACCAATATTGTTTTGACGCTAACGTCGAAAGCTGCTGCTAATTCAGCCGTAGATTGTGTATCATCGGCTTCCACAATCAACTTTAATTCGTCATTGTAGACCAAAGTCCAAACGACAATTTCATAGGTTCTGCACTGCTCCTCTATAAAACTAAGTGTGCGAAATTTCATACTCTTCGTGCAATTTCCATAAAAAGAGGTACAAGATTTTCGATTCACTTTTCAATATTAGAGATAACTATAAAGCTGATCACAGCGGCTCCGCCCGCGTGACAGTTTTCTGGATCCCGAACCGGACAAAATAGCATAATATGTTACTCTGGGATGATTTCATGTGACATGTCAGTGAAAGAATTTTCAAAATTGGTTCAGTAGTTACGGAGCCTATTTAATTCAAAAAATCAACTAGATCTTTCCTCTTTAAGATAATATAAGTATAATACTATTCCATAAAGATGAAAGATTTGATTGTTTGTTTGAAGCGAATAGGATCCAATTATGAAAACTCGTTCATTAATACGTAGCTATATTATTCTTAATTAAGTAACATTTAGACTACTTTTTATCCCGGTAATGTGTTCCCACGGAAACCGGGAACGAGGAAACTAAATCACGTAAGTGGAACCGCGGCTATTAAAATTCCAGTTTGTGAAAAAAATACTACTAAAACGGCCCTGAAATGATCAAGAAAAGCGCAGGATTGCCAGAAAAAAGAAGATTTTCTGGTTTGTTAGTGTATCACGAAATGCAGTGGTGGTACTTTTGGCTTCAATAGCAGCTTATTTTATGCACAAGAATGTAAAGGACCCGTTCATCTTAACTGGCAAGTAATAGCACAAAACATTTTTATCAAATATCTTTCTATAACAAGCTGTCCCGGCGAACTTCATACCGCATTCATTTTTCTAATGTTCCGCATAACTTTTTTATTCTTCCATAAGATCCTTCTCCTGATAATTACGAACACAACAAAAAAAGAATAAGCGAAATCGGTCCAGCTGTTCACGCGTGATGTCGTGACCAAGGGAAATAGGGATTCATTTTTATATAAAGAGATTATAGTTGCAATTGACCAATGTCTGTAATCACAATTAGACGTAGATAGATTGCAAATTCCATATCGATCTTGTCTTTTTTCAACTGAATTTCCAAAAAGGCTAAAAGGCCAAGGTTCTCAATTCAACTGTTTTTTTTATGTTTGTTATCTCATTTTGTTGGACTGGGTTAACCGTTTTTTAAAACATTTTGTTAATTGAATGCTACTACTTCCTTAGTAGTCCTAATTCCATTTGGTCCCATTTGAGGTAATTTGAAGTCGTTTTTTTGTCAATTTTTGACGTGTTTTTTAAAATTTTATTGCAAATCAATGTTCTTTTTCGCCAACTCCATCTAGCTAAGCTAGGAGTGATTATGTTTAGGGTGTAGAGTAGGTCAGTAGATGGAACTCACATCATTGAAACTGACTAGGTACCAATCCTTCAACGGCCAGGCTACAGAAACTTCAATGATGTCATCCAGTTGGTTCAAACTCTGCCGTTAATTGGGACAAAAATCAAATTTCACTTGAATTACTTTCAAAGATTAAATATTTTTAAAGCAATGAAGAGTGCTAATTTTTTCCCAAATAATTTTACATTATAAATTGCACATTCTGTACTGGGCTGAACTGGAACTGGCAGCGGCTGTTCCTCCTGGAAAGGCACAGTCACTAGTTCGAGTCCACACTAGGACTGACGTTTTTGCGATGTATATTGTAAAACTATTCATTGTCTTTCTAGGTCCTATAATACCAGGTCTACCGATGCCTAAACCACCTCCGTTTACAACAGAAATTAATGGTCAAGTGTACACAACTTTTGACATGCTATCGCACATTGGTGTTGGCATCATTGTATCACCAATGATAGGAATGTTGGTTAACAACGCCATTGCTAAAGCATTTGGTAATGTAATTTCTTCATTATTAAATGTAAAAATAAATATCTATGCATATAACTATCAAAAATAGGAATGCATAATAATTTACGACATATGTGACCCGTATGTAACCCGACCTTTTAGTATTTACTGAAGCCGTTGCAGAGGAATTCGGTATTTTTTTAAATTGTCGGTAGGTGTATCATTTGGCTTAGTAGCATTTCGACAGATTCTAACTTATCCAGATTTTGTACTATCAAACAGAAAATGCTTATCAATTGATTTTAAGGTTAATAAAGTAACTTAATAATAACTTACCGAAATTTCTCAGCAAAAGGCAAGAGAATGAACTTTACCCAAGATATACTAGCAGTTGGGTTCTGCAATATTGCCAGTTCATTCTTTCTATCAATACCAATTAACGGTGCTATCAGTCGAAGTGCTGTCGCCGATGCATCTGGAGTGAGAACACCGGCCACTGGATTTTATACAGGTTGGTTTGCGTAAAAACTATGGGCTCAACGGTAATATTGGACTCAAATATGCCCCTTGAAAAGATTTAATTTTACATTGCTTACATTATTCCTTAGCTACACTATGCTATGAATCACTGGTGAAATCACCTTTATTGTACATAGATATTTCGTCATGTGATAATTGTTTTAGAATTGCAATCATTTCCATGCCTAGAAACAACTGTGTTCAACGAGATGTGTGGCTTTAAAATTACGACATCACCGAACCCTTCCTGTTTCAATTTAAGTATACTGACCGAATTTACTAAATCGGTTAAGTTGTTTCAAAGAATAACTCTGCAAACAATTTACTTATTTATAATACGAGTACTAGTAAGTAATATACTAGTATAGTATTCTTATATCTGTGGTAGAGATAAGGTTTTCATTTTCACTTCTAATGGAGCTAATGTACTAGAACGAACACACATCTGTGGTCATACTTGCGTGCTCATTTTCATATATAAATTATTATACCTACATAAATTACTTTTAAAAACAAACTACTGTTATTGTGCTGTTCTTCCGAAGGACGTTGTCTATTATCTGTTTCCTTTCAGGCATTCTTGTAATTTTGACTCTACTGTTGATGACACCATGTTTTTACTATATTCCAAAGGCAGTGCTGGCCTCTGTTATCGTGTGTGCCGTATTACAAATGGTAGAAATAGCTATACTTAAGAAATTATGGAAAACTAACAGTAAGTTCATATCTCTTTGACTATAATTTTGTAAATTATACACAGAAATGTTTTAGATTTACTATATTTTTCCCTTGGTTTTACCTATCGTTTCGTTTTCGTTAATCGTTAATCGTTCGTTAATTCGTTAATCGTTGGTTCATTTATCGTTGGTAAACCTTGAGAAATTCATGGCCATAATCCTTACATATCTTTTGTTTCAGGACTAGATTTAATTCCACTAGTGGGTTGTTTTATGTGCAGCCTCGGGCTAGGAGTTGCATTAGGTTTGATCTGCGGCATAGCGTTTGATGTGTTGCTACTTCTATGTTACAATTCCCACCCGCCTCTGGGTTTACAATACGTATATGTAAGCACATGAATAGTTAATACCTATACTGTATTATTATCCCCATCAATTACTAAATTACTTTCTCTCCCTAAGATTGATATAAAAGTTAGGTTATCTCCATATTTTTGTACCTATTTGAAATCAATTAGTTAATTTGCTGCTAGTAATTAAAAATCATAAAAACTGAAATGTCATTTCCAGGTCAACTGCTTTATAGTGCCCTCTAGAAATGATATAATATAAAGCAAAGATTGATCAATGACGGTCCTCGTAGCTCAGTGGTCAGAGCATTCCCCTTGTTAGGGAAAGGACTTGGGTTCTAGTCCTGCCGATGACATTTCAGTTTTTGTGATTTATAATTTCTATCTAAATATCTCCATATCAACCCATGAACAATATAGAAGATAGAGGTTATCATCTCGAGTCTTCCTCATTATCTAATATTCAATTGGATTAGAATCTTGCGTATTATTAATCAAACGTTATAGTACACGGGCCGTAGAACATTGAAAAATATTTATTAACAGCAAGCTCATTTTTCGTAAGTAGCTTTATTTTACCGAGTCTCCCACATATATCTCTAAAAGAAATCTCATATCAGGTAGCTAACAGAGTTATCCAGTTAAAATATTCGGAACAAAATTGTAGGTGCAACCTTACAATTTTGTTCCGAATATTTTTTATTGTAGAAACCTTAATACTTATTTTAATACTTATTACATTTTTTTTGTAAATATATACATATACATAGGAAACATCCAGACTTCGATACAAACGTATATGTCATGACACAAAGTTTGTCTGTCTGGGTATAAACAGAAAAGGCAACGACACACTGGTCCTTCGTATAATACGTATGCTATGCGACGTCGGAGACAGCGACACACTGGTCCTACGTAGACGACGTCTGATGTACCGACGAAATTTAATTTATTGTATGTATTTATTGTGCTGAAATCTTGTTTTTAACGTACCTATTTCAGTGTAATGTGGCGCAAATTGGAACGCCTACTTATACTTGACGCGGTGATGCGTAAAAACAGCGTTGCGAATGACAAGTGTGTTATCATACAAATTGTATAAAATGTGTGGTATACGTCGCATACGAAGGACGAGTTTCCCCGTGGCTTCAACCTATATTTTTTACAGGACGGGAGTTTGCCTCCACATTACGCAATTAGTCCAGTTGGGGGGCTCAGTTTCTCTGGGGCCGAACACGTTCGTCATAAGGTGCTTAGTGTTTTAAATAAAGAAAATTTAATGTCAATCACAAATGGTGTAGAAGCAGAAAATGTAGATTCTGCAGAACATGGAGCGAAGTCTTCTATTGAAATACTCGTTGTATATTGTCAAGCTTTATACCGAGTAGACTTTACTGTTTTAAATGTACGTATTTTAAGGCTGTTTTAAAACACTGTGTAGTATAAAAGTGGTTTACACGGGCAATTTTTAGAGAAACAACATGAATGGATTAGTCTGAAGCAATTAGTGGAGCAATATTGTGGTTGCTACAAATTGAAGCAACGGGAACATTGCCCTAGATGTAATTTGAATGGAATGGAATTGCTCCAGATTGATCTATTCGTGTTTCCAAGCAATATTGCTTCACTATTTGCCCGCGTAAGTACAGCTTAAAAGACACAAGAGGCAATTAGTTTAAAGGGTGTCAAATTATTGTGCTTCTAAAGTAAGACCACAGAGACGAGAAAAAAAAACATACAAACCTTCGGGGGTTTAAAATATGTTATTTGTTTATTTCCCTGTTCTAATCGCTGTCGTCTTGGATGATTCGTGTTTATGACAGAACTATCTATTCTATCAATGTTGACAAATGGTTGACAACTATGGTACAAAATGTTTACCTGCACAGATATAAGAATACTATACTAGGTGATAAGGGCAGAGATAACTAGGTCGCCGCAGTCGCGAAACGTACCGTTACGCTGCAGCATATATTTGAGCGAAAGCGAGTTTAAATTCAAAATTCTGGCTTCGTAAGAACCTGGGTAATTCTGTAAGCTTTTGATGAGTGCAAGAAAATCCGAAATCGGCCGAGTATTCACCGAGAAACAATTTAACATAAATCGTAACAAAAATAATTTGAGTCACCCGTTGAGAGCTCCGCTCGCCTTCGGCTCGCTTCGCTCAATAATTGCTCGCGATCGCAATTAAATTGAAATAACGGTTCTTTTGTTTCCATTTTTTCTCTATCTCATTGACCATACTTTAGAAGTATAGTAATCAATACGTTGCTATTGCACTGTGCAGTCACTAAGTACGTGAAGGCTTACTCAAACTATGAGCCCTAACACTATAGTGCTTTGCGGTTCATTCAGGGCATTTTAGAGTTTAAAAAGGGGGTTTGAGCTACAATCTCTAAAGGACACTGTTTTCTAAGTTACCAGAACCAGAAATATGCATAACAATTAAGTACCTGTTATTATTTTAATAGTTATCATATTTTTTAACAACCTTAGTAACCGCAAACTACAACATCAAATCAAGTGCAATGTTGATGCCTGAACAATGTAGTCAATGTAGGTATTTGACCACAAACTTTAGTTCAAATATTATTCTCTCATGTTATTTTAGGCGCAGGCAATATTTTTTTTTAATTCCGCGGCCCAACTGGAAATACCAGGAGTTATTTCCAGTGGCGCCTGACGGGACTTAGGTGCTAGCATTCGTAAACATAATCTTATTTTTATTTGTGATAAATTTGTGTATTTAAAGAGATCAAAATATTAAACTTAAAACTTGACATGTTTGCAAGGAACAATTAATGAATATATTAAAAGATTCAACTTATTGTCATAGTGAAGAATTGGCAACACATATGAGAAGTAAGTACGATACGAGATGTAAGTACGGTAGGTTGTTGTAGGTCAGTACAACACTATCCAGGTAGGTCTTAGGATGGGTGACCTTTTCATCTTTGAAACCCTTGCGTGTCTTCACGTTAATTCGTCGGTATTGGTTGCCATACGAACATCTATGGCAGTTCTTACGGATAGTTGGAGCCCTAAAGAAATTCGACTGGACTACTGAAAGAGTAAGAGCTCTTTAACCTAGTCCCGACCTAATTTCCTAAACGACCTAATGACCTAAATTCCCGAACGAACGTTTGGAACGTTCGTTCCAAGGTCATTCGTTCCTCTGTCGAACGATAGCAGCAAGGAACGCCTGCGCACGTGTTTCCTTCAACATGTAACCCTAGGTTCTTCAAGCGCTGCGTGCAAAGGCTGGGCCGATAATTTGAGGGCCACTTTCGATAGTAGTGTGTGCTATGAAAGTGGCCTCCAACCGGTTTTGCTTTCCACCAGGCGGGCGACGTCAAGGTAATATCTTTGCCAGTATTAAGCGATTCAAGAGATAGTTCCATTGTAGAACGGTCGAGGCCTGAAGCTTCCTGCCAACGCGCATGTAGTTTCTCCCATTCACAACCCTTGCTTAATAGTATTGTGTACTATGAAAGTCACCTACAATCTCCAGATGTTGCCACAGTTTCCCATCAGGCGGGCGGCGCCATAGAAAAAAGAACTTAAATATGGCCAATGGGTTGTGGAAGTCAGATGGCAGTCAATTCTCGGAAAATATCATATACCTATACAACCACATTTTGGGAATTGTTTTGTAAGTCCCACGTAATAAAAAAATAGGTATAAACCTATCTACAAAATCTGATTTCGAGGACTGACAAAATATCAATCAAAAAAATCAAATCAAAATATTTGGGAATAGCCCGTCTCAAAACGTGCGTCAAATCATAATTTCCTACGCATTTTCATGGTTTTTATTTGTTGAATGAAATGCGGTTTATGTAAATGAAACATAATTATTAACACTTAATAAATAATTCTATTAAGACTGTCACTCATACTTTTCATTTTTGTCCGTCGTATAACTATAGTGTAAAAATACTTACCTTTTAAACATCACAGCGTACATAAATAGTATAAAAAATCCGGCCAAGTGCGTGTCGGGTTACCCATAAGATAGGGTTCCGTAGCTACCCATAAAAGCCTCTATAACTCCGGAACTAACAGAGTTGTACCATCCGTTATAGTTTTCCTTCAAAGTTACTACCATCATGATTTTTTCAGGTTCTTCACGCCAGCTGTTTAGATTTTAGGGGCACACACACACTCTGTTTTCAAAATAATAAGCTCTTCAAAGCTTAATATCTCGCAAACGGATACTTAAATCAGAAAAATACATTAGCAACCTAGCAATGATTGTAGCACTCTGTCGGCATTTTAAATATTAATATTCATGCAAAGTTTCATGTTTCAAGCACCAACCGTTTGGGAGGAAAGCCGAGGCCGGACTGACGGACGGACGGACGGACATGACGATACTATAAGGGTTCCGAGACTTTTACTACGGTACCCTAAAAGGCGTATGACTACTCAAAGACTTACATTATGTTATGGGGTTTTTTTTTGTATGGTTCGCCCAAGTCACGCCTCCCGTCTTTTAGAAAGCCGTGGCAACATCTAGCCATTGAGGGCCACTCTCATAGCACACAACACTATTAAGGTCGAGTCACACATATCAGTGAAGCCTCCGATACAGTTCAGTATCAGTGATTCAACAGAGCAAAATATTCTTTCATTCATGTTCTATGAATGCACTCCATGTCACATGTCAGTGTCAAATACTACTCAGTCATCACTGACACTGACATGTTCTTATAAAATGTATGAAAGAATATTTTGCACTGATACAGAACAGTGCCGGTCGGAACTGAGGCTTCACTGAAATGTGTGAATCAATGTGCCTCTTTACGCTTCGCTTGAATAACCCTGTTGTAAAAGGAAGGAAACGCGTGCGCAGGCGTTTCAAGCTTCGATCTTTTGAAGGATCCTCGGCTTTGGTGTGAATTTTTTCACTGTAATGGATACCGTGTTGTATTGGATACCTTTCAGGAAATGCCAGTCTTTGGATACACGGGTAAAGAATTTGAGACCGTGTTTGATATATTTTGACTAACTTTTAACGACGATGCGCAAATGAAATACCAGTTTACCTACTACTGGCTGGTCACCCATCCATAGAGTGAGGACAGTTTAGGTTGCTTAACTTACTTTATCGTTTACGAATTAAAGAGTACAATATTATTGATTCTAATTCTTAGCGATGGTTAGATTAACTGCATATAATTTTAAACATTCAGAGATTGCACATTAATAGTCTAGTAGATGAAGCTACGTGCAAAACCCAGTAAATATGTCCTTTAAATATTCATTGCATTCCATTAAGCTCTTTCAAAAGGCAGTAAACATTACTCAGTGCTTCACATTACACGGCACTTGACTGAACGTGACATATGGATGGTACGGCATGGTTTATTACGCATTATTGGAATGACGCCAATTGATGGCTTAATATGCAATCAAAATAATTCGTTTGTCGGTGGTATAATTTTGATTGCATATTTCAGGAAATTACTGTTGTACTCATGTTGAATATTTATTGCATTTGGCGAATTGAAAACTAACAATTTTACTAAGAGCGTTGTACTAATTTGTTCCTCATCATCACCTAGTTACCTAGTGGATCGTGATCGTCAATAAGCTATGCTGTTTCTTGATAGAGTGACAATGCAAGACCTATCAACTTTAGTAGATCAACAAATACATTCAGTGCAGAAAATAGTAGTGCATAGCCCAGTAAACGCCATTTTGGAAAGTTCTGCGATATCGTTGGTTAAATATATAGTCTGGCTGTACTTTGTCTGCAGAGAAGTGTCGATCAGCTGCTTTGCTAAATAGATTATAAAATGTTGTTGAAATAGTGGCTCTTGTTTCAGACATAATTAAGGAGAGGTGTGTTGTTTTCGACCAAGACAATACAGAGAGAGAAACTTCATGAAATCTGTTGCTCAGTTTTTGAATCATATTATAAATAACTAGATTAGTTATACGTGTTTTACTGTAGGTATAATTACGAATATATTGCGAATGGAATCAAAGCTTGTTTACTTATTTCACAAGTGATGTACCTAGCGGTTTAGTGCGTGAGCAGTTCTGTAAGAAGTGGTTATTGGAAATTACTGATAACTGCCTCGGTGGCGCAGTGGTATGAGTATGCGACTGCCGTCCATGAGGTCCCAGGTTCGATTCCGGGTCGAATCAAATATTTGTGTGGTCCACATATATTTGTTTCGGAGTTTGGGTGTCTTTGTGTAGCTTAGTTTGCGCTAGATGACATTGTGTGAGAACGTCCAAAAAATATATATTAAAAAATAAAAATAGGTAAGTTAATAATATGCTGCTTATTTTTGAAACTGCTTTTAGAAGCTTTTCATTTTTATCTGTCTTGAACATAACAGGATAAGTTCTAATGAAGGACCATGCGCAAGGTACATAGAAAACTACCCCAGCTCCGGCGCAATTGGAACCTAACTTAAATATTTCGTAGTATATTTTATAGGTAGGAATAATATATGGGTAATGTCGAAATAAAGAGATATACGGGTGCCTCGGATTATCAGAAATCATTGTACCTAGACCTAGTAACTTATTCGGTCGAGAGCTTAAGACGCAATCAATGCAAGATGGCGTATCGTATGACAATTATTATTGCACTGTCACAGCCAGGTAAAAAGTCGTTAGGTAGGTACTAGTGTTGTACTGTTCACAGTAAATATTAATCCGCTCTATAATGTAATGAAATAATAATAGCCATATTGAAATTGAAAATGTATAACAACTATTTTATATACTACTTTATATAATTTATATTAACTAGTTTCATATGCGAAAACAATCAGCACCGATAAGTAAAGCAGGAGAACTAATCGATTTTAACATTTTGTATAAACAAGTGATCACTTTAGTTTTGTTGTACAGTAATATAAGAATACAAAGTACAATGAAGGTGTTTCTTTTATTGATTACTGTAGCACTGTGCCTACAAAACATAAGTGCATCTGCACATTCACCGTATTATGACTTGAAATATGCACCATATTTATTCGCTAACTTCATTCACCAATATAATAAACACTACTCGGACAATTTAGATCTTCTTAAGCATTATGAAACGTTTAAAACGAACTTACAAGATATAAATCGCCTAAATCAGAATCCTAAACCACATGCTACATATGGAATAAATAAATTTACTGATCTATCGAATGAAGAGATGAAGAAGTGAGTACTTGTTATATACTTTTGATGACCTACTCGGTGACCCTTTTACTTTACCTAGTAGTACATTATGAAATAAACTCACGTTCTTTTACACTATTTATGGTAGATAAGATATAGGTGTCTACATAATAGTAAGGGTTCCGTAGTACAGTGAAATCTTTTTATTACTAATAAGCATTTGCATTTGTTATATAATATATATTTGTTATTCATTGTTTTGTTATATGTTTGTTTATATATTTTTGTTTAAAGGTACGAAATAATTATGTTTAAAAATTTTGTTAATTATTATTGGTTCGGGTTGTCCATTGGTCTTACAGATGAGGTTGGCTTCTTCACGTGTGATTAGGTTTCTTAACGTTTTTTAGGATCCCAATACTAACAAACACCATAATTTATTTTGATTACAGGTTTGTAATTCAACATAATAATATAGGTCTGTACTTAGTACAGTTTTCTATTTCTCAATTCCCATGGGAACACATTACCAGTTTAATGCATTAGATTTTTTATTGTTCCTCGAAACTTTCTTGTTATTTTCGCCCATAAAATCCTTATCATAATATAATAAACAAAAAAAATAATTTGCGTAATTGGTCCAGCCATTTGCACGTGACGCCGAGACCAAGGGAAACAGGGATTATTTTTTTTTCATATTAAGATAAAATTACTTAACAGTTATATTTAAAAAAATATGTGTATGTTCACAGGCATACTGGATTGGGGCCATTACCATCCACATTGCCACCGCCCGTGTACAGGGGCTAAAACAAGAATTATGTTGTCACATTTCTTGCATTAAAACATTAAATGTGTATAATTGACAAACATTACTTTTCATTTTTAAAAACCACCAAATGATTCCTCATTTTATTGTTCGTAGTCACTATTCATCTTCCACAGAGCCTTTTCCCAATCCTTTCCTATCTAATTGCGAAGCGGTTAAGCCTCGATATTTTCCGGGAAGTGAAAATAGGCTGCCATCTATTCTGACCTCCATAGCCGAATGGCGATATCAAAGTTCTAGAACTATAATCCTACAGAAACTTTATTTGTGCAGGAGTTATAGAAACCTAAATCGAGTACTTTCCAAGTACGCGATTTTATTGCAATTTTAAAAACTCGAGTTTTGAAACTTTAAGGGTAATAATGGTTTTTATTATTACTATAGAGCGCTGTTGACCAGTCTGCACTGTCAGGACCGCTCAGAACGTCAGAACAGAATATTTTAAAACCACAAACTATTTAAACGTAGGGTACCGTCATGTCTTCTATATTACATTATCTATGTTTGGACATCTGAAATTGACAATGCTGGTAGTGATCCAAGGGCGATGTGGCAGGTTATTAAGGATTTATCTAATATCCACAAAAGCAAAAAATAGTAGTTGCTTTAAATCGGGTAGAATCACAAAAACATCAGTTAACATAATCAACAAATACTTTAAAAATTTGGACAATAATTTGGCCGAAGAAAATAATTACATCAACGAGTAATTCTAAAATAAAATAAAATAAAATAAAATAACGTTTATTATCTTTGAAATTTTCAGAAAATTATTTAGATTCGTCAGAAGTTGGTGTGACTCTATCGAGGGTTCCAAAATGCAACGAGACTGAGAAGAGCCCTCAAGAAACTCAGCTCGGCTTTTTTCAAAATATTTCATCTTAAATCTAATACAGAGTTATTTAGAAAGGAGCAATTCGTTACGTTGTTACAACCAGGCCGCCTTGTCATCTAAGAAATCATTAATACTATAATAAGCTTTATGGCACAATTTACTTTTTATTAGTTTTTTAAATTTATTGACAGATAAATTTGCTATTTCGGTTGGCAATGTATTGTCTAGCCCTAGCACTACTGGATAATCCAAATCCAGTCAAAATAAACGGAAGAAATTTGTAAGCTGCCATAAATTCGCCTAGAGCTGCAAATTGGCAGAGGTATATCAAAAGTTCCCATCGATCCGACTAGTGCATAAGAAGTTATTCAATGACAAAGTTCAAATATTTTCTGTTTTTTGAATTTTTTTTTCGTTTTTTTCTTTTGTTTTTTTTTTGAAATTGACGCTGCCCGCCTGGTGGTAAGTCGTGACGACGTCT
>OY748294.1:9367398-9434949 GCA_963556515.1 Nudaria mundana
CCCCAACTGCGTTACGAAATGGCTCGATGGATGATGATTGTAGGCAGGTATAACACACATCGAGACTAGCTGAATATACCTAGCTATCTATACCTACCTACTAAGTTGACATGTTTCTTTCGTTGAACGCGCTAATTCCAGTAACAGGTACCTATATATTTTTGTTTTGCATAGCCCATTTATCGAGAAACATACGTCCTTTGAGAATACTAGACTAACGAAACCTTAACTTTTTAATTCGTACCTCTAATATATAAAATTCTCGTGTAGCGGTGTTTGTAGTTAAACTCCTCCGAAACGGTTTGACCGATTCTCATGAAATTTTGTGTGCATATTGGGTAGGTCTGAGAATCGGACAATATCTATTTTTCATCCCCCTAAATGTTAAGGGTAGTCCACCCCTAAAGCAAAACAACGTTTGCCGGGTCAGCTAGTAATTAAGTATACATATACTAGGTCGCCGCAGTCGCGAAACGTACCGTTACGCTGCAGCATATATTTGAGCGAAGCGAGTTTTGATTCAAAGCGATATAACTCTGTCAAAGTATTATTTGTCATTACGCTATGGGAATTTTTACCATCAATTAAATTATTTTTATTTGATCGAAATTCTAAATTCTGGCTTCGTAAGAACCTGGGTAATTCTGTAAGCTTTTGATGAGTGCAAGAAAATCCGAAATCGGCCGAGTATTCGCCGAGAAACAATTTAACACAATTTAACATAAATGGTAATTTGAGTCACCCGTTGAGAGCTCCGCTCGCCTTCGGCTCGCTTCGCTCAATAACTAGGTCGCCGCAGTCGCGAAACGTACCGTTACGCTGCAGCATATATTTGAGCGAAGCGAGTTTAAATTCAAAATTCTGGCATCGTAATAACCTGGGTAATTCTGTAAGCTATTGATGAGTACAAGAAAATACGAAATCGGCCGAGTATTCGCCGAGAAACAATTTAACATAAATCGTTTGAAAAATAATTTGAGTCACCCGTTGAGAGCTCCGCTCGCCTTCGGCTCGCTTCGCTCAATTATTTACACTGATATTTGTTTGAAAGAACTTGGTACTATCGATCTTCCTTATATTCCAAAGACATATTTGATCGATGATAATACTTATCATACAAATTTTAATTAGAGCGTCTACTAATTAATAGCCAAATATTAAATTTTCACAGAAAACAGTACCTACATAGGTAATTTCGTTGTTATTAAAAACAATAATATCTCTGTTCAACTTTGTTAACTATTGTAATGTAAACATTAATGTTACTAATCTTATTGTTTCCCTCATATCTAGTAAAGCTACATAACTTGTGGTCAAACAGGTCGTATGGAGTCAATAATACTTGATTACGTCATTTAGATTTAGTCATCACGCTTATATATAAATGGCTCTGAGTAATAGCGGCTAACAGACTTAGTAAACAAAGGGAGTAGGTCATCAAGTACCTAGTATAGCTAGCAGCGAATATGCACTGTGTCTGTGTCAGTTTTGTGTTGTTTTTAATAGTAGGAGCTATGGCGAGTGATTCAGCAAAGGTTTACGATCTTGCCGAGGCACCGACGCATTTTGACGAGTTCGTGAAATCTTACAAGAGAGTTTACAAAGATGAAGCGGATAAAAAAGTTCACTACGACGCATTTGTAGTCAATTTGGCCAAAATAAATAAGTTGAATGAAGGTAATCCCAGTGCTGTATATGGTATTACCGAGCTTGCTGACTATACTCCGGAAGAAATGGCAGCTAAACGTGGATTTAGAAAACGTGAGTAAAAGCAATAGAAAGTAACATATACACTCTAAAAACAACATCAACAGCTTTGATTATAAATATGAAGGTCATCAACAGTTTGTTAGCGTTATTTGCTGCAGCCATTAGTATGACTTCAAAACTTCAAATGACTGCGTTGTACAAACCTCCAAATTTTAATATTGTAGAAAAAAATGGAACAAAAAAACATTCATTAATTTAATACCTATCTACGTTATAATAATAAGAGTTAGTGAAAGTTATCCGCATCCTTTGTTATTTGGTTCTTCATATTCTATCATACAACAAAGACCATGACGTTCACAGACTATGTCACCGAATGAATGCCATAGACAATACAATATTTATATAGAATATTGAACTTGGCGTTGAGGCATTTGTATTAGGATTAAAATAAACTTCATGCAGTAGTTTTATAATATTAGATAAGCTTTGAGACATTTTAAATTAAATTATTATCAACTCACTGTTTTATAACTGTCATGTTATGTTAACCTAATAGGTACCAATCATTGACGAAGCTTAAGCGCTGTTCACATCATTCGGACAAGCCATAGACTATACTGTCAAAGACTATAGAATTTTCGATCCAGTGTAGGGAATTCCATTGTTCCGTTCACACCTGTCGGACAACTTTAGACCGAATGACTTGTAGTCTATGGAAGTCCGATGGCGAACGCGGTAAAACTTTTTAAATGATTGAAACAAGTCTTTTAATCCCAGAAATCATTCATTCTCTGATTTATAAGTAAGGTACAAGTCTTTATGTCCATTTTATTTATTTATTGGTTGGTTGGTATCGGCTAGGCTCCACACAATCAAAAACAATAATCTTTCACTCAGTGTCCACTGACGTATGTAGAATTGTAGACAGATAAAAATATTGAAAAATTAAAATCATTATATGAGTTCGATTTTTGCTGAGCGCGTGGCTTTTTAGGTTACTTCTGTGGAATCAGGTTTCTAGAAACTCTCATACCGAGCAACGTTTCTTGTCCTGCACCTGGAGCTAGTTAGGAATAACTAGTTCTTCTGTGCAGGACTATCAACTAATCAAGCATTACCTTGACATTGGCGAAATCATCGATGAATATCGATGGAGTCACGTTTTTAAAAAAAGAAGAAGAAGAAAATCATTATGGTAGATGCCGAACTCGAAGAACTATTAGTAGAATGTGTGATAGTGCGCACTGTAGTCTACGTTTGGTCGTATTGAGAGATTATGCGGAGATTATAAAAAATAATGCATTGAAAGAGCAGCTTTGGCGTGAAATAGGCGCTCATACAAATTTATCACGTACTGCGTACATAGTCGTCTTTAGTGAAAGTATAGAATACGTACATTATTTTCCAGCATCAGAAATTAGAGAGATTAATGTGACAATGCGCCAGCATTCTGAGCATTCGTTCAACGTGGTGCCTTTGCATGCATAGTGCCACTACTTGTACTGTGTTTTCTTTCTCACTGTTGTAAATTAATCGATAATAATGGAATAATGTACGGACGGTCATACACTACTGTCTTTTAATGCCATATTCTGGGAACTTTTATACGAATTTTTAATGTTATGTATAGTCCCATTATCCATTATATTAGTCCAGGGTTGTCTACGGAAAGTGCAATACTTTCATTAAAGCACACCGTCAAATACTATATACAGATAGAAAAACACCAGTCTATGCTTGTTTCCTGGACCTTTCTAAAGCCTTTGACCTGGTTTCTTACAATGTCTTGTGGAGGAAGCTTCGGGACCTGATACCTGATGGGTTCCTGATACGTTGATATCAGCATTGTCATTTTGGTATGACAACCAGAGGAACTTTGTTAAATGGTCAAATAGGTACACTGTCTGATCCATATGGACTGAAATGTGGTGTTAGACAGGGGGGCCTGACGTCTCCTAGGCTGTTTAATATACAATGTTAATGCCCTGCTTGTTGAGCTCAGCAGCACTCATGTTGGATGCCATATAGACGGAATTAGTATGAATAATCTAAGTTATGCAGACGATATGGTGTTGCTGAGCCCTACAATCGGAGGTAAAAGAAAATTGTTAAAAATTTGTGAAGACTATGCTGAGCAGCATGGGCTAAAATACAACCCTACCAAGAGTGAGTTGTTGGTGTTCAGAGGTAGGAATAAAAGTCCCTCATTTGTTCCCCCTGTGGAGCTGAATGGTGCACTGTTGCAGAGGGTTTCCAAATTTAAATACTTGGGCCATCTTGTTACAGAGGATCTCATGGATGACTTGGACATGGAAAGGGAACGCAGGGCGTTGGCTGTCAGGGCAAATATGTTGGCGCGCAGGTTTGCTGGTTGCTCAGTACCAGTTAAATTAACACTTTTTAAAGCATTTTGTCAAAATTTTTTACACCAGCAGCCTGTGGGCTAGCTACACCCAAAAAGCTGACAACGCCCAGCGTGTACAGTACAACAATGCCTTCAGGGCGCTGTTGAAGCTTCCTCCTAACTGTAGTGCGTCAGGTATGTTTGCTGATGCAAACACGGACGACTATTTCGCGATCATGTGCAAAAAAGTGGCATCAGTATTACCCAGAGTGAAGGGAAGATTTAGATTAGACGGGCCTACAATGGATAGGTTTATATTCCGGACGTCATGTTATTTGCCCACATTTCACCAATTGATTGATTGGTCCCACATAATAGGGCTATTGCAACTAACTACAGCGGTTACACTTTCATCTTCTCTCTTCAGTATTAATCTATCTCCTCTACATCTCTAAGGTCTGTTGGAAGTAAAGTCATTACTGGCTTAAGCACGTCTTTGTACATATTGTTATTGTTTGTTATATGTTTTGTAAATTTGTACAATAAAAAATTAAAAAAACTAGTACTTACCTAGTTTTTATGTTAGTCAGAGCCTTATCCTTTCATCTGTACGTATTTTGGGCAAAATTTAAATTTCTCTGTTTCATCTCTTTCATAGAATCTATGCAAGCGAAGATAGAATAGCGAAGGAATTTCCAAAATTTGAAATTTTACGTAGAACCGATAAAATGAGCACTCGTTCTTTGGTCTAAAAGTCTAAACCCACCTTTAAATACAAGTAGTTGGAGTTTGGGTGTTTTTTTTTTCAGTAAAATGTTTATTTACACGTGTATGGAGGACAAATAAGGATTTTGGTCCATTCTACAACTCCATATTCAGTGTATAACAATTTAGAAAAGCTTTTTTTTGGGATCCCCAGGCAAGTTCTATCCAACCACAAATTATTTAGGTTGGTCACACTCTTGAAGAACTTGGTCACACTGTTAGTTCACCCATTCATTCAATCGGTCCTAATCAGACAGTCCGATAGCCCGTTCACATCTGTCGGACTTGTCTATGCGCGGACATCCGAACGATGTGTACAGCGCTTTAGTCAGCATAGCTTTAATGCGGGCACAAGTGTGGTACCAGCGTATAATAATACCAATGTATTTCTTTTCAGAATAAAACTACGTGTGCTGATACTATTTTCAGTAAGATCATTTGATAAGAAGTTATTTTTATTGAATTATAATATTAGGTATATTATTATTGCAAAATATGAAATTGACCGATAAATTGAATGGTTTATAATGGATAATTGAATGGTACTTGAAAATTTAGGGAAATAAATAATACCTGTTATGTATTGAATGCAGTTTTTATTTTTATTTAACCCACTAAATTACAGAAAGTTCTATTATTATTAGGTATAATTAGCTCCGCCGGGCGCCACTGATAATACCTTCTGCGTGCGTACCAGAGACGCCCGGTATTGGACGTGAGAGCGGACGCGGAATTTAATTATAAAACTTAACCGGTACCTGCGTAATACGTATAATTAGCTTATGCCCACGACTTTACCCGCGTGGAACAGTTTTCCAGGTCCGATTTCCCACGGGAACAAATTCGTTGGATAAAAAAGTAGCCTGAGTTTATTCTTTTGAAATAAGCGACAGCTAAGTATATGTTAGTGAAAATCCCGTTAAAATCCGTCCAGCCTTTTCAAAGAGTAAGTATCCGAAACAAACAGAGACTGAGATATACATATAGGTACTTTTTATTTACGTTGAAAAGTAAATAATATGGTAGGTACACCCTATTATATACTTTCCTATGGATTTTATGAAAAGCTGTTAATGTGGAATTAAAAAGACAATGCAATTTTTCAACACACAAAAATTGGTAGGTATCTGACCGGCCCTTTTTTAAGATATCTACGATAGCAAACATTAAAAAATACAATCTATTTCTTATAACGTGTTTATGTCTCCGTTGAGTAAAGAAGTAGCGATAAAAATAACAACCGGGGACCTTGTTGATTGTAGAAAAACAACACACTACGCTATATTTGAACCGACGGACGGGGCAAATTGAAACGCGGGATGGGGACAAGAATTGGCAAGTTTGAGCACCACTGCATCATTTCGGGGATTTGTTGGACCCTCGTAAAATGTTACTCGAAAATGAGACGGATTGTAGACTGTTTATTTTATTTCAAAAATCTCTTGTAATATAAACTAATATTTAAGGGTGTGTTAGAATACATAGGCTCATCTACCTATTTATATAAATAAATTCTTATTTGCTTGAAAATATCCTATGCTATCTGGAGCACCCGCAATCGATTGTAGGGATACAATATGGAGGGTCTCTTTTAAAAACATGTAGGTTCCTCACATAAATTATTTCACAAAGCTTACACAAGGAAAATCTTTAAAGCATTTAAAATATAACACCTTTTAAGTAATATAAACTTCTCGTAAAATAACAACACAATCTTATTAATATATTAGAGTTTTACAACAAAAATAGAGCAAAGTAAAACAAACTATAAGCCACAAATCCATATAGGTATAAGTTAAAGCCAGCGGGCGTCTGTCGGCGCAGTCTGTTTAATTAACTTCAAAGATGCCGTAGTCCTCGAACTTGGGAGTTTTGCTTTTGCTAAAGAAATAATAATGAGAGAGCCGTCAAGCTTCACTGCACGCCCCTGACGCCATCTAGTGTGAACTAGTTTTATTTTCCTTGGAATTAATGGAGCACTCGGGTACAACTCGAGTGACGCTAGCAGAATATAATGTATATTTTGTTATGTAAAGTTCAGCTTGATATTATGTGCTTCATAAGATATTGATTTGACTCTGTGTAGTATAACTTTTAGGGTCCCGTAGTAAAAGTTTCGGATCCCTTATAGTTTCGTCATGTTTGTCTGTCCGTCCGTCCCTCCATCCTCGGCTTTCCTCCCAAACGGTTAGTGCTAGAAACATAAAACTTGGCATGTATATTTACTACGACACCAAAGTGCTTTTTTTTTTTAATCCCGCGGCTAAAGGCTTCGGCTGCCTAACGTCCGTTGCCGGGCGTCTCTGGTTACAAGCAGGTATTTCCAGTGGCTCCCGGCGGACACCAGCGCTAACATAAAACTTTTTGGGTACCTCCTCTACAGTATTTGGGTATGGTATTTTTTTTTTACATATATCTCATCGTGTAAGCTATCATTAGATAGGTCTTTTGAAAACATTAAGAGGTTGCAAAGATATTTTTTTGATTTAAGCAGCTGTTTGCGAGATATTTAGCTTTGAATTTTGAAGAGCATGTTTTCGCTAAAACAGGGAGTAAAATCTAAACGGCTGGTGTGAAGAACCTGAAAAAATTCAAGGTGGTATTCCATGTACGGAAATTTTAAGAAAAACTATAGCGGTTTAGATAACTCTGTTGGTTCAGGAGTTATATAGACTATTATGCGTGACTACGGAACCCAATTCTATGCGTGACACGACACGCACTTGGCCGGTTTTTTATACCTTCTGCAACTAAACACCACTAGCATTCCCTTACTACCCGCATCTTTTTAAACCCTTGTGGATTCCATCGTGGTCAGAAATCGAACTCACGTTCTTAGAACAAAACCAGCACCTTCACGGCTTTTCCAGTATCATGAACTTGTATTATCACCAAGTTTTGTAAACAATATGGTTAATTCAGAAAACGTTACTAATAGTACCTACATACAATCAGTACCTAGACTAATTGGAAGTTGTAGCAGAGGATGTTATATGTTGTTTTTCAGAATCTCCATTACATACTTATGTACCATGTTAATATGTATTTACTCGTATCATTCGTTGTTATGACTTTTAAAATTTTTGACAAACGAAGGTTTATTTGTCTAAATCCCATGACTTCTATTCTTACACAAAATAGTTATTTATCTTGAGAGCCGAAAGAAATAGTTATCTATCCTCTATCCTCTATCCTCTGTATATCTTTCCTCATAAATCTACTTGGTATCCTATAAGATGGCTATTATATTAAATTCAAAAACAATCTTTCGAATCGAGCCTACCTTATTGTTGGTCAATCTTCATGTCAGTCTACTGACCGTCAAACTAAAGAACAGACCTCTCTATCTGAACCTGGAAGAAGATGCTGGCGGGCTGAGTCCATACTATGACTCGCCATATCACAAGAGGTTTATTTGGAAGAAGACGCCTGCGGGCTGAGTCAACGCTATGACTAATAGTGTACTACACACAGGTCTCGGACACTGGTCTGAGTGCCACCGCTCCGCCTCTGCTACAACGTCGCGACGGCACGCAGCTATGAGTGTCGTCCCGAATTCTGCTGGGCACCCCCACCTGTGCTACATCTACGGTGGCAGCGTGACACCTCTACTCTATGCTGGACACTCCTGGCAGTGTCACTTCTACACGGCGACAGTGCGTCTTTGCTGCAGCTACACCTCAATCTTACGAACACCGTCTACTAATAAAACAACTTTATTAATATTCTCTTTCCTGTGTTCATTCTTCTAAATGTCTTATGACAAGGAGACTACGTGGTTACATAGATGGCAAAAATTAAAACAGAGTTTCAGCTTAAAGAGGAAGGGGGGAGGGGAGATAGTAGAAGAGAGTGGTAAATCCAGAGACTTGTGATAGAGCTCGCTTCGCTATGTGGGTAAATCAATGTAAGTAGTAGGTACCTACCAACCTATAATGTATTTAAGATCAAAACACAATACTACGAGTATCTACTTAATTAAATTGTAACTTTATTGCATGTGTGTAACTTATTTATGAAATATATAAGTACCTAAGGATAAGCACTTACTAATTATTTCTCTACAATATTTTCTAGAATTTATGTGTTTTGTTTTTATACCTAAATAATAGTGAGTTACTACCTATCATAACTGCTATAATTTTGATCAACTAAAATGGACCCAAGTTGAACAAAATAGCTTTCAAGTACAGCAGTAAATTCACACAAATTTTAGTCTACAGTCGTAGAGAAACATAAAACGTAAGTAAAGTGTAATTTTTATACGATTACAGAGCCACTAAATCTTCGAAACTCGTTAATCGAACTTTCTAAAAGTACTTGGTCGCTGAAGCCAACTGCCTTTGGCACGACTCCGCCTCTCCACGACGGCAATTTAAATGATAAAATTCAGATCCCTCAAAGGATAAAATTCTGATTATTCCGCCTTTAACTAAATTAAAAAAAAAATCCTTTTCAAATAACAAGTTACATGGGGTCTAGATTTAGTGTAAAAAGACATCGAAGCTCGTTGGTAAATAATAAAGGTTAGTATTAACTATCAACAAAAAAACCTACCCGTACCCATAAGTCACCGTAGGTTTGTAAAAACCATTGGATTGTAATCGCACTCGTATGGTTGATGAATTGATTGTTATTACTGGCTATTGGAAAAAAGTGGCGCTGATCTACAAACTCACATTTATAAATACCGTCAGTTTACCAGTAATCTTTGCAAGACTGACACAATATTTTACTGGCCAATGGAGAAGAGTTGGCTGTGAATTTTAGAGGTAGAACGTGTAAGAAAAGAACATGGCAATAAAAACTCAGGGCCACTCTTTTCCAATCGTCAGTAAGTACCTCCATCATCCCACCATCAATCATGGGAGTGTGATTATAAACGAACGGTTTTTACAATCCTACGGTGACGCATTAGAAGAAATGAAAGGTTAAGTTGTAACAGTACCTACTGAAAATATTCACTTGCACTCCAAGAAGTCCAATTACTAAATCAGACAGAATAGACATAGAGCGGGTACAAGAACATTAATGGTTTTAGATAACTATCAAATAAACGCGAAACCACTCAATCGTAGTGCCTGAATGTTTGCACTGAATATCATTATTACTCCAACATAGTAAGTGAATATTTATGTAGGCAAGCGAGTAGACAACTACTTGATTTTAGAGAATTCAGGAGGATAAAGGACCCTATTCACATCTCTTATAATAAGTACAAAAACTAACAGGTGATTACATATTTGAGCTGAACTTGACCACGGTAACGCAGTGGCAAGTTGGGTGACCGAACGTCCTAGTCTGTACTTGTGATTGGCCAAATTTTTGAGATTTTGTTTTCCTATGGATAACCCTGAAGAGACCTCCGGTCCCGACACTGCCCTTTCCCGGGCAGTGTCAACCGACGACCTTATGCAAGATGAACTGATTCTGATGCCTATCGATTTGGGGGCTCGCGCCGCGCTGCCTAGTCGCAGCGCGACGTCGACGCCCCAAGGAACTGCTGCTGCTGGGACTGACTATGGGTCAGCTCCCAGCAGTGTGAAGAAGAAGGGCCGCTCTTCTGCGACGAAGAAGAGGACCCTCGAGGAGAAGGGGGGGCCGCCGCGCGACCGTAGCACCAGCTGCTCCGGGTGGGGGTCCCTCCTCTCCAGCGATTCGGAGGAGGAGGTGCCGGTCAAGACGGTGCGTACGCGTCTCGACGCGTACAGAAGGCGGCCGCCAACTCCTCCTCCGTCCTCGGTCCAACTGTCCCAGCGAAGTCGCCGGGAAATCGGTGGGCCGCCCGCGCGGGAGCTGATGAGCGTTTTTGCCCGCATGAACGCGGCCATGCGGGGCAACAGGAACGTGGCGGGGAGGAAGAAGATTGTGGCTTCACTGGTGGATGAAGCCCAATCTTCCCTCAACAAGCTCCTCGCGCGGAGTGTCACCAAGGAGGAGGCGAGGCTCCGGAAGCAGGTGACGAGCCTGGAGGCGGAGCTCGCTGCTTCCAGGAAGCAGATGGATGACCTGTGGCGGGAGGTCGCTGACTTGACCAAGGTGGTCAAGGCGCCTCCCGGTCCCATGCTGCCGCCTCCTCCTCCGACGGCTGGACCAGCGCCGAAGACGGCGCCACCCACGGCGCCCACCACGGCGTCCACCAAGGCGCACACCACGGCGCCCACCACGGCGGCCACCAAGGCACCCACCACTGCGCCCACCACGGCGCCCAACACGGCACCCGGATCGCCGCCACAGCCTGTGCCGACAATGGTACAGGTCCTGACGGCGATCGAGAGGCGCCTCGCGGTCCTGGAGGACCGGGCGTACCGCCCTCCGCTAGCGCGGCCCGCGTTTTCGTACGCGGCGGCTGTTGGCGGTTCTCCCGCTCCGGGACCAAGCGGCACACCCGCTGTCCGCCACCCCGATCCGCCCCAGTCCGTTTCAGCGTACCGTTTGCCTGCCGAGACCGCGGCCCAGGCGCGGAAGGCCAAGTGGCGCGGCAAGAAGAGCGGCACCCCTGCCACCTCCTCTTCCTCTAACATCGCTCCCGCTGCTTCTTCACATCCCTCCAGACGGGAGGGATGGGAAGTAGTGGGGGCCAAGAAGACGAAGACGAAGGCCGCCAAGAAAGCGGCCAAGAATGCGTCCAAAGCCGCCGCGGCGAAGGCACCGAAGAGGCCCCGCCCTCCTCGCTCCACCGCCGTCGTCCTGACGGTGACGACGGTAGGTGTGGAGAAGGGGGTGGGGTACGCCGACGTACTGAGGACCGTGAAGTCCTCAGTCAACCCCTCGGCCCTCGGAGCTCGCCGGAGCTCGCCTCCTCGAGGTCTCCGGCGCCTCCAGCGGCCCTAAAGCTGACGCCCTAGCAGCGCAGCTTAGGGACGCGCTGGACACAGAAGCCGTCCCCGTCACCAGACCCACCAAATGCGCTGCATTGCGCGTCTCCGGTCTGGATGACGCGGCCACGACGGAGGAGCTCATTTCCGCCGTCGTGGAGGCGGGCGGCTGTCCCCGTGACCAAGTGAAGGCTGGAGAGATCTCCTTCAGCCTCACTAGCCATGGCACGACAGTCGTCCAGTGCCCCGTCGCGGCGGTACTGAAAGTGGCGGACGGACGAAGCCTCCTCGTAGGGGGCTTCCTAAAGGCGCAGGTGCACCTCCTTCGTGCCCAGGAAACTAGATGTTTCCGGTGCATGGTGGTGGGGCACGTCGGAGTGCAGTGCACAGCGGAAGTCACCGTGGGCGATCGGTGCTTCCGCTGCAGCCGGCCCGGTCACAAGGCAAGTGCCTGTGATGCCCCGCCTCGCTGCTTTAGATGCGAGGCGGAGGGCAAAACTGCGGACCACCGGGTCGGCAGCACAACCTGCGCCGCCTCGAGGCCAAAGCCTCGTCCGTCCGCTGAGAGCGGTGGGGGTGCCGCTACTGCACGGCCAGATGTTTCTCGGCGGGATGCTGATATGGACGTCCATTAATGTCTGCCGCCCATATCCGCATCCTGCAAGTGAATTTGAACCGCTGCCGCGCTGCTCAGGATCTTCTGTACCAGAGCATCCAGCAGTGGTCCATAAACTTGGCCGTGGTCGCCGAGCCGTACTACGTCCACCCGGGAAGCCCGGTGGACGAGGACGGCTCGGCCTGTTTTATCTTCGGGGGGTCCGCCGCAGACAACTCGCGCCTTGCTATCATTGCAAGGGGCCGCGGGTGTGTTGCGGCGGAATATGATGGGTTGGTAGTCGTGGCCACCTACATCTCGCCGACACTGGACGAGACTCAGTTTGAGCTATGGCTCACTGAGCTCGACGTCGTCTTCGCTGCGTGCCGTCCTCGCCCTGTCCTGCTCCTGGGAGACTTCAACGCCTGGAGTGAGGCGTGGGGCTCCCGGGAAACCAGGGACAAGGGGAGGCTTCTTGAGGACTGGACCAGAACACGTGGTCTGGAGGTCCTCAACCGGGGGAATGTCGCCACCTTCTGGCGGCGGGGGACCAGCTCGGTCGTGGACGTATCGTTCGCGACCTCTGCCCTCGCCGCCCGTATTACTGGCTGGCACGTGGAGGAGGGTGAGGAGACGCACTCGGACCATCGGTACATCCGATTCGATGTCGTCACCCCACCTGACCTCCCACAGCCGGTAGAAAATCCCCCGGATCCGCGTTGGGCACTTCAGCATCTGGATCGGGAGGCTCTCCTGGAGGCTTCCATCGTGCAGGCCTGGATTCCGGCACCGGACCGGCATGCCGATGTGGATGCCGAGGCGGAGTGGTTCAGGAGAGCCATGTCGCAAATCTGTGATGCGGCGATGCCTAGGGTTACACCCAGACCGGCAAGGAAGCAGGTGTACTGGTGGTCGCCGGAGATTGCACAGCTGCGCGCAGCATGCATCTCCGCCCGCCGCCAGTACACCAGGTTTCGCCGGAGGCATCGCCGCCCAGACGACGCGGCAACCCGAGAGGCGGAGCTTTATCAGGCTTACAGGGAGGCTAAAGGTAATCTCCAGGGGACAATAAAGCGGGCCAAGACGGCGGCCCGCGAGGAGCTCCTGGAGACCCTGCAGCAAAACCCATGGGGGCGCCCGTACCGTACCTACAGGTCAGGGAGAAACTCCGACCTAGGGCGCCTCCACTGTCCCAGTCTCCAGCCGCAGCAGCTGGAGCGGGTCATGGGCTCCCTGTTTCCGACGAGCGCGGAGGAGCACGTCCCTCCGCGCATGGCTTCGTCTCTGCCCGACGCGGATAGCATCAGTGAAGACGACGTACCCGAAGTCAGGGTGGGGGAGCTAGGTGCGGCAGTACTCCGGTTTAAACGCCGGAAAATCACTGCCCCCAGACCCGACGGCATTCCTGGCCGTGCGTGGGTCCTGGCCCTCGAAGAACTCGGGCCTCGACTGATGGGGCTCTTTAGCGCATGCCTCGAAAGGGGCCAGTTTCCCAAGTTGTGGAGGACGGGGAAAAAGGATCTGATTCGTAAGGCGGGGCGGCCGGTGGACTCACCGTCCGGATACCGGCCGATCGTGTTGCTCGACGAGGTGTGTAAGCTCTTTGAGCGAATTATCTCGGAACGCCTCGTCGAGCATCTCACGAGTGTGGGGCCAGACCTGGCGGATAACCAGTTCAGTTTCCGTCGGGGACGCTCCACCGTGAGCGCGATCATGCGCGTGAAGAGCCTGACGGAGGAAGCAGTCTCGCAGGGCAAGGTGGTGGTGGCGGTGTCTCTTGACATCGCCAACGCGTTCAACACCTTGCCATGGAGCTGCGTTAGGGAGGCGCTCGTGTATCATGAAACGCCTCTCTACCTCCGTCGTATTGTCGGGGCCTATCTCTCGGAGAGGGCCATAGCTTTCCCCAGCTCGTCCCAGGCTCGGGCCAGCTCGGCGAGATGTGTCGTGCGGTGTTCCGCAGGGGTCGGTCCTGGGGCCGCTTCTGTGGAACATCAGCTACGACTGGGTGCTGCCGGGTGCGTTGCCTGAGGGCGTCGGCGTAACGTGCTACGCCGACGATACCCTCGTCACGGCGCGGGGTGCAACGTACCAGGAGGCAGCACTCAAGGTCACGACGGGTGTTGCTCAAGTCGCGGGTCGGATACGGCGGCTGGGACTGGAGGTGGCCTTGCACAAGTCCGAGGTTCTGTGTTTTCACAGACCTCGGAACGGTCCACCTGAAGGTTCCAGCATAAATGTGGGAGGCGTTAGCATCGGCATCAAGCCCTCGATGAAGTATTTAGGGACCGTACTTGATAGCCGATGGAACTTCGGACCACATTTCCGAAGTTTGGTCCCCAAGGTGACACAGGCATCGGTCGCGCTTTCACGACTGATGCCCAACCTAAAGGGACCCAACGCTTCCTGCAGGAGACTGTACCTGGGGATCGTGCGGAGTATGGCCCTATACGGGGCTCCCGTATGGGCGGCGCGGTTGACGGCCAACAACTCAACGCTCCTTAACAGACCGTTGAGGACCTTGGCCGTCAAAACAATAAGGGACTACCGCACGATCTCCGGAGAGGCTGCATGTCTCCTAGCCGGGACCCCTCCATGGGACCTGGAAGCGAGAGCCCTTGCGTCATTGTTCCAATGGTGCAAGGAGGCGCTGGAGCGGGACCACAGGCCTGCGTCTCGAGAAATCGATGACCGGCGGTCCCAACTCCGACAGGATCTCATGGAGTCATGGAGGGTGCGACTTGAGCAACCCAAGTGGGGTGCCACCATCATCGCGGCGGTGAGACCGATCATGGACGATTGGCTGCAGAGGCAGCATGGTGACCTCACGTATCGTGCGACGCAGATCGTTACCGGGCATGGATGCTTCGGTAGCTATCTGTTTCGCATCCATCGTGAGGTCACACCCCGGTGTCAACACTGCGAGGTTTCCGACGACGACACCGTACTCCACACGTTGGTGGAGTGCTCAGTGTGGGCGAGTCAGCGCCGGGACCTCGTAGTGGGTCTGGGCGTGGATACCCTCTCGCTGGAGACCATGCTTCAAGCCATGGTCTCCAGCGGGAGTAGGTGGAACGCGGCCGTGTCCTTCTGCGAGCAAGTCGTGCTCGCGAAGGAGGCGGCCGAGAGGGAGAGGGAGCGTACCCTCCCCGCCGAGTTCCGTAGTCAGCGGCGAGGGCGCCGCAGAGTCATCTACGCCCAAGACCATCGACCTCCATGATCGGGGCCTGAGGACGGCGGGATCGCCACCCGTCGTTCTTACAGAAGCAGGCTAGGAGGTTTGCGTGCTGTGGGGCCTTTGCCCCATAGCACGCACCAGATTCACTCACTGACCAGAACCAGATTCACTCACTGACGCGGGATAAAACCTGACCCCAACGACGCGGGATTCTCATCCCGACCCAACCCCCGCAGAGACCACAGAGGTGGTCAAAGTCCGCCGGGCGCCACTGGAAATACGTTCTGCTTGTAACCAGAGACGCCCGGCAACGGACGTTAGAGCGGCCGCGGCCGTGGACCGCGGAACTAAAAAAAAAAAAAAAGGTAGGTTAGCTGTTCTCTCTGAGACAGTCTTGATAATGCCTCGTTTAGAGGCGAAACAATTGTTGACGTTTTGTTGTCCTTTTAATTCTGCGAAAAATTAATGCTATTATAAATTTTAAAAGGTTTTTTCTTAAAACATTTTACTTACCATTGCTTTAAAAAAGTATAAAATTATGTATAAAATTATGTATATCCTAATTCTTATTGCAAATAAGTAAAAACAATATCAATAAATAAATAACGGTAGCACGCCTATGTCACTCGCCTAACAATCGCAAACAATACTTGACGTCAGCGACAACTTGAAGTTGTAAATCAGTAAGGGTTGTCTCTTGTTTGTGACACGGCATTGACCATAAAGTTGATATTGAGGCATTAACGTCATTATAATTGGTCAAATTATGCTGGTATATATTTTACTTTACTGGACAACCATAACGTTCGAATGATGTTCTCTGTAAACAAAAGAATGTGCTTTAATTAACGTCGGAGTGCAAGTTCTGTATGTAAGTACTATTCTCTATTCTGCGACGATAGGTACAGGTACAGGTGATCATGGTGCAAGTTTAAGTTTAAGATATATCTTAAACGTACATCACGATCATCTGTAGTGTTAAGTTTAACAGAAAATTACGCTCTAGTCACAAAAAAGTGTAAATTTGATTAATGTGTGCTACTAATAGTGCAGATTTGGAGTTTAGCGACACAGAATAACTTATATTGTAAGTACAATAAGAATTACAATATAGGTACTTAATTATTCACTAAAAATATTTATATTACAAAATATTGTTTAAAAAATTCTCCGCGTCATTGCCGACTGGGAAGGAAGAATGCTGGCTGTGTCACCACGTTGGATGGCAATACTTATTCTGTGGGCCAGAAAATAGCCAGCCTTCTGGTACTGAGAAGCACCTGTAAGTATACAGTTTTAGGTATTTTATCTAATTTTTATTTTTATCGGAAAATATTGCAAATTTAATTATGTACTTACTATCAAAACATTATTTTTAATTTATTAGCATTTTAATTGGGAAACATAACAAACAATAATTACTTATTATCAAATAAATTATTATTAGCTAATCAATTACATTGGTGAATGTAATAAACCTATGGTAAATAATTATAGGCAAATTAACCATTTCAAATTGTGTCGGTAGTTTTCAGATTTTGGGGCTCGTGGTCTAGTGGTTACCGACAATGTTAACACATTGCAAAGGTTAAGCAACATCTGGTCAGGCTGGTCTTAGGATGGGTGACCATTTCTTAAGACACAGACCCCTCCGTGCCTCGGAGAGCACGTTAAGCCGTCGGTCCCGGTTGTCGTATGAATATCTATGGCAGTCGTTAGGAGTAGTTGGAGCCCTAAATCAAAAATCCGACCGCTTTAACTACAGAACTTCGATATCGCCCATGGGTTGTGGAGGTCAGATGGCAGTCGCTTCACGGAAAATATCGAAGTTCAGCCGAATCGCAGTTATACTAGAAAGCCGACCCCAACTGCGTTGGAAAAAGGCTCGGTGAATGATGAGTGTCAGATTTTATGTATAGGAACGTGGAATTCTATTTGTAAAAATATCACATTTGTAGAAAACTTTCCTTAACAATAGACCGATTCGAATAGTGCCGATTTCAATCATAATTCAGAGCGATGTCAGCCCTTGCGAATAAAAGATGGGATGGTATTTGAACAGTATACATCACACGTGCTCGGTTGGATGTCTGCCAAATCTGTCTGTACAGTTTGAAGTACCGACTAGTATTAAACTAGATTTATTACAGAGGTTTTATTGGAATCAAGCTGAATATTTTTGATTTAAAACACCGTTTTCTTTTTGCATTTGTAATGAGAACATAGGGACTAAACTAGGTAGTTACTAATTTCTAAATACGGTAATAAGGTACGTAACAACCTATTTCTGACTTTTATAATTTAGTATATTTTTTTTTTTGAAGGCAATACTCTATTATTTATTACCTACCAGCGGACCTTATATTACCTTAAACCTTCCTCGAGAACTACCCTATACGTTGATGAAAACAGCATAAAAATCTGTCCAGTACTTAGGGTTTCAATTTATCGCGAACAGACAGACAGACAGACGCAGCGGAGGACTTTATTTTAGGGATAAATTTAAATGCACAGCAAAAAACTTATCGCCCCTCAATTTATAAGCATATACTTACACATTTTTAAATGCAATACTTATACATTTTTTAGGGTTCTGTACCCAAAGGGTAAAACGGGAACCCTATTATTGAGAATTCGCTGCCCGTCCGTCTATCCTGCGCTGTATCTCATGAACCGTGATAGTTAGAATGTTGGAATTTTCACAGATGATGTATATTTCTGTTGCCTCTATAACAACAAATACTAAAAAACAGAATATAATAAATATTTAAGAGGGGTCCCATACAACGAATGTGATTTTATCTTTTTGGTACGGAACCCTGTTCGAGTCCGACTCGCATTTGGCCGGTTTTTTTGGAATACATACCTATTATTATGCATATGAAACACCGAGACTTCGGCATAAATGTATCTGTAATCACATAAAGTTTGCCCGGACCCGGGAATCGAAACAGAGACTCCCGAAAGCGTATGCACTACCGACCACGCCACCGAAGCAGTCAATTTCACTGTCAACAACAGTCACTTTAATTAGGTACTCCACTCACCATTGGTCCCAATTAAGAATCAATCAGTCAATAAAGTGCAAAATTTTAATGTGTTAAATGTGCAATAATTCAGTAAATATATATTTAAATAGCTATATTTATTTGCTAAGAAAATTCTTGTTTACATCATAGTATTAGGCATGAAATTTATTAAGTAAATGTTAATTAAAACACTTTTGTATAAACTCCAAAGGATTAAGTCCGCTAAGTATTTTGTGCGTAAACAAAGCTCTGATAGATTCGATTATAAATTTAAATTCCCCTGGCTTAGTACAAAAAGTCATTTAGTGGATGAAAAGACGAGCTCGGTATTCATAATACAATATTTCCAGAGAGGGTATTTAATTATCTTGTTGGCACTCCTGTATGAAGCGGTGACTCGGAATCAAGCCAATTCTCATTACTACATGTTGAATTACTAAATTTGTTTTCACATTAAAGTAGATATACTTATTTGACGTTTGGATGATATTAATTCTGTTAGATATTACGGCATTTGACTTTGACTTTGGAATTTAATCATTTCGGCCATGAAGCATGGAAAGGTAGCAGTTAGCACTAGTCATTCCATTATGTATAGGTACTCTCGATTGACGGCACTTGATGGAACTTGCTATGACACGTATTGCACAAAAACACATTATACTTTTCCACAGGTCTGTGGAAATGTATTTTTGTGTTACTAGACGTAATACCGACTGGCTGTAAGAAACAATATGTTGAGGAATACGTAGCGAACAGTTCTGGACGTCTGTGGGCTACACGTTGGTCCTTAAATGAGCTGTACGAGTTGTATAAGGGTGCTTTTCGACCAGAGATGTGCTAAGCTATGTTGTTATGAATACGTTTGCTATCCACCAATCAAATTAAATAAAAAGAGTACTTAATGATTTCATAAATTCAAATTAATACATTCGTGTACATAGCATAGCACTGGTAGAAACGGATTCAGCTAAGCTATGTTTTTTAGACAGTATCATATAGTTTCATAGCTTGGCTGTCACATCCTCGCAGCATAGCTACACAGCATTTCCCTAGTCGAAAGGCACCTTATTAATGGCTTTTGAATGTTGTAGGGATTACTTCGCTATTGCAGTGCATCAGTCATACTCCGTAAAAACCATAGATATAGTATGTATAAGGGAGCGAAGTGAGCGCCATCCCAAGTCTCTGGTAAAAACAGTTTCTGGGCAGAACAATATTCAAAGTAGTACAAGAGCATTCTGTTGACGATAGACAATAACTATGACTCGCCCATGTATGGTCAAAATATCATGTTGGAACTTATGTATTATAATCGGTACAGGGTAGGAGGGTAGGAACATACAAATTATGCATTTTTTTCTGAAAATAAATGTTATTATTAAGTACCCAAAAAACGTTTAGATTTACTGTGTTTTGGTTTATGACACCGACTACAAAATACTTCATTCTAGTAATATTTAACCAAGCGAGCGATAAGCGTCTACATTTCGAGATTGGAAAATTTTGTTTTCGTCCGTCTGTCTATCTGTCTATATGTGTGTTATAGGTTAGCAACCAGAGTTTTTATTCGATCTTCATAAAAGTTAGCAAAAGTATTCCTTTACTTAACCCGAAGAATGTTTGGTACAAATCTTGCAAGTTCAATTTAATTTTATAAAAAAAAAACATATGGCCCCTCCAAATGTTTCTTTTCGTCTGAAAGACCTGTAACTACCTTGAATATTGTTCAGCCCTGAATCTGATTTTTGACGGATACTCCGTTAGTCCGGAGATAGTCCGTAGTAACCGTTAAAAATCAGTTTCAGGGCTGAACAATATATACGAGGTTACAGGTCTTTTAGACAAGCGTATTTTTCACCGGATAACGGAACGTTGTTTTCACCGGATTCACCGGTGGTGTACCTATGGATTATAAATACTTATAATGAATGTGTTTACTCGCACAGGACCCTGGTCCGTGGAACAAATTGTGGGGAATGCACCGCGACCTCCTCTTGCCCCGGTGCAACAAAACAGCCGTGTAAAAGCAGCCTAACTATGACTCACCCATATATCGTAAATTTTTCGTCGTGATTTTTTTATTGGAGGAGGTGGATGGAAAACAAAAAAAAATTTACCCTTGGGATCTCGAAGCAGGGGTCCTTAAGAGGGTCTACGAGGAGGGCGCCATGGTGCGACAACAAGGAGGTCGCCCGTTGCCGGAGCAGGTCGATCGCTGGAGACAGGAGGCTCGCGACGTTCTGTTCCGGCAATGGGCCTTGAGATGTGCGGCTCCGACCGCGAGCCAAGTGCTCGTGGGGGCCATCGGTCTCGTGCTCCGCCAGTGGGTGGAGCATGCGCAGGGGGCTCCGACCTACTTCCTCACCCAACTTCTCACGGGTCATGGCTGTTTTGCCAAATTCCTGTGGTAAGTGGTGGGGATCCTGTCGGAGCCCGTTTGTCATCACTGCGCAGGCGGCGCCGTAGATACGGCGGAGCATACGCTCGCTGTGTGCGCCGCCTGGGACACGCAGAGGTTGGCCCTCACAGGCATCATCGGTAGTGTAGGTTCGCTGCCGGCCGTCATTCTGTCTATGGCCGGCATCGAGAATGTTGGGCCGCCGTCGCCTCCTTCGCTCGGGAGGTGATGGCGGCAAAGAGAGAGGCCCTGCGGGAACGGGAGCGTGCAGGCCGCACGCTTCCGCCCCGCCGGGCACCAGACTGATAGGGCCGTGGGCGTTGGGTCGGGGGGCCCACCGCTCACGCGAAAGGCCCTGAGGAGTCCGACGCCCCTTATGTGTTTCGGGGGCGTCGCTTCTATGTTGATTGGGGGGTGGGGGTGGTTAGCCCCCCCGTGTAGAGCTCGAAAGAGCGCCCCTTCGCCGGGCCGCCGTTGCTTAACAGTTTCTGTCTATCCGGCGGCCCGGTTAAGGCGAAGGAGTAACACCGTGGATAGGTTTTAGTGGGTACTCCGGCCCGTTTTCCATCCTAGGGCCGGGAGTCCCACACGAAGCCGTCTCGCTCCCCCCCTGCAGCGAGACGGTGAAGTGCGTAAATGCATCACCGACCACGTAAAAAAAAAAAAGCCTACTTGTCTGGTAGCATCTCGTTTCTGGTTAGCAATTTATTTGGCGCTTCACAGGCCGCTATCGCGGCACGCTCGCTTCGCTCGCTCGGCTCGCGCGTTATTGTGGTCACAGTTCTAACCTAACCTAACCTACTTGTCTGGTAGCATCTCGTTTCTGGTAGCAATTTGATTTTCACTGGAATATAGACATTATAATATGGATGAAAAACCTTATGATTAAGAAATTTATAAAAACAAATATTAGAATAAAACACATTTATGAATATTGTAGTTATTTATTCGAATGATCATGAGTTTCGATCATTACTATAAACAAATATATTAAAACAAATATTAGTAAAAACTAAGTGTATAATTTGTGATAATATGAATTTAAATGATTACATATATTTTTTAATATTTAGTTTTAATTTTTTTTATGAATAACGATCACTATAATTTTAAATGGTATGAGAAACATTTTCGGACCTCCGATGATAGGTGTGAAAAGTTATGTAAGACAATGCGCACCCTGTCCTAACATATTATTATTTATTTTTAATTTTGTTTAAGTTTTTCTTACCGGATCTAATTCAAATCGGATGCAGTCACAATAATTATGTTATGTGTTACAAACCCGTTTTTTGTAAGAACGTATTTTCACTAGTTAATACGCGTTGTAACTCAATGAAAATGTTAATGTAAAATCCTGTTTTTAGATACCTATTTTATGACAGTTTAAACAAAGGCATTGCATACAAATACACACAAATTTATTGTCATTCAACTAATCATTTAACGTCGTGATGTAGATTTTATGTCTACATATTAAGAGTCCGTATGCAGAATCGAAACGGGCGGAATTAGGTATTTGACACATTTTGTGCGTGAGTCCGGAGTTTCCGATGGTGGACAGCCAGTAGGTACGGCGATTACATGGTTTTGATCTTTTTTTTTTCATTTTATAATAATAGTGTCTTGTGTGGGGGAGGTGAAAAGAGGGCTAGGAGGGGGGGTGTTTTTTTCTCTCCTTAAATTCAAGAAAAGACCCTCTATACTCGTATGATCCCGTAATCAAAACTCCTCTACCTTTCCTCTGTCGTTGCACTCTCAAAGGGGGGGCGAGGGCTTTTTTTTTTTTTTTTTTTTTAATTCCGCGGCCTGAGGCCGCGGCCGCTCTAACGTCCGTTGCCGGGCGTCTCTGGTTACTAGAAGAGGGTATGTCCAGTGGCGCCCAGCGGACTTTGACCACCTCTGTGGTCTCTTCGGGTGTTGGGTCGGGACGAGAATCCCGCGTCGTTGGGGGAAGGGTTTTATCCCGCGTCAGTGAGTGAATCTGGTTGCGTGCTATGGGGCAAAGGCCCTGCAGCACGCAACCCTTCTAGCCTGCTTCTGTAAGGACGGCGGATGGCGATCCCGCCGTCCTCAGGCCCCGATCATGGAGGTCGATAGTCCTGGGCGTAGTCGCGGAGTCTGGGGCGCCCTGGCCGCCGACTACGGAACTCGGCGGGGAGGGTACGCTCCCTCTGCCTCCCGGCCGCCTCCTTCGCGAGCATGACTTGCTCGCAGAAGGACACGGCCGCGTTCCACCTACTCCGGCTGGAGACCATGGCTTGAAGCATGGTCTCCAGCGAGAGGGTATCCACGCCCAGACCTACTATGAAGTCCCGGCGCTGGCTCGCCCACGCTGAGCACTCCACCAACGTGTGGAGTGCGGTGTCGTCCTCGGAAACCTCGCAGTGTTGACACCGGGGTGTGACCTCACGATGCATGCGAAACAGATAGCTACCGAAGCATCCATGCCCGGCAACGATCTGCGTCGCACGATACGTGAGGTCACCATGCTGCCTCTGCAGCCAATCATCCATGATCGGTCTCACCGCCGCGATGATGGTGGTACCCCACTTGGGTTGCTCAAGTCGCTACCTCCATGACTCCATGAGATCCTGGCGGAGTTGGGACCGCTGGTCCTCGATTTCTCGAGACGCAGGCCTGTGGTCCCGCTCCAGCGCCTCCTTGCGCCATTGGAACAATGACGCAAGGGCTCTCGCTTCCAGGTCCCATGGAGGGGTCCCGGCTAGGAGACATGCAGCCTCTCCGGAGATCGTGCGGTACCCCCGTATGGTTCTGACGGCCAAGGTTCGAAGTGGTCTGTTTAACAGAGTCACGTTCCCCTTGACCGCCAACCTATCCGCCCATACGGGAGCCCCGTATAGGGCCATACTCCGCACGATCCCCAGGTACAGTCTCCTGCAGGGAGCGTTGGGTCCCTTTAGGTTGGGCATCAGTCGCGAAAGCGCGGCCGATGCCTGCGTCACCTTGGGGACCAAACTTCGGAAATGTGGTCCGAAGTTACATCGGCTATCAAGTACGATCCCTAGGTACTTCATCGAGGGCTTGATGCCGATGCTAACGCCCCCCACATTTATGCTGGAACCTTCGGGTGGACCGTTCCGAGGTCTGTGAAAACACAGAACCTCGGACTTGTGCAAGGCCACCTCCAGTCCCAGCTGCCGTATCCGACCCACGACTCGAGCAACACCCGTCGTGACCTTGAGTGCTGCCTCCTGGTACGTTGCACCCCGCGCAGTGACGAGGGTATCGTCGGCGTAGCACGTTACGCCGACGCCCCTAGGCAACGCACCCCGCAGCACCCAGTCGTAGCCGATGTTCCACAGAAGCGGCCCCAGGACCGACCCCTGTGGAACACCGCACGACACATCTCGCCGAGCTGGCCCGAGCCAGCTGGGGAAAGCTATGGCCCTCTCCGAGAGATAGGCCCCGACAATACGACGGAGGTAGAGAGGCGTTTCGTGATACACGAGCGCCTCCCTAACGCAGCTCCATGGCAAGGTGTTGAACGCGTTGGCGATGTCAAGAGACACCGCCACCACCACCTTGCCCTGCGAGACTGCTTCCTCCGTCAGGCTCTTCACGCGCATGATCGCGCTCACGGTGGAGCGTCCCCGACGGAAACCGAACTGGTTATCCGCCAGGTCTGGCCCCACACTCGTGAGATGCTCGACGAGGCGTTCCGCGATAATTCGCTCAAAGAGCTTACATACCTCGTCGAGCAACACGATCAGCCGGTATCCGGACGGTGCGTCCACCGGCCGCCCCGCCTTACGGATCAGGACCAGTTTCCCCGTCCTCCACACCTTGGGAAACTGGCCCCTTTCGAGGCATGCGCTAAAGAGCCCCATCAGTCGAGGCCCGAGTTCTTCGAGGGCCAGGACCCATGCACGGCCAGGAATGCCGTCGGGTCCGGGGGCAGTGATTTTCCGGCGTTTAAGCCGGAGTACTGCCGCACCTAGCTCCCCCACGCTGACTTCGGGTACGTCGTCTTCGCTGGTGCTATCCGCGTCGGGCAGAGACGGAGCCATGCGCGGAGGGACGTGCTCCTCCGCGCTCGTCGGAAACAGGGAGCCCATGACCCGCTCCAGCTGCTGCGGCTGGAGACTCTGGGTCAGTGGGGGCACCCTAGGTCGGAGTTTCTCCCTGACCTGTAGGTACGGGCGCCCCCATGGGTTCTGCTGCAGGGTCTCCAGGAGCTCCTCGCGGGCCGCCGTCTTGGCCCGCTTTATCGTCTCCTGGAGATTACCTTTAGCCTCCCTGTATGCCTGATAAAGCTCCGCCTCTCGGGCTGCCGCGTCGTCTGGGCGGCGATGCCTCCGGCGAAACCTGGTGTACCGGCGGCGGGCGGAGATGCATGCTGCGCGCAGCTCTGCAATCTCCGGCGACCACCAGTACACCTGCTTCCTGGCCGGTCTGGGTGTAACCCTAGGCATCGCCGCATCACAGATTTGCGACATGGCTCTCCTGAACCACTCCGCCTCGGCATCCACATCGGCAGGCCGGTCAGGTGCCGGAATCCAGGCCTGCACGATGGATGCCTCCAGGAGAGCTTCCCGATCAAGATGGTGAAGTGCCCAACGCGGATCCGGGGGATTTGCTACCGGCTGTGGGAGGTCAGGTGAGGGGACGACATCGAACCGGATGTACCGATGGTCCGAGTGCGTATCCTCACCCTCCTCCACGCGCCAGCCTGTAATACGGCGTCAGGGGATGCGAACGTTACGTCTACGATCGATTCCCCCCCTCGCCGCCAAAAGGTGACGACATTCCCCCGGTGGGGGCGAGGGCTAATTTTTTTTCCTAATCAAAATCATTTGACCTCCTCTATACAAAGGGGCTCTACCAACATATTTAGGGCCCCAGCGAACTCATCTGCTAGTGGCGCACCTGCTGATCAACGGACGAGGTTTGGTAGCCCTTCCGTCCGGCGGGTCGGCTCCAACCTAACCACACGGTTCCAGACGAAGTTAGCCCCTGCGCTTTGTCACTTATTACTGCTGCACCAAATGTCGCCCTGTCTTCACGCTTCTTCTTCAAATTTATAATGGCAGTGCAACAGAAATAAGTAAACGTTCCACAGCGGCCCCAGAAAACCCCACAGCTTCACTTTTCGAGGTGGAGTTCACCAACATCCGTGGACTCCATGCGAACCTCGATGCCGTCCACCATACCTTGAGACGGCTCGGCCCGCTGTGACGTTTCTCACGGAGACACAAATACGCCGCCCTGACAACACGCCTTACCTGTGTTGCCCCGGTTATGTATATATGTATCGAGGAACAATACCGGGGCGCCGCAGGGGTCCGTGCTGTCACCAACTCTTCCTTCTGCAAATCAATGATATGCTATCCCTCGGGAACATTCATTGTTATGCAGATGACAGCACATTGCAGGCATGTGCATTTACAGCGAAGAAATCCCCTTTCCTTCCCCTACCCTCTCTTCAGAATGCATTATTACCAATGAAGGGCAACCTTGAGCTCAATAATAAAAACTACATCGAAAGATGTATAGGGCTAGCTTCGTGGAAACTAGGAATACTGAATAAGGTAAAGCGATTCTTTTCACTGCATCAGAGGTGTCTGCTGTACAAGACGCAGATTGGACCCTGCGTCGAATACTGCTCTCACTTCCGGGACGGCTCCGCGAAGTATTTGCTGGACGCTCTCGACGCTATGCAGCGTCGAGCTATCCGTATTATAGATTGTCCGGAGGTAACGGGAAGCTTTGAGCCGCTAGTTCAGCGCCGAACAATAGCTTCCTTGGCCGCATTCTACCGTATTTACCACGGCGAGCATTCTGAAGAGCTCTTCAATCTGATCCCATCTTCCTTCCGATCCCGAACAACGCGTGCCGGGCAGAGATGCCACTCCCACACAGTAGGTACATGTTCGCGAGAACCGAACGTTTTAAACGTTCGTTTCTGTGCCGAACGATACTGGCCTGGAACGCCCTGCCTTTGCACGTGTTTCCTCCCACATATAATCCTGGGTTCAGTAGGTCGTCAAGTTGAGGGCCACTCTCTATAGTATAGTGTGCTGTGAGTGACCCACAATCGCTTGACGTCGTCACGACTTACGCGAACCCAATACAAAAAAATAAAATAAAAAACTACCTCTATAAAATTATTACTCATTTTGACTTTGAGCCCCCCTTGGGGGACTGGAGGGCAAATCTCAAAAACTCGGAATTTTCCCTAGGTCCCCGAACCCCCTTTACATTTCTGCAAAAAAAACATAGGTACCTTTCCCTCCACCATCAAGGAGAACAATAAAATTGTGTCAGTGAGTGAGTGAGTAATCCAGCTTTATAAAATATAACAGCTTTTTTTAACAAAAACAATGATAAATACATTCTACATAATCACTTGTTGTATTTAAAAAGAAGCCATCACAAAATAATAACTAATATTACCAAAGTATCAAAATCTCACGCCACGCTATATTCGTCTGTAGACGGCGTCGAATTTTGGCGCGCAGAGCGACACGTCCTCTCCCTGTAAGCGCTTGGCGCGGACTGTTTACGTGAGGCATGCGTCGAGTATTATAAAGCGAAATTTAGGTGTTTTTAAAAGATTATTTACAGCCTATTTTTTATTATTTAGCTTTCTTTTTTTTTGGAAATGGATTGATTTTGAACCAAGGTTTATTTATGTTGTTTTAATTTTATGAACGAGAGTTTTATGTAGCCGAAATAAGAACCAATTCATTGCCCATTTTCTCTAAAATTTGACTAACTTAAATATTTGTTTACTCAATTTTTTTTTATGAAAGTGATAAAAAGTAATCCATACATTTGATAGATGACTTTTACAAGAATACACTGTATTTTTGTAATACTTTTTAGACGTCAAAACGATTAGTGAATTTGTGATATTCTAGACCTCTTCCAGCAAAAGATACGAAAAACTACCGATTGTTTTAGGTCGATTAATCAAAATTTAATGACAAAAAGAAGAAAGTAGCTCACTTATTAGATCATTATTGAAATGATATTTCATGTTGTGCATTAAAACTTATAAAAATACAGTATTTTCAGTGTAAAAACACGTCTGTAAAATCAGCGAAAACGGTAAAATTTAATAGGAGGACTCTTAACATTGAAGTCTATACTAAGCTTCACCGAGCTTGAAGGTTTTTAAAAACAGAATAACGCCGATGAAAATATCCTGCCTGACGAATTGATTGGCGACATCTTACTGGTTTTATACCAAACATACATGCTTATAATCACATGAGGGAATTTCTTAAACGTAATATTTAGGTGGCGGAGCTGAAAATCATATCTTAAAGTTAAGTTAGATAATAGAGTTTTTTCAGAAAGATATTATTTATCTCAATAAAGTCTAACAGATTATATTACCACATATTAAATATTTCTGTGATTTTACAAAAAAGATTATTGCATCTAATTTTAAGATTGGTGGCGCGTTCACAACCTGTTATATAAGGAACTACTTAGCTGATCGCCACAGCTCCACCCGCGTGATTTAGTTTTCTCGTGCTCGGTTCCCGTGGGAACACATTACCCGGATAAAAAGTAGCCTATGTTACTCATGGTGAATGTAACTTTCCAATGGTGAAAGAATTTTTGAAATCGGCACAGTAGTTTTTGAGTTTGTTCATTACAAACATACACACAACAAAAAATATTTTCTCTTTATAATAGTAGTATTGATAACTTATCTATAGATATTTATCTATATTTCGGCATTAATAAAAACATCACGTGAATCGTATTGAAGGGATAAATACACGATTGCAAACACGGTGTTAAACGTGGTATTAAAAGAGAAGAAGAAGAGCGCTTTGCTGGCTACACGGTTTAAAAAAGAAACAAAAATACAACATTGTTGGTTTTGAACAGCCGTTTTAAACCGTGTATTATTGAGCGGAGCTCTCAACGGGTGACTCAAATTACGATTTATGTTAAATTGTTTCTCGGCGAATACTCGGCCGATTTCGGATTTTCTTGCACTCATCAAAAGCTTACAGAATTACCCAGGTTCTTACAAAGCCAGAATTTTGAATTTCGATCACATAAAAATAATTTAATTGATGGTAAAAATTCCCATAGCGTAATGACAAAAAATACTTTGACAGAGTTATATCGCTTTGAATCAAAACTCGCTTCGCTCAAATATATGCTGCAGCGTAGCGGTACGTTTCGCGACTACGGCGACCTAGTATACCCTTGAATGTAGGTACCTAAAAGATTAATACTACCATCATGTAAACCGTCCCTGTTGGGTGCTCACATGCACCAGTATAAGTCGTAATCCATCTTGTTTCGACATAAGTAAGTAAGGTTCGGTATGAGTTTAAAATGATTATAATTTAGTAGTAGGTATACATAGTTACTCATACTCAAAGTAATTCGATATATTCCTTGCAGAAGAGTTTAGGGGAGGGTAAATGCACCAAATTAAAACCCCAATGTATGGCCGAAAGTGAACGGTGTGCATTTTAATAAGGTTTTTAAAAACATTTGTTTTAATTTATTTTCCAGTTTTTTGAGTTAGCTCATAGCAAGCCCTTTCATTTGATACCCACATCGTAGACATAAAATGTAATTAGTCCAGTGTACAGTGTATTCACAGTATATTTATGAAATTTTATTGTATACCCACAAGAACAAAAGTAAATTTGTGAAAAATAGTGATAATCATAATCTAAACTTAAGAAATTAGGATAAACTGGCTGTTCCTAAATTTAGGCTTCATAAAGTGAGTAATTCTTTTGCGGGGAACTTTATTCGAATGTACAATACATTGCCAACCGAAATAGCAAATTTATCTGTCAATAAATTTAAAAAACTAATAAAAAGTAAATTGTGCCATAAAGCTTATTATAGTATTAATGATTTCTTAGATGACAAGGCGGCCTAGTTGTAACAACGTAACGAATTGCTCCTTTCTAAATAACTCTGTATTAGATTTAAGATTAAATATTTTGAAAAAAGCCGAGCTGAGTTTCTTGAGGGCTCTTCTCAGTCTCGTTGCATTTTGGAACCCTCGGTAGAGTCACACCAACTTCTGACGAATCTAAATAATTTTCTGAAAATTTCAAAGATAATAAACGTTATTTTATATTTTATTTTATTTTGTCCTCCATCTTGTATGTGCCGCCATGTTGAATTTAGAATGACGTCACACAGTTAACCATGTATTGCCATCAAAACCGAATGTGTATACAAAATTTCAGCTCAATCGCAAGTGCATCAGGATATACCTGAACTGCTGCTGCTCCGATTGCTCTTGCTGGTTGTAATAAGAAAAATAGTAATTTCGAAGATCGGTGATTCGTTCTTTTTTTATTTTTTTATTTTAGTTCCAGATTAGGCATTACATTTTTTACTTATATAATATCTCGCCAAACTGCAGACGCAGTTTGTTGGCAAGCTTGCACTCCTTACCTATTTTTACAATTAATACCTAATATCTATAAATTATACCATCTAAAAACCTATCAAACCTTATTAGTAAATGAAGATGAGAACTATGTAGCATTGTAAGTTTCTAGTAGTGCTTTTCTAACCCTTCTTTTCAGCGTATTCTTATATAGTCTCCCTTCTTCCCTTAAAAAATCTCTTTTATTATATAATTTTGGTAACAGGTACTTATTGGTTCGTTGACCATAATAATTTTTAACTTTCGGGCATACATATGTTCTTTTCCTAGCTCTTTTAGTATTATATCTATTGGTAATTAATTTCCTAAAAAAGTCACAGTAGTAGTTTTCTATAATAATTAAATATTCGACCTTAGCCTTCACAGGGAGTATCTTAGTTACAGAAAAAAGCTGGTCATAATCGCCACAGCATTTTCTTTTAACGCTAGGACTAACTAAATATTTAAGAAATTGAACCTGAAGGTTCTTGATATCTTTGAGATATGTATCGAAAGTACGCCCATAACTACTTAGGCAATAGCCGAGTGTCGAATCCACTAACGCAAAGTATACAGTACGTAGCAAACGTTTGTTAAGAATAATCCTAAGGTGATAGAACTTTCCTAATAGCACTCTCAACTTGGAGCATACCTCACCTACGTGGACCTTCCAGCTAAATTTACGGTCTACATGCAAACCCAAGTACTTAAATGTGTCAACAAAACAAAGCTTCTCGCAGCGGCAATCGCGACCGGCCGAGTGAAAACATTCATACGTATGACCCACAATACTAAAATCGTCAACGTTCAGTCTAGCAGCCGTTCTATTGTATGGCGAGTGTATATGTATGCATTTGGTTTTGGACTGATTAATAACTAACCCGTTGTCGTGGGCCCACTTTGAAACATTATTAAGGTCTGATTGCACAAACGGTATTATTTCATTAATGTCCTTTGCTGAATAAAGTAAGCACATATCATCCGCATACATATACACACGACAGTACTGTACCACGTTCGGCACACTATTTACGTGCATGACGAAGCCCATAGGCCCAAACACAGAGCCGGTCGGGACTCCCAGCATGACTTCACGCTCGGCGCCCTCCACCCCGTTGACCACAGTGCGTATGGTACGGTTCTTAAGGTAATTTCGGAACCAATTATTTGTAGACCCACGGATACCACACTCGTCCATTGACTGCAATAAGATTTCGTGTTCCAAAGTATCAAATGCCTTTTTATAGTCTATGAAGACACAAATCACTTGACACCCCTTATCGAGACTACTGTTGACCTCATCCGCAAAGTCCGTCATCGCCGTGGAGGTGTTGCGGCCGGGCCTGAAGCCGTGCTGAGCGCTCGATAGAATGCCATACTTTTCTAAAAAACCACTAACCTGATTAACAATTACTTTTTCCACTAGTTTATTAATTACAGATAAAATTGCAATCTGCCTGTAGTTTCCATAATCAGTATAACTTCCTTGCTTATGTATGGGACGGATAATGGATTTCTTAAGGTCATCTGGATATGTACCCTGGGACAAACAAAGGTTAACAAACAACGCTAAGACAGGACTTAATTCTTTCTTAACAATCTTGATGTCTTGTACTCTTATCCTATCAAAACCCGGAGACTTTTCCGCGCTAAGATTATCTAAATATTTTTCCACTACAGCACTACCTACCCTTCCATACCTAAAGGACACCATCGATGGCTTAACATATTCATTCCTTTCTAAAAACTGTGTACTGCAAGTATGCTTAATGTTTACAATTTCCCGTGTAAATGTATCCGAAAAGTTAGTACATATACATATCTTTGGCAATGCTATAGTCAGCCAACAAAATTAATTTATAAAGACCACCTTTTGAATTCAGCCGTTGGATGTCAGCAAGGTGATCCGTTGGGACCAGTCATCTTCAGTTTGGCCATTAACCCAATAATTCAAAAAATAAAATCCAAATTCAACATTTGGTACTTAGACGACGGGACTTTAGGGGGAAAGTAGAGACAGTTTTACAAGATTTAGCCCTAATAAAGAACGAGTTTCAGTCAATTGGCTTAGAACTGAACCCGAATAAATGTGAGATTTTTATATCTGAAAACACAGATAAATTAACAACAATCTCCAAATTCAACTGTTTGGCCCCCAACATAAAAGTTTTGGACAAAACTTCTTTACGCCTCCTAGGGTCCCCGATTTTAGAAGATGGCTTTTCCACTTTTATCGAGGAAAAAATTCAAAATTTTGATCAGGTTATTGATAGTCTATGTAATATAAGTATTCATTCAGCTTTCACTATTCTCCGTTTTTGTCTTTTCGTACCCAAATTTACACATGCCCTCCGTTCAGGACAATTTTGGAAAAATTTAGAAATTTTGGGCAGACTAGACCACTTAATACCAAATTCTTTGTGTAAAATTTTAAATGTAACGTTAATGACCGGGCCTGGGTCCAAGCGTCTCTTCCAGTTCACTTGGGCGGGCTAGGTATTCGTAGAGTTACAGATGTCAGTCTGCCAGCATTTCTGTCGTCGGTCCATAGCACCGAAGAATTAGTCAGGAAAATTTTGTCAAATACACTGATTGATTCCGAGGTGCGATGCAAGACCGATGCCATAAATGCTTGAAGGATGTCTTGCCCCGACACTGACCTGCCCTCACGCCTAGGCTCACAGCGACTGTGGGATTCAATTCTGTAAATTGAGAATTAATACACTAATTGACACTTCTGTCAATATTTCAGAGCGTGCACGCCTACTAGCTGTTGTCGAATGGAAGTCAGGGTTATGGATCCAGGCGCTCCCATCGCCCAACATCGGTACAATGTTGGACGACACAACCTTCCGCATTGCCACTTGCCTTCGGCTGGGTACACCTTGTGTATCCTCGTCCCCGTCCACCTTGTGTATCCCCATCCTTCACAGGCACCTCGGCACCTCACTGTATCATCCTTGCTAAGTGAAATAAATAACTTACACTTTGTACACTGCAACATTTTAAATAATTATATATATATTTTATTCTTTTTATGTAGGTATTATTTAGTACAATGATCACGCGTCCGCTCGCGGAGTGCGCTCGCGCAGAATTTCAGAAAGTAAGTGTGTCTTCTGTAATTCTGTGAAGGGATCAGCAGTTGGTCCATCCAACCTCGTCCGTTCGTCGGCAGGTGCACTACTTGCTTTACTAGAGTTTGACTTAGGTCCCTAAGATGTTGCTTTTACTATGCACCCATCATTAAACTTGCAACTGTAAAGAAAACCCTTTGGAGATTTAAGATGCTTGGGCAAAAACTATGGCACTGAAGAAACGGGTCTTGATGGAACGATGTGTCATTATTTTTAATTAAACAAATCGGTTTGGTGAATGTTATTTGGATGGTATCACCAAGGTTGGCTCCAAGCATCATTAATCATAAAATAATAAATTATTTGGTCTTCAATAGCCGCATCGTTTTTACAGAGGGGACATTAATTATATTCTCCCATTTTAGATTGAGATTTTCTGCTTGGCATCAGAGTTTGCAAAACACCTGTTAAATGTTGTTTTCTTTGCATACAATCACGCATAGTTAACCGAAAAGGTAGACAGAGGAAAATTATAGGTACTACTATTATGTTGGCAGTTATACTTCCACGTCCACCATGTTTACTTTAATATATTCTTTAAACGTAAACACCCATCTTATCTGCTTAGGTATAGTTTGTTGCATGATAATAATAGGTACAAAATACAGTAGGTACAAAATAAACAAATAAATAACCGAAAAATCTTACATTTCATTGTCTTCAAATCGAATCGGTTTTTATTGCATTTTGGATTTATACCAGAAGGCTGGTTACTATTTGGCACAAAGAATAAGCATTGCCATACAACGTGGCAATGCTGCCAGCCTTCTCGGAACATTGCCAGTCGGCGACGAGCTGGAGGAATTCAAATTTAGATGTAATTTTAGTAGGTATAAATTAGAATAGGTAATGTTCATATTTTGGATATTATTTTCATATCAAATTGCATACTATGTAGATCATAAATCAGGTCATAAGTTATCCTATAATCATATCATAATGATAATTGTACCTACAAACAAAATCGAACCGGGGTTTAATCGAACAATCTAATACATAGTTCAATTTCTCTGAATATATCAAGGGATTTAATCTACTATTTGAGGTACAACAGTAGGAATAGTTATGATAAATGGTACACGATAGAATGCACATATCGATAAAAGTTTTCAACTTGATTGGGTCGATGCACAAACTGCCAGCTCACAGTCTTCCGTTAAAATTAATGTTCGTAGCTAATATCTCCTTGAAGGCTATTTTTCATTGTAGAATCAACAATTGCGAATATTATTCAAGTTATATTTTGCAGCTTTGTTTTTAGGGTTCCTTAGTTCCAGTTCCCGGAACTATCATTATTTCAACAGATTGACGCCCATCTTATGTCAATGTTCTTTATTTCTCAACAGATTATAAAATATTGTTAGCCATTGACGTCATATATATACGACCGTATACTGTTTAATTGCTTGAGCAGCACTTAAACAATTTTTTTTTGTATAAAAACGTCACGTTTCATATTCGGCCGTTTGTATACTTATTACCGCTTTCAAGGTGCTAGGGGAGAAGAAATGGCGCAATGAACTCTACTGCACCATTTTTTCCAAGACAGTTCAATGTAAGTGGTTACCGTAAACTAGATAAACTTATGTATCACCTGAAATACTGATTACTCGCACATTACTACCAATTACATATGTTTTATTAATTTTGTACTGTTTAAAGTGCCTGGTAACGGCAATAGGTTTGTCTCATTACGACCAATGGGATCAATAAAACTACTGGAAATGCAATAAGATGGGCGTGAAATATACATCTGTTTACCCTCTCGGGAATATAGGTGTAATTATGTATGTCACGTTCGGTACTGCCAATGGAAGGAAGATCAATATGGAACAGATGAAAAGTGAATAGAAAAGAAGAAGGAGAAGTAGGCCTGTAAGTAGCTTTAACTTATTTGATGTGAATCTTAAAGTGAAAAGAATGGTAGTTATCCAGCCTATGTGGCGAATTCCTTCTGAGAATCATCATTTGACTGCTTCGGTGGCGTGGTCGGTAGTGCATCGGCTTTCGACGCCGGAGTCTCGGGTTCGATTCCCGGTCGGGACAAACTTTGTGTGATGACATATGCGTTTGTACCGAAATCTGGATGTTTATATAATATGTATGTTGTATAATATGTATGTATTTACAAAAAAAAATTGTATATAAGTATTTATATAGTTTATCTAGTACTCATATCACAAGCTCTGCTTAGTTTGAGACTAGATGGCGTTGTGTGCATTGTCCTAATATATTTATTTATTTATTTATTATGTACTCTACAACCTACAATCAGTATGTTGAATAGAACGCCAAATAAAGTTGAATAGAACGCTAAATAAAGTTGAATAGAACGCTAAATAAAGTTGAACAGAACGCTAAATAAAGTTGAATTATACGAGTAGGTTCTTTCGTGTTGTGCCTATTAACGACTAAAATAATTTTCGTAGAACGAAGTTGTAGGGCTTTGCTCCCAGAATGGAAGATGGTACGAAAGAAAGTTATCAGACATAAGGGGTAAGTTATTAGACAATTTTTCTGAAGATATTAATAATAATTATTTAGTACGAAACAAAGGTCTGTATTTTTTTATCTTTTAAATCCTTGCACAAAAGAAGTAGGGTTTTGTTAAATGTAAAAGATTTATAATTTCCCTTTATAGAAAATTCCACTAGAGTAATTAAAAGCACTACAATAACGATAGATCTTTATGTAAGGCTAGAGTTAAAAGGTTCCCTGTTAATACTGCTCATTTTGAAGTGAGAATTTTAATTAAAATTTAGCCAGTTGCGAGGTTTCGTCAAATTCTTGAGGAAACCGGCAGAAAATATTTGAAACTAGGTATACATACTACTACCTAGTCGAAGACTAACTGCGTGGTGTAGTTTTCCCATTCTGGAGACGAAGGTATATTTTTATGGGGTGTGATGAGTTATAGTCCGAGACGCCCAGGACTTTAATTTGGCTGTGCCATAGCGGCTGGTACGTGAGCTAGCGAGTACCTACATGCCCTGCGCGTCACAGTGCGTCACTTCACACCACAGAGTACATTACTAACATTACACTATGCTTCACACTTCACTTCAGTTCAACTGTCTTGAAGTTGCGCCAGGCCAAATGTTGCTCAGCCTGCATATGTTTTGTTTTTTCTTTTTTTTTCTTTTCTATTTCCTCCTTTTTTAAAGTTTTACTTTGTTTATTAGGTGTCTCTTTTTCTTTATTTTTCCTTAATTGTGCTCCAATTTGTTTATCTTTATGATTATAAAGATAAACAAATTGGAGCACAGTTCAGTGACATACACACGTACAGTAGAATTATATATACGATTGTATGTATAATTCTACTGTACGTGTGTATGTCACTGAACTCCTCCTAAACGGCTGGATCGATGTTGATGAAATATTTTGTGTGGGTTCAAGGGGATTCGAGAATGGTTTAGATTCACAATTTGGTTTTTTTTTTTGCAGTACTACGTCTGTCGGCTCCGCTAGTTCCATATATATTTTCGATGTTATACGTAGGTCACACTATAAGTTTTGCGTAACTTAAAAAAACAACATGTTAAAACCAAAATATTATATTTATCGCTTTTCAAAATACTCTCCTTTACATTTTAAACATTTTTTCATGCGATCGAACCATTTTTTAAAACAGGAGGACCACAGATCTGAAGGCATGTTTTCTACGTGCTGATTGAACGCTATCACTGTCTCTTCGGAGTTGGTAAAAGTGAAACCTCTCATCAAATCTTTGATTTTGGGGAAAATACAGAAAGCACAGGGTGCTAGGTCGGGGCTATGCACAGGATGGGTGACGAGTTGTACTTTTTCGGAAGCTAATAATGACTTTGTTTTGTTGGCCGTGTGTGAAGAAGCGTTGTCATGATGTAGGAGAACGCGGATTTTGGGTCGTCTTTCGCGAACTTTTTCTAACACCCTGGGTAAACAAATAGTAGAATACCACTCGGCATTAACACTCTTTTGATCTTCAAGTGGAATTGTACAGATGGGACCCGTAGCTGAGAAAAAAAACGCGATAATTTTTTTACCAACGTTTCTCGCCTGTCTCACTATTGTTGGCTTGTTCTCATTTTCAAACACCCATTCACAAGATTGCTGTTTTTTTTCGGGTTCAAAACAATAAATCCACGTTTCGTCTCCTGTGACAATGTCATAAACAACATTAGAATGTCCGTGGTCGTACTTCAGTAGCATCTGTGAGCACCATTCCACGCGAGCCCGCTTCTGCTCCGCTGTCAGTTCATGAGGGATCCAACGATAACAAAGTTTCCCAACTTTCAATTCTTCGTGTAAAATTTTCTGGATTTGACTCATACCAATCCCCAATAGTCCTCGAATTGTCTCATAGGTAATCCGTGGGTTTTCTTCAATTAACCGCTTAACAGTAGCCACATTATTTTCGTTGACGGCCTTTGATGGCCGCCCTTTACGAAATTCGTCATGTAAAGAAACTCGACCTTTCTCAAATTCATCAAACCATCGCCTCACGGTGCTCAAACAAGGTGATTCTCTCTCAAAAGCATTTTGAAGACGAGCGGCACAGTCTTGCCGAGAGAGAACTTTTAAAATCATAAAAAATCATCGCTCTAAAATCTTTTCGACTTAATTCCATTTTTGTTGCATACGTAGAACTTTGATGTGTGATAAAAAACAATTGACAAATGATTTCCCGCCAATTGTTTTTTTTTATTACTAAGAAGGTTGCAACGTTTAAAAAAATATAACATTCGAAATTCAAATAGTTCCAATTAGCTAGAAGTGCAAAACTTTTAGTGTGCCCCATGTAGTATTTCTTTTCTCTCTGTCTTTGTTTCTACCATCAGGCCGCCTCTGAAAACCAGCGCTGTCTGCATTGCACCACGCAGACAGCATAACGCTGAGAGACGGCCGTTTACTCCACATATATTATTATTATTTCATTTATTTTTATTGTTATTTTTCTTTTTTTATAAGCTGTTATTGTTTTCGTTGTTTTTGTTATTTTGTAAAAGTGGAGTAATAAATGTTTTTCTTTCTTCTTTCTTTCTTAGATTTTGTTGCTTTTCATCAATATTTGATCACAAGGGTTTACTTTTTTTTATAAATTACAATATACCTGCTACTTTCTATTAAATTAATTTTTATTTAATTCATTCAGCCATTTCGGACATAACCATTATTATAAATATTATAAATGTGCCCGGTGACAGCAATAGGCTTGCCTTGCTTGCATTACGTGGCACTAAAAACACTGGCAAATTGTAGTGTAAAATATAAATAAGTGTATAATCCACCTTTGCCTACCCCTTCGGGATATAGGCGTGATGTGTGTGTGTGTTTGTGTTTGTGTGTGTTTGTGTTAGTGTGTGTGTGTGTGTGTGTGTGTATGTGTGTATGTGTGTATGTGTGTATGTGTGTGTGTGTGTTTGTGTGTGTGTGTGTGTGTGTGTGTGTTTGTGTGTGTGTGTGTGTGTATGTGTGTATGTGTGTGTGTGTGATGAGTTACGTAGGTAAACGATTAAAGTTATGCATACATTCAATATCAAGTACAAATATTGTTGAGAGTGATATCCTTCACTTACCTACAGCTAAAAAACAAATTATGATTTATCATTGGCAATCTACTAAAAACTACAAGAACTTGTATTATTGCAATAGAAAATGTACAAATAAAAATTGCAATAGAGCTGGATGGCTCCAGCTCTATTGCAATTTTTAGTTTAACCGATGTTGTTAGTTTCCTAAAACAATATGTCTTAAATAACTTAAATTGTAATCTTTTAAAAGTATCCTCAAACTTCACAAAGAAAATGTAACAAGGAGTTTAAATTGGATTGTGAAATTGTATCTTCTCTAAATTTAAAAAGGCCCAGTTTTTGTTGAAATTTACACTGTCTGTGTATGGATTCCCAAAGAGCAGGATGGCTTATTTTGCAGTGAAAGCACGTAAACTGCTGCAACGTACAATCCATAGAGTATAATAAACAACTCATCATATTATTTACGTCAGCTGACCGCTGTACAAAATTCAATGAGGTACATACTCTGCAAGCTTTTAAAATACTGTAAAAATACAGCCGAACCTGTTTTCTTGACCTACAAATTTCGACTAAGTACTATTTTTGTCCAATGTTATAGGTTGCAAATCTATACTACCTATAGATTCGCATATTTTTTTGGGTTATGATAATAAACTTTTGAGAACTGCAACTTGTAATCAATCGTCATTGAGCAGAAAATTTTCCACCTTTATCCATCCAATTTTATCAATCTTTATCAATCTTTTATCCAATTTTATTTAGTACAACTAGTTAATGGCCGCCTTGTGGAACAGTTTTCAATCATTACAATTTTACCAGATAAATGTATGTTAATGGTTTGGTTATAGTAAGGTAACTGTAAGTAACAGTTTTGAACGTAACGAACGTACATACACGCATGCAAACTTTCGTCTTTCGATGTAAGTATGATTGTGATAAAATTTGTTTATGTATAAATGACTATGTCCGTCTGTTTTCACGCTATTCTCCGAAGATGCTGAACGTATTATCTTGCGCTTTCCACAGATAAGGTGAAACTCAGCTTAAGGCAAAACATAAGCTTCGTTTAGTCAAGATCGGATGGATGGCAGAAGTCGGATATTCGGATGGCAGGAAGAAAGTTATCGATGAGCTGTTTTATGCGGGTGGAGCTGCGGGCTCCAAGCGTATCCAAATATTAATTGACTGGTTTCGCTTTACAGAATTTTTAAAGGTTCATGAACCTATGATAATGCTGTAAAGCTGTAAATAAATATAATAAATTAGTGAAATAGTGTACAAGTGTGTTTGTTCATCATGTATTAAGTACTATATATAGGTTAGGTTCCACCAAGTGCCGACAATCGAGCGGGACCACAGGTCTGCGTCTCGAGAAGTCGATGACCAGCGGTCCCAACTCCGCCAGGATCTCATGGAGTCATGGAGGGTGCGACTTGAGCAACCCAAGTGGGGTACCACCATCATCGCGGCGGTGAGACCGATCATGGACGATTGGCTGCAGAGGCAGCATGGTGACCTCACGTATCGTGCGACGCAGATTGTTACCGGGCATGGATGCTTCGGTAGCTATCTGTTTCGCATCTGTCGTGAGGTCACACCCCGGTGTCAACACTGCGAGGTTTCCGACGACGACACCGCACTCCACACGTTGGTGGAGTGCTCAGCGTGGGCAAGTCAGCGCCGGGACCTTGTAGTGGGTCTGGGCGTGGATACCCTCTTGCTGGAGACCATGCTTCAAGCCATGGTCTCCAGCGGGAGTAGGTGGAACGCGGCCGTGTCCTTCTGCGAGCAAGTCGTGCTCGCGAAGGAGGCGGCCGAGAGGGAGAGGCCTAACCTCCCCGCCGAGTTCCGTAGTCAGCGGCGAGGGCGCCGCAGACTCATCTACGCCCAAGACCATCGACCTCCATGATCGGGGCCTGAGGACGGCGGGATCGCCACCCGTCGTCCTTACAGAAGCAGGCTGGAAGGGTTGCTTGCTGCGGGGCCTTTGCCCCATAGCACGCAACCAGATTCACCCACTGACACGGGATAAAACCCTACCCCAACGACGCGGAATTCTCATCGCGACCCAACCCCCGCAGAGACAAAGTCCGCCGGGCGCCCCTGGAAATACGTTCTGCTTGTAACCAGAGACGCCCGGCAACGGACGTTAGAGCGGCCGCGGCCCAAAAAAGAAAAAGTGCCGACAATCGAAAGTATAAACTATACGTACCTATGTAGGTAAATCAGTACTCAAAATGTGGTATGTAAATTAATAAATATTTGGATACTAGCTGTGCCCGTAGCTCCACCCGCGTATAACAGCTTATCGATAACTTTTTCCTGCCAGCCAAATCTCCGACCTCTGCCATCCTAACCGGTCTAGACAAAACAAAGCCTATGTTTTGTTTACCTATCTCTGAAAAATTCACAGCATTATTAAAGGTTCATGAACCTATAATAAGGCTTTAAAGTGAAACCAGTCTGTTAAATAAATTGATTAAATCAATGGAATAGTAACAAGTGTGTTTGTTCATTTTGATTTATCTAGTTTGCCTACATTTTTTGACTATAACGTCAAAATCAAACACCATCAAGGTAGAAATACAAGAGTACTATTTGTTCAGTATTCGAGGTAAATCGTACCGAATGTACCAGATAAGAGAAATTTATGTTTAATGATATCGACTCTTGCCCTTTATATCTGTGTGTTTGGTTTTGATGGCGCTACTAGATTAAACACAAATTTATAGAGGTTGACAGTTTGTATTAATTCGACCAGATAATTATGATCATAAATCATATTCGTGTATCTATACACAATTATAGTACAATAGTTTGGTTCTTAATTAGAATTTCAATACATTATAAAATACAGGTGAATTTAAAAAAAATCGAATGATGAGGTTTTAAGTTTCATCAAAATCGGGCTCGTGACTCCTTTGAGCATTTTTCGCTATTCCTTTAGTTCCGGATTTGGTCATCCAAGCCCACTTGAAGAATTCACTCTGTATTGTATTTGACTGCTCGATAGCCTAGTGTGTGTAATGGGTACGCCTGTCTCTTTGCCATAACGCTCGGAAGAGTTCGTTGTAAACCAATGATATCGCAGGAAATTAAAAAAAAAGGTTTTAGATGTGCGATTATTGGTTATGACAAACTTTTCTGATGGCATGTTCTAGGTGTGGGATGAGACAGTTTGACGTCCAGGGTTCAACCCAACAAACATTCTGCAAACCAAAGATATTGGCAACGCAGTATTGATGTTTTCTCCTTAGCGCCAGAGGTCAATCCCTGAGTTGGAACAAATATTTGTTCGATCTAACAATATTTGTCTTACAGTTTAGCAGTTTTCCTAAGTAAAATGTGTGTATTAACAGTTTAGTTTATTTATTGGCTAAGTATTTGTTTTACAAATAGATAAATTTCATAGTGCTCTTAACTATGAATAATAATAATATAAACACAATGTAAACATTCGTTAACTGTACGCTGTAAATATAATTTGTTCCAGGAGGAACGTTCTACCAACTGACCACCAACCACTAGCCCAAGATATCTAATGTTGTGATCACATTGTGTTAATATCGCGATTTACGGCGTTCGCCAGAGCGCCATCTACCGGTAGTTGAGGATGAGGTTTTGTGATTCATATTGTAAAATTATAAAGAAAAAGTTAACATACTTCACTGCTTACGCTGTAACTTTAAAAATTATAATTTTCTATAAATAATATTTGTAAATCTCTAATTTGTAAATATATTACCTCTACGTTTCAAATACTTGGCGGTTGGCGGCTCTAATTAAATTCTGATACCAAGGCGCATAAGCGGGGTGAAATTAAAACTGAAAATTAAGAAATATAATATTGAAAGTCAATGAGTTGGGCGAGTTGCCAACAATTATCAGACTCTCGGCTTACTCTCTTCCGGGATTTGTTCAAAATTATTTTACATGGAACACCCTTACTTGGTATGCAAATGTTCGCAATTAGCCACTCGAAAAGAACATTTGTTGGCGAAATCTTTCTAGTTAGTAGCTTTTTATTTTTTATGTTGTGATATTCGATAAATATACAGAGTGTGTTGCCAAAATTCTGGTAAGGTACGCATTTCTGACTGATTTATGAAAGAAAGAAGGAATTTCTGCAAAGATTTGCTTAAGTAAATATTTATGTTTATTTAGTTATCCATGATACGATCAATTAAGTACTTCCCAACCAAATTATCCTACTAAAACAGAAATCACAAGTGGCCAAAGTCCGCCGGGAGTCCACTGGAATACCTTCGGGTGTCACCAGAGACCCCGCAGCAATGGACATGGGAGCGGTCGCGGTCTCGTGGAATTAAAAAAAAAAAACTAAAACAAATAAAACAAAAATCTGCTTATAGCATTCGTATCATATTATTATCAGTTCTATTCTTATGTCGATTGACAACCGAATTCGATATGGTGGTGTTTAGCAAGTTTTAGAGAGACAAACGAACGGCAATACATTTTCAACTGATTTCCAAAAAACGAGAAGGTTCTCAATTCGACTAGGTTTGTTTTTTTTTGTTTTTATGTTTGTTACCTCATATCTTTGGACTGGGTGAAACGATTTTGATTTCTTTTTGAAAGCTTCTCAAGTGGTCCTATTTCAATTTGGTTCCATTCCGACAATTATTTGCTCCAATTTCGGTAATTTAAAATTGGTTGTTGTGTCAATTTTTGACGTGTATTTTTATTTATATAAATTGAGTAAAGTAACTAAGTAGAGTAAAGTAAGAGTAAAGTACTAAGTTATTTATATATTGTACACTACCCACATTATATCGTATAATTATATATCTCTCCATCCAAAGGTTGCCTGGAAGAGATCGCTTATTAGCGATAAGGCCGCCCTTTGTACATTAGTTTTAAGGCATATATGTTATATGTTACTATTTATTGCTTGTGTACGATGTACAATAAAGAGTACGTATCTTATCTTATCTTATCTTAATGTAGGTAGGTACTTAGACGTATTTTCAACCGACTTCCAAAAAAGGAGGAGGTCTCAATTCGATTGTGTTTTTTGCCTTTTTATCTTTGGACTGAATCAACCGATTTAAAAAAAAGATTTAAAGGAAAGCTACTACTTTCCAAGTAGTCCCAAAGAATTCTGTCATTCCCAGTGCAATGATGCGGAGGATTTTTTAAACGATATTTTGTAAATATGATAGTATGGTACTTAATTGTGAGGTATGTTCGAGTATCCAAAGTTCTTGTATGTCATGGAATTTCGCTTGATTGCTGACCACATTTTACTGCTACAATGATACGTATTTTCATTGCGATTAATCCTTAGAGGGAGTTCTGTATTTTTTCTATTTAACTGGTTCAATAATCATAAAATATTAAAACTTCACTTCTTGCAAACTTAACAAGGTAACTTTTCTTTAAACTGTGTAATCATAAGTCTGGTGTACCTATAACTAATTTACTGTGTAAAATATCTTTGCAAAGGGGCCTTGCTCACCTGCTGACATATGGTCGAGGCTTTACCAAAGATACCCATAGAGCCCATAGATACTAATAAAATAAAATAAAATAAAGATACAGAAAAACACTCGCATTCTATATAGGAATCGCCACAGCAGTTGGCAAAATGTGGGCGTTATAAATACTTCTGTCTACTCTTTCTGTCATCTCATCTAGCCTAAACTGAGTTACAAGCTTGTGTTCTGGCTAGATCCCAGAGAACAACTGATAAACATACTTATATATTTCTTAATACATACATAATATACATAGAAAACACCGAAACTCCGAAGCAATCATTTGTGGATCACACAAGTTTTTGATTCGACCCGGGAATCAAACCAGAGCCACTATCCGAGCAATTATATCCTTATATTAAAAATATGAACCTTATTTTCAAAGACAAAAAAAAGAATGTGTTTAAGTAAAAAGACAAATATTAAATCATAATCACCAATAACAATTACAAACCACAAATTCAGTAAACGAAAAAAAATCACAATTGAATGATGGAATGCTCTGCCATTATTTTTAGCAAATCGATTTGGTGTCTGTTATTCCGGCGGTATTCTGACATTGATTTGCCGCAACATTAATCACGAAATAATATATAGTCTGGCTCCTCAACAGCTTCATCAGTTTTGTAAAGAGGACATCCATTATTGACTGAGGGAGCGAGCCTTCAGTCGCTTACTGAAGGCTCCGTTTCAACTTGCAGACTGGGGTGAATTTCTTTCGTCTGTACCCATCTACGGGTTCTGTCAGATCATGTTTGAGGCCGTATTTATCAACCGATTTGCATGAAACTTTACACACACGCTCCTTGCTTACAATGAATAACATTTGAATGATATTTTTTGGATTGGATGACAAATGAAAGAGTAATAGAGAAAATTGAAGAAGAAATTTTCTAAACAAAGTCGCTCCCGAAGTCTACGGTTCACAGAACCACTAGTAATATGGTTCTGTTTTAGATTAAGTTTTTGGTCCTCGTTTCTACCAAATATTCAGATTATTTGGTAGATTTCTGGTGACCTGACTGCAGAGATTGCAGGTATTTAATATCTAGACCTGGTTGTGAGAATCAGGTTCGGTTTGCGTATTTATTTTCAATGGTATATGATGTGCGGTAAGCCGGGCAAGCCTATTGCCGTTACCAGGAACTACGAGTACCTATATAATAAAAACCATAACTACTCAGCAATATTGGATAGAAACAGGCGTTACTTGGCGAAAATCCATGACAAAACAATGGTAAGTAAAAATTTTGTAAGAAAAAACTTTTTAGCATTAATTAATAGCATTAATTTTTCGCAGAATCAAAATTGATAAACATGAATCCCAGTTGTCCGTTGTTTTATGGCCTTCCAAAAATACACAAGGAAGGGTGCCCAATTAGACCTGTTGTCGCATACAGGGGCGCGCCGGCATATAATTTGTCGAAGTTTTTGAACACAATCATTAAAGAAGCAATAGATTTTAACCCAAAATTTTCTATAAAAAATAGTACTGACCTCATAAACAAGATTAAAAATATTAAGTTACCGTCCAATGCTCAACTTGTGTCTTTGGACGTGAAAAGTTTATTCACTAACGTACCGTATAATGAAGTATTAGATATTTTGAGACACAAATTAACAATAAAAAGGATCAATTTTAATAAAATAGAGGAAATTTATAACCTAACAAGATTGTGTATGACTCAGAATTACTTTCAGTTCAACAACAGTTTTTTTCTACAGAGGAATGGTTTGGCTATGGGGTCGCCACTCAGTCCTTTAATAGCTGAAATATTTATTGATGCATTCGAGACTAACCACATAGTTGGGAACGTTCATGTCTTGTACTATTTTAGATATGTGGATGATATTATTATATGTTGGACAGGAACAAAACGTCAGCTCAGTGTCCTTGTCTCCAAGTTGAACTCAGTACACCCTAGAATTGATTTTTCACTAGAGTTGGAGTCAGATTCCACTCTCAATTTCTTGGACCTTTCAATTACTAGAAGGAACGGTGTTCATGAGTTCCGTATCTATAGGAAACCAACAGTTACAGACACAGTTATTCCTTACTCATCCAATCATCCATGGCAACATAAAATGGCAGCTTTCCACAGCTTACTGAGCAGGTTACTGGCGGTACCGTTGAGCCCACAGGCATTTGGTGAAGAATTGTCCATCATTTGCTACATAGCACAAAGTAATGGCTATGACGTAGGAATGGTTCACTCATTATTAAATAAAAAACGTAGAAAGGCTAGTTTTCATTTATTATATCCGATTCAAGATCCACCTAGGAAGTACACGGCCTGTTTGCCGTTCGTGGGTCCCGTCTCGTTGAGTATAGCTAAGATCATGAGGGAAAGTAGTATATTTGTTGCTTTTAGAACTCAGAATGCCTTGAGGGAGCTGTGTAATGGCAAGGATTCGGTGTCGGTCTCACGCAGATCAGGTGTTTATTTGTTGAGTTGTGATGAATGTGGTTTGAAGTATGTGGGACAGACTGGCAGGTCCTTCGATATTAGATATAAGGAACATAGAGCGGCGTCCCGCAATGGTTGTCCTGAAAGGTCCCTCTTCGCGAAGCATCTTCTTGACACTGGTCATTCCTTGAACAATAGTAACACTTTTAAAGTTTTACGGTTATGTGAGAAAGGGTTCAAGTTAAGTGTTTGGGAAAGGCTAGAAATAGTTAGAAGAGATGCGGACACCTTACTCAACGAACAAATAGATTTTCACACATCTCCCTTACTTAATCTGTTTGCGAACAGACAGACACATTAACTGTTGTTGGTTTGTGTGTGTTATTTGGGTTTTCTATGCAACTTATCAAGAGACAGTAATTAAATCAAACAGATAAGGTCAAGTATTGGTGAATACCTATTTTTGGAACTTAGTTAGCATGATCTGAGGTTTCTACCCACATTGGTTATTGTAAAGAATCCTACATCGCGATAATGAAATTTGCACGCGTTTACTTATAAGCAAACACGTTCCAACCACGAATTTTGCTGTTCTCTCTGAGACAGTCTTGATAATGCCTCGTTTAGAGGCGAAACAATTGTCGACGTTTTGTTGTCCTTTTGATTCTGCGAAAAATTAATGCTATTAATTAATGCTAAAAAGTTTTTTCTTAAAAAAATTTTACTTACCATTGTTTTACTCAGCAATTTTAACCAAAATTCCAACAGTCGGACCCATGTTACATACCACTTTTCAACCGACATTTTGGGAAAGGGACATTCTGAGTCTGAGCCCCAAAAGGCTCTAGAGCCTTCCTAAAAAGGAGGAGGTTCTCAATTCGACTGTATGTATTTTTAATTTTTTTTTATGTTTGTTATCTACATGAACTGTTGGGTAACTGATTTTGATTTCTATTAATTTTAATTATAAGTTACTACTTTCCAAGGGATCCCATTTCAATTTGGTCCCATTCCAACAACCATTTGGTCCCATTTCGGCAGTTTGAAGTCGGTTACTGTGTCAATTTTTGACGTGTATTTTATTATAAAACTGTTTTAGTTTACTACGGATTGTCAGACCTACCAAATATGCACAAAATTCTTCGTAAGAATCGGTCAAGCTGTTTCAGACGATTATGGCAACGAACACACTTAGAATTTTATGCATAGATTTTATGTTTTATGTACCTATGTTCTTATTTTATTACTTTGACTTTGATCTGAATACTGTATAAATATAAAAAGCAATTTGTTGATTTAACGGAAGAAGCTTTTAACTCTTTTGTTATTATAAAAATAAAAGAATCGCTACAGTAAAAATGTTTCTTTTGAAAGAGCATTAAATTATCTTATCGAGTTAAAGGTTTATAATTGGGTCTTCCGCATCATAGAAGCTGCAGCTATTTCTCCATGAATTGAGTTTTTTTCGTATTCATACTTATTTGGATCACTGTTTCTTTTGATATCAGAATTCAAAGTTGTAATAGTATATGTAGTCATTATAGGACGACCAAAACCCCAAACTCGATTAAAATAATTCATGTAGAGTGAAATAGGCCAAATATAGTATGTCAAATACTTGGTCAAACAGAAATGGTGTTTTGTTTTATTTCCCGAGCGGAGTACAGAATTTTCAAAACGTAGAAAAAAAATCGATGACATGGTTCCTAAGAACAGATCTTTATTATGTCTAAGACTTTCCCATACTGCCCAATTTAAATATTACACTCTGTACCTATTCATCATAGACAGAAATTTATTTTATCAGCAAAACAATTATACACCAAAAGTCCAACTAGTAGTGTGGCGAGTAGGCAAGCAGACTAAGCGAAGCACCACCTCTGACGTCACATTATAAATAAAAAAGTTTATTTTCAAAACGCAGCAAATTGCTCGGTTTAACTAGGTATGAAAGTTTCTACTGAGCTTTGGTATACAAGTAACTAATATTCTGGACGATATCCACACACAAAATGGATACAGAATTATTTTATTACAATATACTTTTATACACCTTACCTTAGAAATAAACACTACATTTTTTCTTTCATAATAATATTGTATTACACTGAAGGTTTTATCAAACTGTCGTCGCACGTTTGTTGTAGCCATTCGCAGAGGCTTAATAACGTCGTTATGCGGTGTCTCGCTTAAGCCACTTGTTTTCATTTATGGTGAAATACCGCATAGAGCAAAGTGCTGTACGCCATTACGCCTTAAAAGGAACATTATTCTTGGTGTCTTCTTTATTCCAAACTTTTCACAAATGGTTTGTGACCACTATTCATATTTTAGGTATTATATTTAAATATTCAAGAACAAAAGCTTACCTACACTTTAACTTTCATTCATTTTCCTTTACATTTTTCTATCATAATGACTTTTCAGTAGGTGGGGCTCGTGGTCTAGTAACCGACAATGTTAACACATTGTAAACGTCAAGCAACATCTAGTCATATAGTCAGGCCGGTCTTATGATGAGTGACCATTTCTTAAGACACATAGACCTCCCCGTGCCTCGGAGACCACGTTAAACCGTCGGTCCTGGTTGTCAAAGGAACATCTATGGCAGTCGTTAGGGGTAGTTGGAACCTAAATAAAAAATCCGACCGGTCTAACTAGAGAACTTGGATATTGACCATGGGTTGTGGTGGTCAGATTATGGCAGTCGCTTCACAGAAAATATCGAAATTCAGCCGAATCGCAGTTAGACTGGAAAGCCGACCCCAACTGAGTTGAGAAAAAGGCTCGGTGAATGATGAATGATTTTTCAGTGAGGTTATATTAGTAGGTACTACTAACAGGCGGGGTATTTAGAGCCCTAAAACAAAATCCGACTGGTTTAACTCCAGAGCTTCAATATCGCCCATGGGTTATGGAGGTCAGGATGGCAGTCGGTCCACGAAAAATATTGAAGTTTAGCCGCATCGCAGTTAGACTGGAAAGCCGACTTCAACTAGGTTAGGAAACGGCTCAGTGGACGATGGTGATTAGGCTACAGCATAATTATATGTACTAGAACGTGGCAGACACAAAATATCACCATGATAAAGTGCCTAAAATGTGAGATATCTATATATACAAATGGGAAATGTAATTTTTGTCCCCCCCTTAGCTCTCGTTACATAATTAGAATAAATATAATAATTCATAGGTTTTGGCCTATAACTTTGGACCCCTTTGGGATAGGTCAAATTTTCTACTTTTTGGCTTGCCTCCAGATCGAGGGCTATCCATAGAGGGGACAACCATCATTGTAGCATAAGCAGTTCTCGAGAGCTAAGGGGGGGGGACAAAAATTACATTTCCCATTTGTATATAAAGATATCTCAGAAACGGTGGCTCGTAGGAAAAAAAGTTTAGTTACATTTTTATAGATCATTTTAATATCTACAATTTTTGTCTAGGGTACTTTTATGATAAAACTTACCGTTTTGCTGAAAATTGCGAAAAAGTCATTTTTTGGACCTTTGACCTCGAATAAAAATTTTTCCACATTCTACACTGCGGTTCGGTGTTTTAACAGTCTTCCTCTGGAAATAAAAAGCGCGTTATATTCGAAAAACTTTGGAATGATGGGGAACTTTTAAATTTTATTTATAATTATGTTCTGAACAATTTTACTGATTTTCAGCCTGCTGGGACTTTATGCACCTTCGAATGTCTAAATTGACCGGACTATATAGACTCATTTCGATATACACAACATATAAATGAGGAATCTCATATTATGAGGTATCTTACATTCGTTACTCGCCAAAGGCGTTACATGCGTGAAACGAGATTGTGTGAAAATTGCAAGCTGTGTAATGAATTGTGATTAAAAATAAATTTATGGTTTCCACGAGGAAAAAACCCGCTGTAATTGTTCATCAACATTAATTCGTTTTACTATGTATTGTTAATGCATTTCTACACCGCAATTTTTTTAAAATGTTAAAGTATAAAATGTTAATTACTACTAACTTTAGGAAATTTTGTAGTCTCAATAGTTAATAGAGAAAATATTTCGATTAATACAGTATTTGTGCATTCTATTAAGATAACCTAACAGAGGTTTTCTCAATTACCCTTTCAGCATCAATTTCGAAACTGCAAATACATGAAACTACTGACAAAATTAATTAACAAAAAATATTAACTAATCGATAAGATCCTTAGGAAAATAGTTAGTTGTAAAGATTTTATGATTTAAGTATATTATTACAACAAATTAAAATTCAAACAATGTGAAATATTAGGAAATTTAAAAGGCTTTTTCACCGATATATCTTATTAAATTCAATATAATAATAATTCATTTTAAAAGATGTATATCTTTTTTAAAATACCTAATTTGAATTTTTAATAAATTTATTACTATTAATTTTCTATAAATTTTTGAAAACTATTATAAAACGTAACGCGTCAATCTATTCAAATCAGTTCGCCGCGTGGCTTTCTAGAGTGAGGATGTGTCGTTCGGCGCTCTGATTGACCTGTAGGATAGCAGACATTTATAACGTCATCGACAAATCTTGTTACTTTGGTAAGTAAAATATTATATGATTTTTTTTAGGCAGACAATATTTGTAGTCACAACAAATTATATTTCAGCCGCAATGGGAAATAAAACCAAGTTATTTTTAGCGAAGAAACGAACACGAAAAAAAAAATACAAATTTGGAAAAGGCAAGAGCTAAAAGGTTTATATGATATATTTGCTATTCTAGCTTCAACACTCGGCTTTGCCAAATTAAAATATACACTTTCGCATCCTTATATTAATATGGTGTTTTATCTGGATCCTAATAACGCTAAGAGGAAATGTCTTTGAGATGCATGAAAACATACATACTAATAAGTGACTTAGCTTGTAGTGTTTAGTGGTACTTTTTACTATTAGTCTACTTTAGCCACTTTCAGAAAGGCCCGTTAACCATGGCAATTTCAATTGTATTTCAATGCCATAGATTTACACCGTACACGATTAACATACTATACAATTTTATTTAAAAACGTTGATATTATTTTATCCTAAGTCTGTTTCGTTTTCATAATTTTTTAATTTAATTACTGCATGATACTAACGCTTGCTTTAAATAACAAGGTTTGTGTGCTTATTGGTTTATGGTTTCGCTACAGGCAATGTAAAAGAAACTCAAGTGATGAAGGAGTAACGGGAACAGTTGAGTATGACCATGCAAAATGTCATGACGAAGGAGCAAAATGGTAGACCCACGAAAGTCCAGGTCGATGCCGCTGAGAACTACGACATATTAATTGAATTTGTAAATATGTTATTTCCTTCTTTTCTTTTGTTTCATTTCTCTCTACACTAAATCCCAAGTACGAAGTCGCAAGCAGATGCTAGTGTAAAATAGGGGTCTCCCTTGTTTGACCGAAAGGAATTGGCAAAAAAATTCACTTCACTTCCCAAAAAAAATTTCGCATAATTTCATTTGCCAAATTATTACTTAGCAAAAATATATTCACAAAAACTTTTAACGCAAACCTAATGTTTTGGAAATGAACGTTTAAACTATAACTTGTTTATCAACTAGTACACCTTTTAATATTTTTTATTTAATCAAATATAGTTGGAATAATAGTTTTTACGCAAAATCACATAAGCCAAATATTTAGTATAGTCGGTTTTCAATTCTTCCTTTCCTATTCAGTCAAATGCTTAAATGACAAAAATGTGTTAAAGAAGAAATTAACACTACACACACACACTAACACAACACACTTCTAAATAGTTCATTTCCGGGTAACCTACTAAAAACAATATTTTTTTTCTATTAATACAAGTTGTTTCTGGTGTTTTTTTGTTTACTTCCCATATTTTTTGTCTTAACAAATCATTTCACCAAACGTTTATTGTCTGAAGATTGTTTACTGTAATAAATCATTTGATTAAAGACAAAATGCCATAATGACATTATACTTGGTAATATTTTGCCAAGTAAAAATTTGACCAAATAAAAATGTGCGTACTAAAATCATTCGAAATATTGCAATGGTATAAAAAAGGTTGCTAAAATTTGTTTGGGTAATGAAATTTTGTCAAAATCTTTTCGACAAAACGGCAGGCACCCGTAAAATAAACTACTAAGTTTTAATTGAATACCAAAAAAGATCATAAATATGATTTTTTTTTTCAAACTAACTACACTGGAACTATAATGTTCACTTGAACGGATCAAGATATATTAGTTTGATTATAGCACGCCAGCGCTTCACACACAGTTACATTCGTGTCCGCGCTTCTTCTGTGTGGGTTTGAAATACCTAAACTTAACATAGCGCTCTAGGCGTACACGCTCTTATGGCTTATTATTTTTTAAATTTAAAAAAAATGTTTTTTTTATTTAGCTAATAAATTTAGCTGACCGCGAAAATGGCGTGAGCAACAAATACATCTAACATGTTTTCCTTCGTCGATATACACTAAGAAAAAGTATACGAGACTTCAATACAGGTCTGTTTAACATAATATGGCCGTCACGCATGGTCTACTGGAATAAAGAACGAAGAGAAAGTTGAAGTTTGCCAGAGAATTATGGAAAAAAGTATGTTGGAAATAAGAAAGTAGATAGAATAAGAAACATAGTTATAAGTCGGAAAACTTAAGTTCAGGACGTAAATGTAAAGACAAGACTCCTCAAACGGAATTGGGCGGGCCATGTCTGTAGACTAGACAACAGGAGATGGACTAAACAGGCTACGGAGTGTATCCCGAGAGACGGGATGAGAAGACAGGGTAGGCACAGAAAGAGATGGCGTGACACATTTGGTGAAAAGGTTGGATCGGACTCGATGAAAATGGCAAGGAAAAGAGGGGCATGGAGACTGTTAGGCCTATGCCGTTGAGGTAACTTCTACATAAAATTCGTTCATTTTACTGTGAAATGTTTAATTGTATATGAAATATGTAGTTTAAATAAAGGCTTTTTTTATTTTATTTTATTATTAGTACATGATTTTAACAAGTTAGCGGTGCAGCTTAGACTGTTAAGCACAAAATTCGATATTCCAACCACTTAAAGTAAAAGTGACAAAACCTCAATCACCAATCCCCACCTAAGTAGTTAAAATCCCATTCAATCTAGTATTACCGCTTACAATATTTTCCTTTGTCGATTGTTGTCATATCCGACGATATTATTGAGTTATGAGTATCTAAACATGCCAGCGTATCGGTAGAGGGGTCATAAATTCAAGACTGACTTGTTCCCTATAATTTATGTACTGCGAAACTTGGAACATTCCGACATAAACTTATTCATCTTTCCCCTAAGTTAATCACTTGACACGGTGAGGAATTCATAAACAGACCAAATAGAAATTGCCTTTATACAAGGAGTCAATAGGCGGAAATACTGGCGGCGTATAGTTTGAATAAGACTTGATTTATGGTTGAGGCATATCGGTACCTGGTTTACGATACTTGAGAATGGTTCAAGTGTCTAAAGGTTTTGCACATACGTTTGGAATATTTTGGTGATAGTTTCGTTTGAAATTCAGTGAAGCCATCTAGATAAGTTTTATTTGAACGGTAAGCGTTATTATGTTGTTGATGGTTCTAATCTGTTGATTTTCCTATGATAACACACAATGTACCTACTTAATGGGTTAAGTACTCTTTACTAAGAAAAGCAACTCATCCAACTCTACTTGTACTATGATTGTTCCATGATTCTACGTATTTTTTTTCTTGTAGGGTAGGTACCACAGTATAATAAAGAAAATCTAAAATCTACCTATGATCTTTAGAATGCCCTGGGTGCTTACTGAACATTTTACAAAACGCACCAAAAAAACAAGAGATAGATTTTACAAGGCTGCTATAAATACAAGTAAAACCAATTTTGATCAAAATTAAGTTCAAAAGCGATGCATGTTTCCCAAGAGCATCGTTACATTGCTTTTGATTTAAAATAAATGAAAAAGGTAGAGGAAAATTGCGTTCTATCTGCGTATAAAATCATTATACACGAAGTTATTAACCAGAGGACGAACTTATAAAAGGAAGAGAGAGTTATAAAAGAGAGTTTTAAGCCTGACGTTTTATAATAGGTCTTTACCTATGAAATTGCCGTTTGGATTTGGTCGACAATGACGAATTAAAGGTGATTTTGGAAGCCGATGATACATAATCTACGGCTGAATTAGCAGCAGCTTTCGACGTTAGCGTCAAAACAATATTGGTCCATTTGCGTCAAATTAGCAAGGTAAAAAAGCTTGACAAATGGGTGCCCCACGAACTCAATGATCGCCAGCGCGAAGTACGCATACGCGACATGCCTTACATTGCTCAACAGACACACAAATGAGTTATTTGCATTGAAAAATGGATTCTGTTTGATAACTGCAAGCGCTCATCAAGTTGGTTGGTTCAACACCTAAACAATGCCCTAAACGAAAACTTACCCCTAGGAAAGTGATGGTCACTGTTTGGTAGCCTAGCACCGGTGAGATTCATCACAGCTTCTTACCAAACGGGGTGAGCATTACTGCAGATGTGTACTGTGAAGAACTGAACACAATGATGGAGAAGTTGGCAAATCTCCAACCAGGATTGGTCAATCGCTCGTTTCCGCTGCTCCTGCACGACAATACGCGACCTCATACTTCACAGCAGACGGTCTCCAAGTTGCAAAAACTGGGGTTAGAAGCTCTGCGTCATCCGCCATACTCACCAGACCTTGCGCCTACAGACTACAACTTTTTCCAGAATTTGGATAACTTGGCGGGAAAGAAATTCAATACCCGAGAGGCAGTACAAAATGCCGTTGAAGAATTTGTTGCCTCCCGTCCAGCTGATTTCTTTAAGAACGGCATCAACAAACTGCCGCTGCATTGGCAAAGATGCATTGATTGCATGGGTGATTACTTCGATTAATACAAATAAAAAATACATGAAAAAAAAATAGTTTAATTTTTTTCATACAAAACGGCAATTTCATAGGTAAAGATAGGTCTTTTACCTCAGGGCGTTTACTGAAACGTTTAATATTAGGATATTAAACGTTTCAGTAAACGCCCTGAGGTGAAATTGCGATACATGACAACATCTTAATATTCGGTGTTTATTACGTTTTTGGTTTCTTACTGAAGTTTGCTTTGAAACCGTCTTTCTTTTGTATTCTTTACAAGGAAATATATTATATTATCATATTCACTTAACAATTTAGTAAATAGTAACCTCTGATCGATGCTTCTCAAGACCAGGAGGCTGGTTATTTCATCGCCCAAAGAATAAGTATCGCGATCCAACGTGGCAATGCAGCCAGTATTCCCTGGGAACTCAATGTCAATTCAATGGAAAGCAATCATAATGTAAATGGCCAGGAAGCCATAACTATTTCACTTTGTTCAATAATGTGTCCAGCAGTTCGCCGAGATGTATGGCAGGAAGGTAGTAAATTACATTGGACCTGGCTATTGAAATTTAGGTCCAGATTACAGAATGGTTAATAGTTTTATATCGGATACCATCGATAGCTGCAATAGGCTTGCGTCTTGTGAAGACAAAGTTAGGGACAAAATGTTGCTGTGTAGTGCACCTTTGCCTATCCCCCGATGTTGATATAAGCGTCATTATAAAAACTAGTAGCTTTATTGAGGTATGTATTCAAGAAGTCGATCCACCTAAAGAAATAAGACAGGTATCATGAATCAAAGTAAATTAAAATTGCAAATTAAGAAATATGAATCTTTTAAGTCAATGGAGCTTGGCGAGGTACCAACAATTATAGAATTCCAAGCCAATTCTTCGTTACTATATGTTGATAATTATTTTATATGGAGCATTTCTACTTACTATGCAAATGTACGCTATTAACCAGTTTTCAACAAAATTTCCTGCCAAATGTAGTTATCGTTTTATTGGCCACTAGCGGACGCCCACAGCATCGCCCGTAACAAGTCATATACGGAAACGTACCTCGAGAACCACTCTATCCATTTGTGAAAGCAGCATAAAAATCGCTGCAGCAGTTTTTAAGTTTGTCGCGAACTGACAAACATACAAATGGACCCTACGGAGGACGTTGTTTTATAATAATATGTAGTGGTAATGACCCTTTCTAGATAAAATCGCTTAAATTAGCCTCAACTTCAAATAGTGCAATTTCAACTGCCGACAAAAGCGGGTCTGGTGGATAATGTATAATTCTCTTTAGAATTTTACCCAGATAATTATCCCAGAGTCTGGAACTTGTGCCCGGTAAATGGCAATAGGCTCGCCCCCTATTACATGGGACCTAACATAGCTGGCGAGTTGTGGGTGTGTTTGCACACCTCTGCCTACCCCTTCGGGGAAAAAGGCGTGATGCTATGTTATGTTATGTTATGACAAAAGCACAACCACAAGAGTTCTTGGTTAGCGGTTCTTGGTGAACGTATACGAGTATGTGACTTCTTTTACATGTCTTTTACACACACATCATATTGTGTTGTACACACAGCTACAAAAAGAGTTTTTACTCTACTTTTTGTGGTCACTCACACAAATCCAAATCTCAGCTTACGCCTCGCGACCTGTACCTATGCATATAAGTGGAACCAAATATAACTGATAAAGATCTTGGTACTTAAATATAACGTATAGTATATACCGTGTCGGAAAAACTGGCATTATTGCATTCGTTGTGTTAGCGGTTTTGTTTTTGATTGTGCATGATAAACATTGGTAGCCAAATTTGAGGCAGTTTAGAATTGCCAGCGAAAACACAGCGATAAAAGAATGATCATTTTTTATAGCTAAATATGAGTGTTGACTAAAAATGAATGAAGTTTACAAAATAAATAACGATTTGAGGTTTAATACACTCAAACAACTTGATATGAAACGGAAAAGGTGGTCGTTTGCCTAAACGAAGTGAGCATTACCTGCACGCGTAGGTCGTTGTTTTCAACTCAAATATCTAACATAATGCAGGAATAATAACAGCCAAACATAATATGAGCACCAACATGGGTACACAGAAATTTTGGGTTCCATAGATTTCAGCAGATTAAAATATTTGCTAGAATATACGCTGATACAATTGGTCGCACAATGAGGGGCTCGTGGTCTAGTGGTAACCGACAATGTTAACACATTGCAAAGGTTAAGCAACATCGAGTCAGGCCGGTCTTAGGATGGGTGACCATTTCTTAAGACACTGAGACCCCTCCGTGCCTCGGAGAGCACGTTAAGCCGTTCGGTCTCGGTTGTCATACAAACATCTATGGCAGTCGTTAGGGGTAGTTGGAGCCCTAAATCAAAAATCCGACCGGTCTAACTACAGAACTTCGATGTCGCCCATGGATTGTGGAGGTCAGATGGCAGTCGCTTCACGGAAAATATCGATGTTCAGCCGAATCGCAGTTAGACTGGAAAGCCGACCCCAAATTTAGTTGGGAAAAGGCTCGGTGAATGATGATGACTATTGGTCGCACAACTTTGCATTCGTTATATAGGTAGTTGCAGGTGTAAATGCGGGGAAGTGAGCTAGAGCTAGGAATCCAATTAATCCGAATAGCTAGGAATCCAATGACTTGACGAAGGACGATGAAATATTTTCATAGCTTGCTTTGCAATAAAATGCTTAAGCTTTATTAAATTCTTATTTGTGAGAAGTTATTCGCTTCGGGGAATCACCGTTAATTTTATCCATTTGCTTAACTAATGAAGGACATACCCTTAGGACCCTTAGGTCTTGGGTGCAAAGGGGCTCTACCAACATCTTTAGGGCCCCAGTGACCTCACCTGCTAGTGGCGCACCTGCTGATCAACGAACGAGGCTCGTTAATTTACGGTACCTATGGAGTGGCTTCGGCCCCTACGTGGGTACCAGGTGGTACAACAGTGTTGGTCTGGGGGGGTACCACCGTGCAGCTGTGCTAAAGTCCCCCAAGTAACCCAGCCCAGGCTGGGTTGCGTTAAGGGTTCAGCAGCTGCACCGCCGGGCCCGGGGTGATGTATGGTGCAGCAGGCATGGGACCAGTGGGGGCGAAACGGAGTCTAGTGTGGGTGGTGTGGGTCGATTCGCCGGCCAGGGAGACCCTTAGCAACGGCGTTGCCGCGGCCGCCCGGAACACAGTCATGGGGCCCGCCTGGGACCAACCACCCCAGGAGGCTGCCCCACATGTTGCGCATAATCCTGATGTGGGATCGCCGCTCCGGGTGGTAACCGGTGTGGGGTAGCGGCGGCCTTGCATCAGGGGGGTTTGGGAGCCCTTCCGTCCGGCGAGTCGGCTCCGACCTAACCACACGGTTCTAGACAAAGCTATTCCCTGCGCTTTGTCACTTACTGCTGCACCAAATGTCGAACAGTCTTCACGCTTCTTCTTCTTCAAAATCTACAATGGCAGTGCAACAAAAAAAGTAAACGTTTCACAGCGGCCCTGGGCGTGGTAGGGAGCGCATCGGCAGCTGTGGCCCATGTCCACCCTACCATTATACACCGGCCATTTCCCACCGGTGTATAGGTTAATGGGTTTGAGAGGAGTACCACAGTTACAAAGATACTCAAACCAAGACTGGCCAGTTACCTTCAAGTGGTGCCGCCTGTTATTGGTCTGATTCCATCAGAAACAGACGTAACAAAACTCGACCAGTCGCCCACCCTTCCTCCTACTCCACATCCCAAACCCTTTTATGGTCACTTCCTTTTCTTTTGCGCCCCCACCGAGGGTACACAGCTCCCAACCACCTCGCTACCTTTAACCCTTTCCCATCCCTATATTTTCCTGGACATTCTCCCGTCGTAGTCGCGCCCACAAACTAGAAAATTTTTCGAGTTTTGATGGGTGTGGCGGGGCCGGAGAATACAAACTCCCATAAAACACCAGACATACCCCCCCTTTTTCTTATAGTACTCAACTTCCCGTCGTAGTCGCGTTAAGCGCGGCGGGGCCGGATTTTGAGTGCAACACCAACCTCCAATTACCCTGCATGCACCACCGGTGGGGGTGGGAAAGATGGAAAGGTTCCAGATTCCAGGCCGGTGCAACTATCCCGTCGTAGTCGTGACCCTGCACGTAATAATACAACGGGCAGCTAGTCGCGGCGGGGCCGGTGGCTGCACGGGCTATCCTATCCTAACAAAACTGAATCCCCCCCTCCTATCCCAAGCACATCCAAAATCCCACATAGTGAGGCCTGGATGTCGTGTCGGATGGATGGAGGGCGTCTCCTCGGATATTTCGAGGAGGGAGGAACGCCTGACCACCCGCCTTGCCTGGCAACGGATGCCGGGGTAATGCTGGGGGACCACCCTGTCGTTACATCGGCCGCCGATCCAACACTTCACTCCGTTGCACTGGATAACCGTGGAGATTACCAGTGATCTATTCATCCACCTGCGCTAGGCCTGCGCAGTAGAGCCGTCCGCGGGGATGAAGGAATCCTGGGAGGTTGAGGCATGGTGGGTCTTGCCAATACGCCTCCTTTGGTCCGGATTTCTCGTTAATCGGTAGCCTCCTCTAGTAGCCGCAGAGTTGGAAACGGTCATAATGCCCTGTTAGAGGGGCATGGCGAGGTGCGCGTAGATGTGAGGGAGGACCATGCTGAAGGTTCACGGGATGTGATCAGTCTGGGGGGGCGTTTACCCTAACGTACTCTTCCAGCCACAAACCGAGAACCCGATGTCGCGTTTCAAACTCCTCTACGCGCACCTATATCTCTCAGGTAATCCTAACGTGCGTAGCACGTTCCCTGTTGCGGGCTCCATGGAGGGTGGGAAGCCTGGGAGACGAATACTCTACTCTTACAAACTATGGACAAAGGGAAATCATCAAAATTAAATTCAAAATCAAAACCAGAGGAGGCGACTAAACCCGCCACCCCTGGTCCGTCACATCGGTCCGGAGATACCGCCCCTGCTGGTACTCCGCACCACAACGCACCTGCAGCGGCCAATAGGCCTGCGGCGCACAAAACTTCAAACAGAAGAGGGACTAAGCCCCCCTTCACCAAGTTCGGTACCACCGCCTCGGCGGCAACGGCGAACTACAAACCAAGGTTTGGTACCACCGCCACGGCGGAAATGGCGAACCCAAAAACAAATAACCAAAAGTTCGGTACCACCGCAACGGCGGCAACGGCGAACTACTACACACCGCACCCAACAACCTTGAGGTCGTTTGGGTACGAAAACACACCACAGAATTATTTTAATCCTGTAAACGATTTTACCACATCCTGGGCTTCAAGGGCAAACCAGCAGAGCCAAGACTACAGACTCTGGTCTCAGCCGGGCCCCAGCACATCTCACGGCCGTCCAGCTCGCTGGACGAACGAGAGAGATGCACAGCCCAGACGCAACACCAATTCAAAACGCAGACGACGCGCCAGAGAGCGCGACGCTAGTAACAGGACATCCACATCGGAGCCCTCGGGGGAAGGGGAGACCGAGGGCAACACGGAAGTACACAGGCTGTCCGTCATAACGTCGGAGGGTGAGACGAGTGGAGCGGAAAGCTCAGGCCCAACTGGCCCGTCTACGTCTCACCAGAAACAACAGAAACAACATACAACGAGTGGAGGCTCCTACAGGAACCCATACCACTACGACAAACGCGGAAACCCACACCCAAGGAGGAAGGAGAGTGGGGATGGGACTCCAGTTAAACGCTCACGGCACGAGGTATCCTTCTCGCCGGCAGAAGACGAAAAACGGGCCAAGTTGGACGATTCGACATCAAGCCCAATAAACTACGCGGAGGCAGCCAAGAAACCTATCGGAATGGTAGTCACCACCGAAGGCTTAACACCGATGTCACCCTCGCTAGCGGACGCAGCGAGCTACCACATTTCTCGGACTATGATTGCGAGTGCTCTTGACCGAACTCACGAAGAGGAGGGCCCCGACTTCAGGGGCAAACCAGCCTTCATCGACGGCTCCCTCCGGGTGTGGTGCGGGAACCAGGCCGCAGTGACATGGCTGAGGACGAGGATCGAAGGACAGGTTCTTCGCACCGGCGAAAAGCTGATTGTGAAGGGCCTGGACGAGATGCCGCCGCGGGTGCGCTGCTGCGTCCTGGTTCCCGACCCACAAGGAGTCTACAACGATGCCAGAGAGCTAGGAGCCATCCTAGCATGGCAAAACAAATGGGCTCTGGTGCACACTTGGTCCATCCAAGTAGCAGAGCGACGTAGGGAAGGATGGTTCCTGGTGGCCTCCATCTCGGAGACCCTGATACCAGTAATCATGCAACACGAGCGCCGCCTGGCCGCAATAATCGGAAGTGTGTACATCCGATTCTTGGGGCCAGGTCGCCGATCATCAGCAACACCAGTAAGTCGCACAAGGGGGTCAGCGGAAGATGCACCGAGCATTGTACCGGAACCCAACACTGTCACTGCGCTTAAACCAGTTCCCGGAATTGGCGAAGCAGGACCCACAGCCGCAACAGCGGAACAATCAGGTACGCTACCAGGACCTCCACGCGATGCCGAGGAGGACGATTCGCCCTACCGCTCGGACGGGGAAATCTCACGCCTAATAGCGAGCCTGGACACGGGAGAGGAGGAGTTGGTCATACCCGATGGCTACTTCGACCCAGCACCCAATTAAAATCCTCCAAACAAACCTCCAGCACAGCATGTCGGCAACGGCGACACTGCGCAAATGGCTGGAGAACAACACCAGTGCCGTTGTCCTGATCCAGGAACCCTGGATAAAAAGTGGCCGCATACATGGACTCGCCAATATGAGAGGTAAGTTGTTCGTGTCATGCCCACATGACACGGGCCCCAGAACATGCATTTACGTCACGAGGGACATAAATGCACATTTACTCACAGAGTTCTGTTCCAGAGACTTAACCGCAATACGGATCTCCACAACTCTGGACCACATCATACCGGAACTTGTCATTGCATCAGCATATATGCCAGAGAATGAAGAGTTACCGTCACACAACCTCGCCGGGCTAATCAACCACTGCGAAGCAACAAAAACGGAGCTGCTACTAGCAGCCGACACAAACGCGCACCACACACTGTGGGGCATGGACAGGTGCAACGAGAGAGGTAACGATTTAGTTGAATATCTTTTTAGCACTAACTTAAACATCCTGAATAAAGGATGTGAACCAACCTTCGTTACAAAACGATGCCAAACCATTATAGACATGACACTAACGACTGACTTATTAAGGGACCTCGTAACAAACTGGCACGTATCGAAGGAGGCATCATGCTCCGACCATAGGAGAATAAGATGCGACATACAAATTAATATACCCCTGCCTCCACCAAGCAGGAATCCACGAAAAACAAACAAAATAAAGTACATAAACACTCTACACTCGAAACTGGACGACCGGCCTCTGTCACCATCCATAGATGACATACAGCAAATTGAGGCGCAGGTAAGTGTTATATCAAACATAATCGACCACAGTTATCAAACTGCGTGTCCACTGTACACACCACGGGCGAATGCACCCGAAAAACAACAAAACTGGTGGGGACCCGAACTGAAGCGGCTCCGTAAGCTGGTCAGGAAACGCTTCAATAGGGCCATAAACACTAGAGCAAACGAAGACTGGGACTCCTACAAAGAGGCAAAGTCCAAATACAAAAAACGTATCCGATACAGATCTACTGAAGCATGGAGAAACTTCACCACAAGTATAAACTCCTGCGAACAAGCAAACCGCGTCAGGAAGGTACTGGCCACCCAACCACACCATGGGATAGGCAGTATCCAAAAACAAGACGGAAACTACACTAGCTCACCGGGGGAAGCACAACAAACTCTGATAAAGACTCATTTCCCCGACTGCAGGTTCCTACAAATTACAGAGGCAAGAACGGACTGGTCACTTCCATCAGAAGAAGGCTGGAATTATGCGCGCACTGTAATAACACTAGATAAGCTCTCATGGGCGATAAACAGTTTCTCACCCTTCAAATCCCCTGGTCCGGATGGAATATTTCCGGCACTCCTACAGTGGGGAGGGGAAAAGCTCTACATACCACTACTATCCATTATGCAAGCTTGCCTAGCCTACAGGTACGTGCCCGCAAGCTGGAGGAGAGTGAAGGTAATCTTCATACCTAAACCAGGTAAAAGTGATTACACAAACCCAAAATCATTTAGACCAATTAGCCTCACCTCTTTCCTCACAAAAACACTGGAAAGACTGTGTGAGAGAACTCTCCGGGAAAATGTACTGACCCATTTTCCACTTCACACAAATCAGCATGCATACACATCAGGCAAATCAACCGAATCGGCCCTCCACCAGGTGGTAAGCCGGGCGGAAGAGGCTATACAAAACAAAGGCATATGCCTAGGCACTTTCATCGATATTGAGGGCGCCTTTGACAAAACAAATTTCACTAGCATCATGGCAGCGCTGGAACACCATGGTGCACATCCGGTGCTATCAGGATGGATAAAGAACATGCTCAGTAACAGAACACTTCAACTAGACCATAACACAGAGGTGGTAGAGGTGGTTAAGGGATGCCCCCAGGGAGGAGTCCTTTCACCACTTCTGTGGAACCTAGTAATAAATAGCTTAATTACTGAACTAAACAAAAAACACCTCTACACAGTCGGCTATGCAGACGATATCACAATTCTCATCACAGGTAAGGAAGCCAATATAGTATGCGACCTCACCCAAACAGCTCTCCGAACAGTAGAAAAGTGGTGTACAAAATACGAACTAACCGTAAATCCAGGGAAAACGGAACTCGTAATGTTCACCCAAAAACGAATTCTGGGCAACTTCAGACTCCCCAGACTGTTCGGCACAGAACTAACACTTTCCAAGGAAGTTAAGTACTTAGGTATCACTTTGGATAATAAACTGACCTGGCGCAAACACATAGACGACAAGATAAACAAGACTAGCATCACCTTCTGGCACTGTCGCAAGATGCTAGGTAAGTCCTGGGGTCTCTCGCCGAAGGTAACACTATGGCTATATAATATGGTCATACGCCCCATGCTATGCTACGGAGCGCTGGTATGGTGGCCCAAATGCCAGCAAATTACATGTCAGAAAAAACTACAAAAGCTCCAAAGGCAAGCCTGTCTCGCGGTGACGGGGGCCATGAGAACCACACCGACTACTGCTATTGAGGCCATGCTGGGCATACCCCCACTGCACCTTTACATTACACAAGAAGCGTCTGCAGCAGCTCTTAGACTAAAATCTCTAAATCTATGGAGAAACATCAGCACCCATCACACAAAGCTTCTAGATATCATCTATAATGACTCTCCCATTCTCATGTCAGGATCGGACAAAATACCAAAAACTCTTGTTTTTGACAAAAAGTACAAGATCCAGTTATTCGAGGATGACAACGTTGAAGGCTTAAACCTCACAGAGCTCAGAGTCTTCACGGATGGATCAAAAACCAGATCTGGCACAGGCAGCGGAGTTTTCTCCGATGACCTACAGATCAGAATAGCAACGCCACTAGGATCACACAGCACGGTATTTCAAGCCGAAACTTATGCGATCTTAGAGGCAGCAACGGCTATAGCTTCCAGGGAGGTAAAGTACACAAATATTAGAATACTCTCGGACAGCAAGTCAGTACTACAGGCCTTAAACAACTACAGCATTAGCTCAGGCCTCATCTACGACTGTAATCAGCGCTTGGCTGAGATAAGTAAATACAACCACGTGACTCTACAGTGGATCAAAGGACACAGTGGCTCCAGAGGCAATGACGCAGCAGACGAGCTCGCAAGAAGCGGCTCTAGTCAAAGGTCAATTGGCCCAAAGCCAATACTACCACTTCCGGTAGGTACTATAAGGACAATACTGTCCCACAGAACATACACTTTACACAATACACTCTGGACAGGCCTAGCGGACTGTCGGCAGGCGAGGGAGGCACTACCCGAACTCAACTGCCGACAAGCCAGGAGGCTTGTGACGTTGGAAAAATCCCGTCTGCGTCTTTTCACAGGTGTCTTAACGGGGCACTGCCTATTAAACAAACATCTACATACGATAGGTATCACTGACAGTCCCCTTTGCAGGGCATGTATGGCTGAGGAGGAGACGGTCAGCCATCTGCTACTGCGTTGTGAGGAAGTCAAGAACTACAGGGCGAAACATCTCGGCAACCCGGAAACTGTCCCTGAAGCTCTGCACAACCTGCGGGGCCTGCTGGCGTTCCTGGAGGAGATCGGCTGGCTCGTGTAAACGAGTAGAAGATTCCTACCCGTACGCAAAACCCGCGCAATAGACGTGGAATTGCGGAAACCAGCCTGCGTCGACAAGTACAAGTACAAGTACAAGTCACAGCGGCCCTAGGGAACCCCACAACTTCACTTTTCGAGGTGGAGTTCACTAACGTCCGTGGACTCCATGCGAACCTCGATGCCGTCTACCATCACCTTGAGACGGCACGGACCGCTGTGATGTTCCTCACGGAGACACAAATACGCCGCCCTGACGACACGTCTTACCTGTGTAACCCCGGCTATGTCATCGAGGAACAATTTCGAGACAAAGCCGGGGTGTGCGTGTTCGTTAGGGCGGATGTTTGCTGCCGCCGGTTGCGCTGCCTAGAGAACCCCTTCAATCCCGTCCTTTGGCTGCACGTAGACCATGACTCTATGAGCCAGATCTACGTGTGCGTCTACCGTTCCCACACAGGGGATTCTGACACAACAAAGCTCTTCCAGTTCCTCAGCAAGACGGCTGATGAAGCGCTGGTGCGGTTCCCGAACACTGAACTAGTATTCTGGGGGACTTCAATGGCCATCACATTGAATGGCTGGGGTCCCTCAAGACTGATCATGGGGGTAGGGCCGCCCATGCGTTCGCTCTCTCCCACGGTCTGACCCAGATGGTATGCGGGATCACCCGGATACCAGACAGGTCAGATCACGCGCCCGCTCAGCCCAGTACAGTGTTTCGGTAGGAGCCCCATTGGGTAGTTCCGACCACTGTGTTGTTCACGCTGGCATGAAGGTATCACCTCGTGCACGTGCTGTACAAACGTCACGACGACTATGGCACTACTCGTCAGCGGATTGGGACGGTTTACGCGATTATTATGCGTCCGTCCCCTGGAGCCAGCGCTGCTTTGTAGGAAAGGCTCCCTCGGATAGCGCTTCTGCGATTGCTGGCGAGATCGGTTTAGGGATGGGATATTACATCCCTTTCACTGATGTCGCCAGTATCCGCAGAGCCCGTCCCTGGTTCGGGCGAGATTGTGCCAAAGCTGTTCGACAAAAATAGTCGGCAATCGCGCCTGGATCAGGGCCCGGGCTGTGCGCGACCCAAACGTGGGCAGCGTACAACCGGGCCACAAAATCCAGCAAGAGGGCCTTTAAGAGAGCGGATGCCCAGCGCATCGCGCGGCTTAGTCAGGAGCTCACTTCCCATCCCACGGGCAGCCGTGGATACTGGCAACTGGCCAAAGCCGTGCAATCTAACTTCTGTCAGCCCTCGCTGCCACCGCTGCCCTACCCAGATGGAACACTGGCTCACAAAGCCCTAGAGAAAGCGGATATGCTCGCAGACTTCTTTGCTGCTATTTCCCGGGTCGACGACCGTGGCCTGCAGCCCCCCGCCATCGCCAACTGTAGCCACACTATGCCTGACATTGTACTCAGGCAATGCGATGTACGGGCAGTCCTGCGATCACTCAACACGCGGAAAGCCAGTGGCCCTGACGGCATTCCGGCGGTGGTACTACGGAAATGCGCAGCTGAGTTGTCTCCTGTACTAACTCGTCTGTACCGTCTGTCTT